>OZ026629.1:45791850-46144350 GCA_964020975.1 Hermodice carunculata | reverse complement strand
TGTCTGAAGTGTCTCCTTAATGACAGAAACTACCACAGCTACAAGTAAACATATGTTCAAAATGAGCTTCAAGTGCCCTAAAGAGTGTCCCTTTATTAGCAGTTTGTTGTCAAGGTACACATAAAAACTATAATTGCTGGCTTACCTGTAACACACAGTGTCAACACCTAACATACCTGTGTCTAAGTGCAGCAATATGAGGCATCAAATTTGTCTCGCTAAACACTGCCAGACACTCAACAATGGAAATCCCCCGATTTAATCAAGCTTGACACTGTGAACAATAATATCCTTGTGCAAGTACACATGTTTTGAATCTATAAAATTTGTCTCACGGTGAATTTTTTATGCGCCATGGGAACTGCAATCCCTTTCATGACCAGCATGGCAAAATGTTTGGATAGAAGTATTACACCTGTTCTGGCATATCTAACCTGTGTTAAAATTTATAAAAAAAATAAGTAATATCACTAAAGGTTGAATCCTGTACATGTATTTCAATTTCATGAATAATTAATCTTCCAACTAGTTTTCCTTCTTTCCACTTTTCGTTTTAAGTTCTAGATAAATGTACATATTTTTTTAACTGTGTTTTATTTTTGAACATGGAACACGTGGACTAAGCAGTCTTTTGGCACCTACCACCTGCCAAAATGGGAAATACCCGTTTCCATTGGACCAAATCCACATTCTTTAAAAAGAAAGGTTCAATGGATAGTGTCATGCACGATAATGTCATGATCGATGTGACTGTCTGTATTATGAGTCCAGTACAGAGTATCGTGTGTGTAACAAAGTACGTGTATGAACTGTCACCTGAGTAACAAACTTTGAATTTGACAAAAATACTACCTGGCAAACATTACATTTGACCATGTACTCCTTATTATGGTATTTCCATTAACTCTTTCAGTATCAAATTTTGGACTGAGTCAACAGCTTTTCTCTGGAACTGTAGGCATGCTGGTACTTGAACGAAAGGTCTTTTTACAAGGAAAACAAATTTGGGATCCTAATGATAATTCAGACTAGGTTGCCTTAAGTAGATTGACTTAAGTCGTGATTGGCACTGTAAGGGTTAATCTTACAAACTTCAAGAATTTAATTACTTCTCCACGAACAGTGCTACGTGTGCTGTCATGCCCCCCGCCGATCTAGCCTCACAACATATACAATGTGATACATGTACCTGCTACACATAAAACAAAAGAACCAACAACCCTTTGATGAGACAAATAGCAATGACAGCCTTAAATGGCAAGCAGTCTCTGCGCAAACAGCAAGGCTAAGGCCGGCTTCATTTATCCCTCAAATCGGACAAGTAGACGGACTTTAAAATTCCAATTCATTTCCTGATCACTGTCCACTACACCGTTGTTCTCCACAGCATGAGCTGTCTCACAGTATTTGACCTTCACTATCTTGGCATAATTGTTCTGCTGAGATCTGTACACTGTGCTTAGCCTATCATTTTGTACAGTGTACACACATGTTTTGCAATAAATCTTGGGTATGTTTTATTTTCTGATTTTTGTTGCTTCTCTCTCATGTCTCGCAAAGAGGAAAAACTCAATTGAAATACCATAAAGTGGAAACTGAAAATAAAAAGAGTCAACTCAAAGCTTCAGTAAAATCTTTACAAATTACAAGTGGACAGTGACAGACCTGTGCTCAGCTGACCATGAATGCACAGACTGATCTCTCTCTCTCTCTCTCTCTCTCTCTCTCTCTCTCTGACTGTGTGTATAGTACATAGATGCAGTGTAGTGATACATGTATCAACCTTTTATATATAATATGGGAGCAAATTGTACACTAGCAAGATAATTGACAATGCCACAGAGGGTTATGTCATATTCATGCATCTCCCTTTCCGGGACATAAGGTGATAAGGTACATAATTAACTAAATTTAGGTCTCGGTACCTTATCTTTTACATCATCATCAGTAATTTAACAGACAAAATATTCAACAATGTGGCACGTAAATCAAAACACATAATTTATGCACCAAGTCCTGCTGCCTCCATACATCCATCTAATGGAGTCTTGGTCCATCTTAAGCTTCAGCACTCAATCATTTTTACCCACTGCACAAATATGAGTTTGTAATAACTGACATGGGGTAGGAGTAGGGGTGGTAGAAGATACTGCCTCAAGGCACATGGACTGTGCTATACGGGAACTTTTTTATGTTTGACCCAGGCAGCCCCTTGCATGATAAATAACCTGACCACACGCATTCAATATACTGAGATCAGAAACAGTGGTCTTGCATTTACAGGAATGACCTTGGTACTAACTGGAATCCTGGCTTGATAATTTGTTCAATATAATGCAAAATTCAGTTTGATAACTTGCTGATTTGCAGGGAAAAAAAAAAAAAGATTCTTGTCAAAATCTTTTTTAGATAAATGATTATTCAACAATCAAGTTGCAGTTTAAGAATTATTAAGCTAGTGCACATCATTAACCTCCCAAAATGCAGGAGCCTTGTTGGTCTGATTTTACATTATTGTTAAGTACATACATCTCTCTGATGGGGGGTTAAAACAGATAAAGTAAATGGCATTTTGATAGCAAATGTTGACTGATAGAGAAATGGGCATGAGACTTGGAGGACTTGTGTTGAGGGCTGTGAGTGACAGAGTGCTACTTGTGCTTTAACTCAATCAACTCTCAGCCAGGCGCTCACTTGCTCCTCACCGCCCTGTCTCAACCATTACTTTATTATCACGGCATGCAAGGCATGCAAATTGCTACAAATAAGTAATGCGAGGAAACCTTGCCAATTTTAAGGACTTTTTTTTTATTTTTTTTTTCTCTAAAGGGAAATATGCTACCTCAGTTTATGTATGATTGGTTTGTGAATGGTTGACCTTGGTCGTGTATATTAAGCCATATATATAGCCCAGAGATCTCTGAGACTCGGTTCGAGTTTCCCTCTAAGTCTAAATCTTTACTTTGTTCAACTGGCAGAAACTGGCTTGCAGTCAAAAGCAATGTGCTTCTATGTTATTGGAGCAATTTCTGGGTTAATGAAAAAGAAAAAAAAATTAAAGGAGACTTGATGATGAATCCAATTAGAAAATCCCATCTAAGAAAAGCTGTTGTGTTTGTCCAACTAATGGCAGGAAGGCTGGCGGCTCCTAGTCTCAGACCAAGAGGAGAAGGTTATCACAGGGAGAATCTGTCACCAAGGGATGAGGTCTAGAATTTGTCCAGTCAAATACACTTATAAACGCACACACATCAACCCTAAATCTTCAACTAAATTGCTTTGTAAATTAATGGATACTTATCAATACTGGTCTGCATCTTCACATATTTATCATATGCCTATCTTTTGTGTTGTTAATAGACGTGAGAATAAGAGCGAAAAGAAACTGACCACTTTATTCATAACATGCCACCTGATGTTTTCACACTTTTTTTTTTTTTTGTAGTTAATGTCATGACTAAAATTATATTGACTGTTTACAGATTGTATCCCAAACTTGCATCTTTTTCCTGTAACTTATAATTTTTCTTATACACGTATGATTTAACTGACCTGTGTTTTGTTCTTCTTTCATTCTTTGATTTACTGTTTGTCAATGTTAAGCTGAATGGATATTCATTTTCAGCAGGTGTCCCACTATGTCAATTTGAATCCCATGGAGTCCCTTACACATGTATATTGATGTTCAAACTGTGGGCGAGTTTGAATATAAAGCACAGTTCAATTCAATATTTCTCACACTCAAAGCTGAAGTGCTTGAGTTCTGGTGTCAACATGTGTGTCTGTGGTCACTTTTTGCGCATAGCTTGTAAAATCAAGCTCTGGCTAAGTACGGCATTGAGCCAATGAGGCAGAACTTTCACTCTGGTGTAATAAAGACTGACCAAGTCTGCAAGCAGTATTACCATACATAGTGCCACCCCATGATGCCTGGGTCATGGCACTTTGTACTTATCAGAATGAAATACAGCAGGAAACTAGACAAATTTGATTTGCTTGTTGGCAATTCAGTCTGTGCATCTAGAAAACTTGTACAGATTGCCTATTCAGTGTTTCTTTACCTCCTGCAACGATTTTTTCATGCGGATATGTCAAAAACCTATAAATAGAAGTTGGAAATGCACCTCAATCTATTATAGTTTTGAAGCTATTCAAGATTTAAATTTTGTGTATTTGCATACATCAAACTGCTACAACTTTGATTCATGGTTAATTGGATGCTACTATCTTACAAATCTATCAACTGGAAGTCTGTATGATACCTCAGTCTATAATAGTTATTCAAAATCTAAATTTTGTGTATTCAGCTAATTTGCATAAATCAGAATGCTGCAACTTTGGTTCATGTTTCATTGGATGCTGTTATGTCACAAACTTTCAAATTAAAGTTGGCATGACACCTCTATCTGTAACACTTTGAAAGTTAAGCAAGAATTTAATCTTGTGTATTCACCTAAATTGCATAAATCAAAATGCTACATTTTTGGTTCATGATTCATTGGATTGGCACCTCTATTTATAATAGTTTTGAGGATATTCAACTTTTAAATGTTTCAAGTGCTGCTAATTAGCATACTTTCAAATGCTACAGTTTGTGTTCCCTGTCCATTAGATTGACAGGTGTCACAAACCTGTATGTACTACTTTAAATTTTGTGTCTATTCTGTAATAGGTCGGAAGATACAGAGCTTTTAAAATTTCAATTGCCCATTTTCATTTAATTTGGGTGCAAATTTATTCTAATTTGCATAACTTTTAACATGACATTTAAACATGATGCTAAATCAATTTACACATTGAAGTAAAAATGACTACATCAACACCAGATTGCCATGCTTTGTATATCTGGGGCATAAAATGACTGCAACTAGTGAAACATGTACATATTGATATACATGTACATATAGTCATAAGTAAATGCATTTGAGTTCCACTATTTTCAGGAACATAAAAACATTTACATGACAATCTCTACTGATACCAACTACTAGGCTCACCTAATTCACTGCCATACACAATATTTCACATAACCCTTACAGAAATCTATGTGTTTAACAATTGAGTGTCACCTGCCTGAGTGTGTCAGCAAACATAAGTTGTAAGTTTGCACAGATAACATCCAACTTCACATAGCTCCTAACAAAAATCTATACCATAGTACATGAACATGTTTGACTATCCAGGTTCAACAAGCTACTAAAAGTGTGGACAAACTTACACTGCAAGTTTGCACAGGCTGAAAATGGATGAAATACAATGAATCTTGTTGGAAGTGAGCAGTGTTTACTAACATTATTGTATTTGTGTCTTTTTGTCCAGAACCACTTCCTAGTAGTCATTACCCTATTCCGCAGTCCGAAGTCTTTGCTCTATATAAGCTCACCTGTCCCCGACTAACCTATATACATATGGGCGTACTATTGTCCATACTGCACACATTCCTCTGTAAAATTTTGACATAGGCTGTATTAGCCCAAATAAATTAAAGGTTCTTTAGTGGGTAACTACTCAGAACATGTTTCGGAGCATATTACCTGTACATGTCTCTCTGAGTAGCAGCTCCTTGTCTAAGCTAAATATGTTCAGCAAAGACAATGAAACAATGTTATAGATATTTAACTGAAATACAACAACTATGCCTATAGGAGCTCTGCCTACAGAGCCACTGCCCTGACCATAATCCTTCCATATTGCAGTTGGTCATTAGAGGGAGTTTGGATCTGTGTTTGAGTGATTTCTGGTACATGTAGTTGATCTGAATCTACCTTTACAAAGACATGCTGAACTTTGGTTCATATTTTATTGGATGCTGTTGAGTCACTAACCTATCCGGCACCTATCAGTTACCAATAGCCTATTGTGATGGAGAGTTACACAAGAGGCTTCACACTATATATAGCCTCCTTGTTTACACAACTGCAGCCAAGCTTATCCTAGCAATACAGCCAGTCTCCCTAGGGATTGAAGGGTAAGCCACAGCACTGGGCATCACTGCCTGCATACTGATAGGTATGGAGGGCCAGACTCTCACAGTTCAATTATCTCTGGTTGCATAACAGCCTATCATTGGAAACAGTTACCAGCTTGTGGGCACAGTGGGGTGCTGAGAATAAGCCAGATGCATGTTTATTCACAGGAAATTCAGTTAATTTTACATAGATTAACCTTTTCAGCTTTGTTTGCATGCTATAGAATTTTGCTTTAGCAATAGACCCACATATCAAACTTTGAATGACAACTCCATCTATAAAACTTTTGAAGATATGCAAGATTTAAAATTTCCACAAATATGCCTATAATTTGCATAATTTTCAACATCATGACTGTTCTAAACAATATGCACAACTTATTTACTAGGCGTACCACCATGTCAAGGTAGGTACTTTTCGGAACAATTGTGTCTGAGAAAAGCTGACCACAAACTCGTACAAGTAAGTAAGTAAATACATACATACATACATACATACACACACACACAGAAAGAAAGAAAGAAAGAAAGAAAGAAAGAAAGAAAGAAAGAAAGAGAGAGAGAGAGAGAGAGGGAGGGAGGGAGGGAGGGAGAGAGAGAGAGAAAGAAAGAAAGAAAGAAAGAAAGAAAGAAAGAAAGAAAGAAAGAAAGAAAGAAAGAAAGAAAGAAAGAAAGAAAGAAAGAAAGAAAGAAAGAAAGAAAGAAAGAAAGAAGGAAAAGTACTTGAGGAAAAACAAATAGTCTGCTTTCAAACACAGACTTAATTATAGTCAGAAAATTCCAAGGCTTCACACTTATAACAAACTCATTGCCATTTTGCAACACTGTTAATTTTCAGAATTGCTATTATCTCATTCATGCCTAAGAAGTCACTCCTCTGACCTTTGGTAGGTACAAGCATGCCACATACCTATAAACAGACAGAATGCTAAGCTGTGCTGTATTAGATAAGTGATGATTATATAATCATTCACAGCAAGACTTGGGCTGTGACTAGTGACAGAACTGATCATCTGACATTCTTCAGTGACATTATTTCAAAAGAAACAAGCGAAAAAGGAAAAAAAATGACATGTACATTGACAGATTGGCAGTTTCAGGAAGGGTCATATTTCTATTACAAATCCATACTTGACTTGTAGTAGAAGAGAGAGGATGACAATGGGCCCTAAGCAGAGACAGTTGTGACAATATATAGAATGGTTTACATTGTTATTATTGGGAACGCTCAAGGCACGTCAGAGATGGTGGACACTGCAGGCTATGTGTAAACAGCCTACAAGATACCGATTAGCCTCATTATGGTGACAGCAGATACTGCCTCTATCTAAATAGACCAATCACAGCATTGCTACCTCCACATGGGCACCAGGCCCACACATCCCGCCTGCAGGTATACACCGTGGATACTAATAACTATGCTCACATAGACTTCCAGGCAACATGTATACAGTGTATGGAAAGATAGCACAGTGTTGAACAATACATGCTGCAGTATCCCAGTCTGAAATTGTGTGTGTGTTTCAAGAACTCTACATCGACAAAATCTTCACACATTTTTTAAAGTTCCTTTCTTTTTAAGTAAAAAAAAAAAAGCTTATTTTCCTTATTACAAATACAGCCTGTTTTGTGCTTTGACAAGCCCAACTTTTCATAATGACTGCACTTAAAATCGTTCTTAACATATGTATTTCTTGCATGGGCATGGAATTGCTTTCAAAAGATATCACTGACAACTTAACTCCTTCAAAAATTATGTGAAATAATTATAATGATAAGAAATGCTCACAATCTAGCTACAGTTTCAGACAGATAAGTCCAAATTCCCGGCTCTGGATATACATGTATAGGAAATTTAACTAAGTTCATGCTTGCAACCAATTTTCCTATATTACTTCTTAGTGGATGTTGCCTGTAGGTGACACTCCAGGTAATTTCCCTAAGGTATCTACCTGTTGTAGGTGGAGACACCAGCAGGATAAATAAAACTTCATTTACTGGTTGAAAATGTCATGTGACAGAGGAACCAGGTACTGCCACCAAGTAGAATAGTGTATTCCACATAAACACAGCTTTCAGTCAAAAAGTAAGTAGAAAAATGCCTGCTTAAAGCCAGTGTTTTTGTACTTTTTGACAGGATAGTGCTCCAGCTGCCATGACTGTTGAAGCATGACTTTCCAGGGAATAAAAAACACCAAACACTAAAGCTTCATCCATTCAGGAAGGACTAAGTTAATAATTTAGCATTGGAAAAATTGTCTTTAAACACAGCCTGCATTTAAAAATTACTTTTCTATTTGATTACAACCACATTCAAACATTGCCACTGTCTCTACATTTCACCACAAATACACTTAGTATAAATCCGGAACACAGGCCTAATTGCACCATAAAAATCACTGGGAGCTTTAAATGTCAACTTAACCATTAATTGCATTGTTGCTTCTGCATGAAGTTTATTGTCACCGTAACTTTAAGCCCCTTGGAAGCATAACTTTGATATGTAGCAATAATTTTGGGCTGAACTCACATGAAATTGCAGGGTTTAATGTTCACGAGTTGACATTTAATTTAAAACTTGAGCTATGTGGGAAAACAATCCTATCACTGAGCATCGATGATATTAGCAATGCAGCCCGTCCCTGGTTATACCAAGCCTGGGTGAACAGCTATCAATCCGTGCCATCATTTTTCAGAAAAAGCTGATCCAGGACATCTGGTCTTTGAAGGTTCCACCTACATTTTTCCCTTCAAAACATTCTCCTAATTAGTAAAAGCATTACAACAGGTGACATTTCACATCCGGGGCCTTCAGACTGTGTAATATGGTTAACCCTTTCCCCCTTAACTCATTGCACACTGACGAGGCTTTTCCCGGTAATATCAAAATGTTGTCTGCTAATTGTATTTTACTAATTTAGGAATTTCGACATTTTGGATGAAACTTGCACGGAAGATCATTCCAAATTATATGCCCATGGTCAACAGCTTTCCTTGACGCGCACTGGGTGCTCTCAGAGCACGCCAAGGAAAGCTGTTGACTGTCTTCTATCAGGGTGGAATGAGTTAAACTGGCCAAAACTGGCTGATGGTAAAATGTTGTCAGCTTCAGTTTTTCAACTAATTTCAACCAAAATGAAAAACAATTTGGTTTAAACATATTTTTTATTATTGCCAAAAAATTACATACTTACTCGATCAACAGAGCAATTGGGATAAAGGGCATGGCCCTATGCAAATCCCTCTTTGGGAAAACAATTTGACTGAGAATTGTCAATGAGACCTGTCCAGATCACATTCACCAGGTCACCAGCTTTTCCTGGCAGAGGTTAAGCACTTACTGCCCCACCCATGCAAAGGAAAGCTGTTGACTCAGTCTCAATTCAAGGGGGGAAATGGTCAATGTGCAGTGCAATAGCAAACTCCTGAAACCCTCTGTTCCTTCAAGGTGAAAATGCAATACAGTGAAACCTCATTAGAACAACACTCAGACACCCGACATATTCGTTAAAATGACACAAGTTTTGAATGGCAAAAGTTCATTTTCTTTGTTGTTTGAATCATTTATCTGACATATTCAGTTATCTGACACATTTATAAGGGAACAGATGGTGTTGTTATAATGAGTTTTTACTGTACCACATCAATCAGGAAAGACAAAAAACCCCACAATATCAATGCAGGGAAGCAGATCTGTCTCCCTTTAAAAGTAAGTTCAACACTGAGTGCTTCCAGAGACTTCTAGGATCATTCTGCATAGATGTACAAGTTAACAGATGGGTTCACTCAGCCTAACAACCTAGACTGTGTATGCATTCATTTTAAACTTGATTAGTTTTCGTGTTAAATTGCATTCCAGGTAATAGGCATATTTTCATAACAATTCCGATCTCATATTTAGAAATCAGCTGACTGTATGATGAATATATGCCATTAGTTTCTCCACACATTCAACAGTATTTCATGACATAATGCTGTACTGAATGCAGCCAATGTTTATTTACACTTAAATTAATCAAAAAGCACTGAAGCAGACGACATCTTAACTCTAGCCCATTTTGGCCGGTTTAAGGGGGAAACAGTTAAGCACGGATTAATCCTACCATAATAAACTAGAATAAGAGCCAGAGTATTGTTGAAACACCAGAATTACACCTATCAGCCACACGCTAGCTTTCTCATTTCCTGGTTCACCAGGACTAAGCACATGTCTATGAATACAGGTAATGTGAAGAGCAACATAGGAATTCTACTTCGTACAGGATACGCTGCATCTTTGAAGCCTTCACTTAGACTTGTTGCTCCTGAGCACGTTGCTTACAGGCGGCCTTGCATAGGTAAGAAAGCTAACCTAGACTGACAGTATTGTCTACTTTAACCCCTTCCACTGCAAATCCCAAAAGCGCCCTGACGAGCAAATGTCATCTGCTCACTCGTCTTGCATAAACTTGATTTGTTCTATCCAAATTTTACATGAAGTTTGTCAGCGATACTTTACAGAATCATACAGCCGTAGGTCAACAGCTTTCCCTGGCACACTCTAAGGTAAGACTGTCCCTGTTGTCATGGACACTCTTCCTTACTGGGAGTTGTACCCCTGAAATGGAGTCTTACCCATTACCATTTACACTCCACTCAGTATTAAGTCAGCACAGGTACATACAAGATGATCAATTGCCCCAGTCTGAAGACTATTCCAGCATGCTGCTATATAACAGGCAAAATATGGTTATTTTTATTGTTTTCAGATTTTTTATGAGCCAATGGTAAACTGGGTGAAGCAAAAACACCCTGCAATTAGATAGTTGCAGTGCACACATCTGCTCTAAGAGGCCTGCACAGTCTGTCTTTCGCACTCTTGCTGCTCTGTCGAGCCACTGAGCTCACTTAATTACTTGTTGGACCAGTGTACCTCCCTGGTGTGTTCAATTTAACATCCACCAGTAATGTCACCCTGAATATTCTTAACCCACGGTATATTCACTACACCGTGAAATTAATTTCAGATTTAAATCTGGCACAAAGAAACAACAAGAGGAACGTGACAATCCTATGCTCAGCTGACCTTGCTTGCATAAAATGAAGTGGTTCTGTGACCTTTGGAATTAGGTCATGGTCACCTTTCTTGAAGACTCTCATACACAAACGTCAAAGCACTTACTTAGTAGTCAATAAAGTCCTGCCTCATATAGATTCTAGCTCAAATAGTCTTCAAGGTCTCAAGTGAACAGTAAAATTCATGAAAGTGATCTTGTGAGATTGGGAATGAAGTCAAAGTCACCCAAGTGCTGTGTGAATCTGGCCACATAGAGGACCTAGCTCAGATGGTTCTGAAGTTATCAAGTGAACAGTAAAATTCAGTACATAGCCTTGTGACCTTGGAATGGGGTCAAGGTGACTCATATACTGTAAGTCTTACACTCATACCCACAAATGTCCTTTGGCAATTTCAAACTAACTGGCCAAGTGTTTCACAGAGAAGGTTTTCCTTTGTTTTTAATATTGCAAATAAACATAATTGCAAATAAAAATTCATAACAAATATAAAAAATCAAAGGAGCGCAACCATTTGAAAACTGTTGGTAGAGATTTAGCCAGAGTACATATTCGTCACATTTGAAATGGACCTGGTTAATGGTTTTAAAGAAGTTGAAAATGTGAAATAAATAAAAAAAAAAAAAAACAAACAAACAAACTAAACAACTCCCCCCACCCCCACCCCCCAAAAAAATTATGGCATCAGCTGGTGCACAAATTAAGGTCTAACTGGCTCCAAAAGTATCCCTATGCAATTTTGAAACAATTTGTCACACACGTTCTAAGAAGACAATTTTTTCTTACATTCTGTCAAAAAATAAACAAAAATTAGTTAAAAAATCCAAAATCATTGGAGCATGACCAATTGAAGAAATTTGATAGAGAGCCACCCACGGTAGATTCCTACCAAGTTAGAAGTGGATCTGGCACATAGTTTTTGAGAAGAAATTGAAAATGTGAAGTGTGGATGGACGGAAGGACAGACAACAGACAGAGGGGCAATGGATGACTGACCATCCATAAGCTCAACTGACTGATGAGTTATTTGAGCTAAGAAATTTACTGATGGTTTAAATAGTGACAAAATTAATCAAGACTTTGTCATGCAGGTAATGCACCAAGTGGTGATCAAGGACATCCCTAACTAAGCATGGTATCCATCAGTTTATTTTTTGGTCTAGGCACGCTGAAAAAAGTTCCCGAGAAGCCAATAACTGTGATATACCCTATTCCAGGCTCTCGTCCACAAACTGTGAAAAGACAGCTGTTTGTGTACAGTACTTCTGGGCACAGGAAGACAAAAGCTTCATGAGCAAGAATATGACCTGAAAGAAGACCCACACCCAGGAGATGCAGGTGTCATGTCTTACTGAGCACACACAGGCACCCGACCAGCAAATGTATTGCTCCAAATATACAATTATAAGGCGTCTTGTTTAATTATTTACTAAACAATAACATATTTTCTCATCTAGTTATTCCTCAGAAGGTTTGAAAGCTGCTTGTTACTTTGTTGTTAAACTATGGCTTGCCGGTGAAAAGTTAATATTTTCCAATGCATTTTTCCGTTGTACATGTGTGACAATTTTTTTAGGCAGCCATTATTAATGGTGCATTGTAAAAAACTATATAGCACATATATTTCAATCATGTACCTCTCCAGTTTAAAGTAAGTTTCGTTCAAATTGCATTGACTACAGTTCCCAAAACAAGAATTAAATAAATGAAACAATATCCAATTTTCAGATTCTTAATTATGTCTGCGTGCCAACATAGACATTCTATTTTTCCAACAGTTTTTTTTTCTTTCTTTCTTCTTTACTACCAAATTTTGTTTTTGTGAACACTATTATACTCACAAACTTTTAAATTTTATATCTTGAACATCTCCAAAACTATTCTAGTTGCAGGTAACCAATCCAACTTCAATTTATAGTTTTGTTACACTACACATTTTTGTCATTTACATGTGACCTCTAAAGGTCAAAGGTCAAGGTCACTTGCACCATTAAAATTTTCACCCAGCTACAATTCTGCCACTTTTTCTCTAATTTTGACCATGTAGGACCCAAATTGTAGGTATTGCGACACTGCACATTTTGTAACTTACATGTAACCTCTGAAGGTCAAAGTCATTTGGACCTCTAAAATTTTCATCCAGCCATAACTCTGTCCATTCTCATTAAATTTTGACCAAGTTGGAACCAAATTGTACATGTAGGTATTGTAACACTGCATACTTCTGTAATAACATGTTACCTCTCAAGGTCAAAAGTCAATGTCATTTGGGCCTTTGAAGTTTTCATCTAGCAATAACTCTGTCCATTTTCATCCACTTTTGACCATGTTGGACCCAAATTGTAGGTACTGCAATACTGCATATTTTGTAATAACATGTAGCCTCTAAGCCTCAAAATGTCCATGTCATTTGGACCTTTAAAAGTTTCATCCTGCCATAACTTGGTCAATTTTCATCCAATTTTAATCATGTTGGACTCAACTTGTAGGTATTGCAACAATGCACATTTTTGTATCTTACATATAACCTCTATAAGTCATAGGTCAAGGTAATTTGGCCCTTTAAAATTTTCATCTAGCCATAACTTGATCAATTTTCATCTAATTTGGTTCATATTGGGCTGAAACTGCAGATATTGTAACATTTTTGTAATTTACAAGTAACCTTTAGAGGTCAAAGATCAAGGTCATTCGGCCCTTTGAAATTTTCATCTTGCCATATTTACAACTTTTGAAGGAACAGACCAGGGTTCGAAAAGTAGCGGGTGTCTAAGTGCCCCAGGCAATTTTCATTCATGCTGGGCAACTTTATTTCCTTAGCTGGTTTCCCATGGGGCAACTTTCTATCTTCAGCACAACATATCATTTCCAGCAATGGTGGAAACATTACATACAGGTCCTAAAATCTTCTTTTTTGTGCAGAAACACTGTTTTCATAGTGGTGACAAATATAGCTCTTGTTCATCTCTATTTGCAATATTTTAAATATCAGTGTCTTTTAACAAGTTAACTAATAACTTCAATTCTCATGTGGTAGGAAACTGGGTAACTTTCTGGAGGCTTGGGCAACTTGTAAAAATGCTGTGGTTGCCCAGGGGAAACTTAAAAAAAAATGCTAATTGCCGCCCCTGCAGACAGATTTGCTTTGAAGTAAATCTTCTTTTCTAGTTTAACACATTAAACTATAACATTGTGGGTAGCATGTACCACAAGCTGAGACAGTACTGGGTACAAACAGTCAAGAGTGTTGCTACCATTTGTGGGAATAAAGATGGTTATTCCAAACATATGACAACTATCTATATCAAATTCAGTTTATGTCTTTAGGACATGGCCCTGTCTTTTTAAATAGGTAATTTTATTAACATTGCCAGTTTGGTAAGAGCAACACATTTGGCCATGTTTAATGTAATGATCAGCTTACACATACAGGTAGCTTCTTGTGGAATGATACAGGCCAAAACACAGCAGCTGATAGGAAATGTCCTGTACTCAAGTCTTTTTAAATTTCAGCGTGTCTCCCTGTTTTGAGCTCACAAACAATGAAAAAATAATGAAATCTCAACATGTCCGTGAAAAAAAAAAAAAATTGACAGCCAGGTGATTCGAGTTATGTGCTTTTATTGGTACAATAAAAAAACACTAAACAAATCTTTATTGTCTCACATTTGATCATTTCAACATTATAGCAAACCCATTGGTATAATAAAAAAAAACAAATCAAACAAATCTTCATTGTCTCACATTTGATCATTTTAAGCATAACTAGCAAACTCATCAGCATAATAAAAGACCATGAAACAAATCTTCATTTTACTCTATGTTTGAGGGTGAATTATCATTTTCTAGAGTGAAATTCAGAAGTAGTACAACTCACTGTAGATCACATGACCTAAACATGTTACAAGTTAATTGTGATGTGCCTGCATCAGTGACATGATGCATCAACATTTAGACAAAATCGCATGTGCATGAGCGATGTTTGTTTATATGTCACGCATGACGTAGAATAATTGCGACAGACGTAAACAAACATGGCACACCAGGTCAGCATTGAAAGTAGGCCTAGGGCATAAGTCACTCTCAGCCATGTCAGATTCTCCATGTCTCACATTTGATCATTTCAAGTGTCACTAGAAAACTGCAAACCAGCAGTCCGCACATAGAGTGCATTAACCCCTCCCTGCTCACATCACCGTAACATGTACACATGTCCTACCTCTAACCCTGAAAATGCTAATGTTTGTGGCATCTCTCTCTCTCTCTCTCTCATTTTAGGGGGTTTTGTTTTTAAATGCAATTCACTGTTTACTTTAGTCAGCTAGCCACAAGGCAGCGACTGAGATAATAATGGTGATCCACTTTAATTGGCAAATCAATTCAACATCATTACTCAAGTACCAATTGGAATAGCAACCAGTTCAATTTCAAGCTGTAGCACACAGACAGCTGCATGCTCACAATTAAAAGTCACTTCTGGTGTAACTGTCACTGGTGGTAGATATCACCTCTGTCTAACATGTCTGCACTCAGTCTTATCCTTCATACACAAACTAAAACACTCTTCTTTAGCCATCAGTTCCAAATAATTGAATATTGCTGATTAACATATTTGGTCTCACATGCAAAATTAGTAAACCAAATTTGATTACTTATGTGGTCTTTGCAACCTATGTTTGGTATCTGGACAGCCGTTTTGGCTGAATTTCACGGCCATCAAGCGACATAAAGAACATGCAAATAAAACCTTACAGACCAGACCTGAAGGGATATACTCCAGCATAGGTCTTGCAGACATTACTTCAGTATATACTCAGAGAAAAAAAATCTAGGGATACTGACTGTCTTTTTATTGTTTCTCAATTAAGGGCCCCTTTATGACATAAATGACAACTTAAGGATATGTATCAGGTTACAATGGGTTAAACCATCATTTTTGCTATTTTCACACATGTTATGCACTTTTCCTGTAAGTTTTGTATGCCGGAATCAGATTTCAGGTTGCGTAAAGGAAAATTGTGAATTTTGGCAAAAGTAGTGGGCCTGGTTCTCACTGTTTGGTGTGGCTTCGGCTGGGGACCAGCTAAGCTTCTGAGCTCCGCCCTGCAGGAATCCAACAGGAGCCTCATTTACATACAGCAGGTGTGAGCGCTTCTGCGCATGATCTGCACAAGCAGACTACGATCAGCTGGGTAGGCAAACCCCATTATCGCAGTGCGGTATCCCTCTGGCTGTTCATTCACATCTCCTTGTTCACAACAATCTATAGATCTAGCCTTGTGGACCACAAGGTCTCCGAGTTTCTGGGCACTAGCACTGCAAAATCGTTTGTCCAGACCGGGTTGGCTTGTGGATGTTGTAGTGTTCACCGAATCAGTATCCGTGACCTTGGCCTCGACTTCGTTCGACCCTGACCCAGCAATGCCAGACTCGCCCGGGGTCTCCGTGAGGCTCATGTCTGGTTGCAGGGTCGTCTCCAGTGGAGGGAACTGATTGTAGTGTGATCCTAGATCAGACGCTTTGAGTTCACTTGCAACTGACGCGGGCATCGGTCTGCCCCTAGGTTTTTCTTTCTCGGCATCTTTGCAATAGCACTTTCTAATCACACAAATGTAAGCAACGATCCTCAGAACTTGATAGAAACTTTCTGAACTGAGACTGAAGTTCCGATTTACAGACACCTATATTGGGCCCCACGCAAGACGGCAAACATCGTAGAACCCGGTTGCCCCGTAACCACCTGTCAGTCATTTGTCGGCCAATCAGGGTGATCTTGAGAAACCCCAACATGGAATCCAAAGTGACAGATGAGCACGATCATAACATTTTTGGATGCAAAAACTCTAAAATAAAGCATTCTTTGAAGTTTGATGCTCCAAACTTGTCCATATACTCAACAGGTAGGAGTGCGTAATGGAATACCAAGGTGTCATTGCGATCAAAGGCCCAAAGAATAGCATAAGTCCTATTGAAGTCAGCATTTGCTTTGAAAGCGTTTTTCTCGGCATCATTCCTGGCCTTTATTTCTCAACTTCTTGTGAAATCAACTTCGTCAGTTTTGCTCATAAAGACCTGGGGTTTGTAGCAAACTGTTCACAAGAATATAATCTTTAAAAACATGTCTCAGATTTTTTCTATTTTGAGTTGGTTTCTCTCTACAGCGAGCCAAAAGTCAAAACCTTTGATGTAAGAATGGAATGTCATCTTTTCAACTTTAAACGTGAGTATCTCCACAATAGCGCAAACAATGACAAAAGTGAGACATGTCTGTGTAGAAAATCATGTCTGCCAGCTTTTGCAACAGAAATGCACATGCTCAAGCTCAAAATAAAAAAGTAGATTTAACAATTGTGTGATTTTTTTATTATCACTTTACCTGATTGTTGTGTCAACACAGAAGAACTGGTACAAATGAAAATGCTATCAAGTTATTCCCAGATTTGCTAGCTTTCAGGAAATATATAGTTTATGGTACTTTAAGCGTATTGTCAGACTTTTATTAAGTCATTTGTACGACTCACGCGTAACCTGATATATACCCTTAAAGCTGCTGATCTCCTGTCCAAAGTGGCAAATATCAATGCCATTGCACTCAGTAAGCATAAAGACAAACACTGAAATTGTTTGTTGTATCTAAGGTGACTTCCCTCATCTTTAACCCTTTCCCCTTTGAATTACGACTGAATCAACAGCTTTCCCTAGCATGGGTTGGGCACTAAGCCCCCAACTCATCCCAAGGAAAGCTGTTGACCTCTGGGACATGTTATCTTGATAGGTCTCGTCCACATTTCTTATTCAGACTGTGGTTCGTCACTGTTGAAATAAGTAAAAAACATTGAAGCAGAAGACATTTGACAACCAGCTGGTTTTGCTCGGTTTAATGGTAAAATGAATCTTCTTACCTCAATCGTCGTATTGGCTTCAAAGAACGATACTGACTGCAATGTCATTGATGTTGACTAACTTTAAAAAAACATATCAATTGTACCAAAAGTTATATCATTTAATATCACGACTGGCCTATATCAGAGAGAGAAACAATAAAATAAAATCAATACCCTTAACTTTTTTTTTATGAGTATACATTCACATACTCACAGTCTTGGCTTCCAACATGACAGACAATTGATTTATATTAAATGCACAATTTTCAATCAGTGTGAGAAGAATCTGTCTGGTGCAGCTGTGTGCAGGTCACTTAACTCTTTCAGTGCCAATCACGGCTAAAGTCACTCTACTTAAGTCAGACAAGTCTGGATTATCATTAGGATCCAAGATTCGTATTCCTCATAAAAAGACCTTTCATTCAAGAATCAGTATATGTATGCCTATAGTTCCAGAGAGAATACCCCAGGTCAAAAGCTTTTCTTGGCCCGCATTGGGCGCATTCCACCCAATGCGTGCCAAGAAAAGCTGTTGACTCAGTCAAAAATTTGACATTGAAAGCGTTAATACAAGACAAATGTGCTGCCCCCATTTCCCTCTACATGTACTGTAACAGTAAAAGTCAATGTAACAGACATCAACTGTGTTAGCTTCACAGACTGGCTCTATATACCTCTTAACTCTTACTGATACTATTACCTTAAGTATCAATTTACTGGACAATTCATGTTATATATTTTCCCTGTGTCTGCTTTCAAGTCTGTTATTAATTAGTGTAAAATTGCACATATATCTGACTAATCTTCTGTTTCTGTAAACCATAAATTTACAAGGCATCATCATGCTGAGTGGCAATAATATGAGAGGATACCAGCATGTAAATAGACTGGTTCCATGTCATAAACTGTTAAGTAGCTGTCACGGGAAGACTTCATGCCAGCTGTCAGTGGGCTGCAATGCCCTACATGTTTGTGTCCTCATTAAAACAATTACTGCTGTGTCCGACTGAACAAACAGGCCTCAGGCACTCAAACCCACCGTATTACAGGTGGATGTTGACAGGATACAAGGAAATACAGCAGGAATAAATACTTGGAAATCACATTTCTGATGAAATCAATGAGGACATATATGAGGGGGTCTCGCCGACTTAATTGAAAGATCACTCTTATGCATGAGAACACCTGTGTTACAGTGACACTTGTTTCACTTTCCATTCACCATCTATTCCTGAGAACACCTGTGTTACCATGACACTTGTTTTACTTTCCATTCACCATATATTCCTACTGTAACTTGCCTGCTCACTGGGACCTTCCAGTGTCTGCGGCTTTTGGAAGATAATGACTTTTTATCATGGACCAATTGTGACAGCTAAGCAGGCAAACCTCTGTTGAAAGGCTACTCATTTTGGGAGATCATTGGGTGATCTTAGTTTCAAAATCATTATGGTTGACACTACAGGTTTTGACACACAATACACTGTCTTGTTATGTATGTTTCACCATATTCTAATTCACAAACATGACTGTGTTCATGTATGAACAAAGAAGAGTGATGCCAATGCCACTGACAGTACCTCCTTGGGTGGCTTTCTCTCCACTGAGGAACTTCATATGTGCACTGCCCAGTAACGCCACCTATAAATAAACTAAATGCTGGTTCTCTGGTCCTTGCCACTCAGGGCAGGTGATGTAAAGGGAATACAAGATATATTTACAAAATTATGCTGACATTTTTGTGCAGGAGACAATACCTTTAGTCTATCTCCTCCTCAAAATGGACACAAGGATCTTGCCCACAAATATAGGTTATCTGCTTCAATGTTTTCACTTTAATTTATTGTTTATACAAAACATTTTGGCTGATATTGATCTTCTATCGAAAGACATTTATAAGGTCATTGAAAATGAACTCTTCAAGTGCCAAATTTTGGACTGAGTTAACAGCTTTTCTCTGGTGCGATTGGGCACAATGCGCCCAATGCGGGCCAAGAAAAGCTGTTGACCTGGGATATTTTTCTCTGGAACTAGAGGCATGCTGGTACTTGAATGAAAGGTCTTTTTGTGAAGAATACAAATCTGAGATCCTAATGATTATTCAGACTAGTTTGACTTTAGGGGACTGACTTTAGACAGGACTGACATTGAAAGAGTTAAGGTCCTGATTGGCCTCCATATGAGATGCGTGCTCAGAAAATGTGAAGCCTGCACCACGGAGAGTTGCCAACTCTGTGATATATAAAACAACAGATTCATGGTTCACTATTTCAGGTCATTGCCCTCAGACAGGTAAATATCCTATTATACCATAAATGCAATAGCCTTTGTTTGAGAAACGTGATATTTTGTGAGGCTACAGGTGCAGTCCTTTGTCCATAGAGCCCACTGAACAAACAGAAGACCTTTTATTTCCAGATGAAGCACTAACAAGGTGTTTAAGGGATGAAGATACTCCATCAAAAGACATTTATCTGAGAAGATGAAGATTTGCGTTTTGCTCCCTGGCGGCCTGGGGCACGGCTCAAGGGAGAACTTGTGGACACATACGCTTCATTTTGCTTGCTTTGTCACAGTAAACAATAAAATCTGGCACAACATTAGAATGGAATGTCAAATTGTTGGACAGTGACCATCAGCAAGCCATTTAGATGTGGAAACAGCTGATGGCACTACCTTTACCTCTGTTGGCGTACATCCGTGGTCTTGGCCATGAATCAGCACCACTGACATTTGTTATTTCTCACATGCACACGTTTTCAGAATTTGCTCTGTTGAATTGATTTGCATCAGCATCCAGAAAGTGCATATTTGTCACAAAAATCCTATTTCATTGCTGTTGATTCACAATAAGCAATATGCCAAAGCTAATATGCCCGAGTATTGTTTTTGCATGTTAATCAATATTAAACTAGAAAAGATGATTTGCTGCATAGCAAATCAGTGTGTGTGTGTGTTCAAAGCATATTGGTATGGCAATGTACAACTACTCCATAACACAGGAGTAGCCGTTGGAATGGCAGCTCTATCTATTATAGCTTTAAAGTTATTCAAGATTTAAAATTTCTAATGGTGCTACTTAGCATAATTTAACTTACTTTTGTTTTTAATCCATTAAGTGCGCAATGGTCAACCCCCAAGAAAGAGTTGGAATGACATTTCTATGTATCATAGTGTTGTAGATATTCAAGATTGAAAATTTCGAATACTGCTAATTAGCATAATTCAAATTGCTACCACTTTTGTTTTAGATTCATTACATGCACAATGGTCAATAGCCCCCTTGTACAAGTTGAAATGATATCTCTATCTATAATAGTTTTGAAGATATTCAAGTTTTAAAATTTCAAATGCTGCTAATTAGCATAATTTAAATTGCTGCAACTTTTGTTTTAAATTCATTAGATGCGCAATGGTCAATAACCCCCTAGTAGAATTAGAATGACATCTCTATCTTATATTTTTGAAGATATTCAAGATTTAAACTTTCAAATGCCCCTAATTTGTATAATTTACATCTTCATTCCTCTACATAAAAAGGCCCAACTCCTTGTATGGAGGTACAATCATGCCAAGGTTGGAGTTTCTATGTATAATAGTGTCAGAAAAAAGTGTTGGACAAATTCACTGGTAAAGAAGACAGACAGACAGACAGGCAGACAGACAGACAGACAGACAGACAGACAGACAGACAGACAGACAGACAGAAAGAAAGAAAGAAAGAAAGAAAGAAAGAAAGAAAGAAAGAAAGAAAGAAAGAAAGAAAGAAAGAAAGAAAGAAAGAAAGAAAGAATTTTAGGAAAAACAGAAAAGTGTGTGTTGACCCACACACTTTAACAAAAAAAACAGACAAGTGCCTGGTGGCTCTGAGCCTCTCTGAAAAAATGTAATCAAATCAATATCAAATCAAAGGAATAAAACTGCCTTTAAATACCTCTACAGGACAATACTCTAGGCTCAGCATTCTGAACAAATAAATAAATAAATAATATATGTGTACACACACACACACACACACACACACACACACACACACACACACACACACACACACCACACCACACACACACACACACAAACACACACACACACACACGTTATTTATATTATACGTATGCTTTATACATGTACATACATATCAAGCTGTATCTTCCTGATACAGGCTGTTGGGGAACTGTACAGGGAAGGATACTGACCTAGCCATAGGATGATCTTTATATGCCAAATATAGACCTTAATGATAGACAAAAAGGGTGAATGTAGCTCTTCGTGGCACTCAACAAGATGCTATATGACATATCAGTAATGCAATGCAATTTACTATAGCTTATAACTCTGTGCAAGAATAATTCACCTGCCCTTCAGGAAGAAACAGGCCTAACATGACCATCTGACAGATCATGCATCAAGTGTGGCTTGTTCTGGTGCAACATCATTGATGTCCAACAAAGTTTTCTGGTTATCCCCCAGAAACCATATACACAAAAACTGCCCTGCAGACTTGAAAAAAAAAAGAGGTCAAGGTCACTGGGCTTTGAACTTAACCTGGGCCTTACAGTGGTGCACAAACATGTGCAAGTTGGAAGTCCTACGTGTAATAAAAGCTTTGTTTTTGTTTTTGTTTTTAGTTTTGCTCAGATAAGCCTTACAAAAACACAAAAATCGCCCACCTTGTGCCAACCTCTTATCACAGATTGATGGCCTATATATTCTCTATGTTTGCATTAGGATCGGTCAGATTCACTATTCTTCTTCATTTTGAAGTGGTATTTTCCTGTGCTCAAAAATCAATATCAGGAGGGACAACTTAGGCTTATATTTGGGATACTAATGTGTGTGTGTGTGTGTATATATATTAACAGACCACCTTTTGATGATACATGTACAATGCTTATTTTTCATGATATTTACACCTTCCATGTGAGACCACCTGTCTCACGACTACAATTTGATCATCCCAAAGGGTGGTGTTTCAAGATAGGCTTCACTGTACAGCACTCCTTGTCTTGAGATGTCACCATAAGGACAAATACAAAAGTGGTTTCTCATACCAGGTGGTCTTTTTCGATGTAAAATAACAGGTAAAAGACAGCATAGTGTCTTAGTGCTGCAGTCTTAAAAAAAAATATATGTAGTCTGTTACTGGACAGGTCTCTTGAGACAAGTACACATACTTTTATATATATATATATACATATATATATATATATATATATATATATATATATATATATATATATATATATATATATATATATATATATATATATATATATATATATATATATATGTATTTGTTCAAATCTGTTTTGGAGATAGAAACAGCAGCTTCAGAAGCTTTAGCTCGCTGAGCCTGGTTCACTCCACATTGTGTGCACTTGGATCTGGAATTTACTATGTTCTCTTTCACATAAATCACATTTGAACAGATCCTGAGGGTAAAACAAATAAAAGAGTGATTTGTGGTTATAAATAAAACAATTCCTGTCAAACTCACAGCTTATGGTAATATATATTCGCATAAAAAAAACAATACTTTATGACAGTCAAGTGCAAACAAAGTTACACTCTGAATGAATTTACCTTCAAGGGAACGTGAGATAACAAAACTTTTTCATTGTATCATTTTCATTTTCAACTTTCTTGAATTTAAAGCAGAGCTATAGGAATATATCTTTTCAGTGTGTTTTTTAATCTTTATAGATCAATTAATACATGCTAGGTTCCCTGAAGTAAGCAGATCAATTGTGTTTACATATTCTTTTCCCACAACCTGTGTACTTTTATTGGTATTTTTACTGTTTTTCCAAATGTGTTATTATTATTACCTTTTAGTTAAAAGTCACAACTTCATTCAAACTGGCTTCCGTTCTGAGAATACCATATTAATAATTCACCGCATAACATTTCACCTGCTCCTACATTAGAACCAAGTTGCTATATTAATACACCACACAGAGGTGTGTGCTCCCATGATACCACGGTATGTGTCATGATCAGCTTGGGTCCAACACCTCACCTTTACTAGACCAAGCTGAATTGGTTTGTCTGAGTCTACCATGTTGGATCACCTACTCTAGGATTGTGTCACTGGTTTGCTACACTGCTACACTGAGTGGGCAACAACATCATCTCAGTACTTTGCTACATCAAATACTGAGTCTGCTGGAACGACATCATGTCACCACTTTGCTACACCTGCTACACCATGCTGAGTATGTTGTAAGAACATATTGTCAGTTCTTTGCTCCACCATG
The DNA here is from genome assembly GCA_964020975.1 of Hermodice carunculata. NCBI lineage: Eukaryota > Metazoa > Annelida > Polychaeta > Eunicida > Amphinomidae > Hermodice > Hermodice carunculata. The sequence goes on along the minus strand of OZ026629.1, from coordinate 46,120,186 downwards.
CTGAGTCAGCTCTAAAGACATCATGTCACTTGCTACATCTCCTACACCATGCTGAGTATGCTGTGAGAACGTGTCACCTCTTTGCTACACTGTGCTGAGTCCGCTCTCACATCATGTCACCACTTTGCTACATCTGCTACACCATGGTGAATCTGTTGTAAGAACATCATGTCACTTTGCTAGACCATACTAAGTCAGCTCTAACAACATCATGTCACTATTTTGCTATACTACATGTATGCTCAGTTTGATACAACATCGTGTCACCACTTTGCTAAACCATGCTGAGTTGGTTCTAACAATGTCATGTCACTTCTTTATCATGCAATGCTGGGTCTGCTCTGACAACATGTCATCATTGTGCCAAATAATACTGGGTCCGCTCTAACAATATCATGTCACCATTTCGCTATACACATGTAGCTTTAGGTCTTCTGCTCTTTTTACTTTCCTATGCATTTATCTTACTCAAGTTCAGGTGGGGTGATCAGCACAAATACTTCAAACTTTACAAATCAACCAGTTTTGCCAAGTTTCCACACATTCCACTGGATGTTACTGAAACAGAGAGTGAGCATCATGTGTTAAAACAGGCAGCCCTTGTAGCTGACCAAACACCCCTCACCACAGTAAGGGATTACCAAAACAAGTCTATGTCTACATGGTCCACTCAGGACTGGGAAGACTGGAATTATGATATGAACACAAGAGTACAAGAGCAGTCAGATAAAGCTGAGAAGGAATACTGTCTAAAATTTGGATGTGACAGTTCAGTGATGACAAGCAGAAGTGGAATCAAACAGCTACATGTCTATAAGACTGGACGTTTAAAATCAGCCAGCCAACTTGGTCAAAAAGGTGTGCCAGGCATAGGACAGAGGGCGCTTGATGCAGGCAGCATGGGGTCTCCTGCTGTCTGGCCAGAGTGGGTGGACAGGGTGGCACTTCAGCAACTGACGCTGACATTTAATAAAACAAATGACCAAATTGATTCTCCTAGAAAAAAGATAATTCTCCTGTGGAATAGCTTCTGGGGCCTTAAGGGCTGGGAATTTGGCCTGGGACATAAACCTTTTGTGAGAGCTAAGTGTCCTGTCAGTGCATGTTTTGTCAGCGATGACCACAGTGTGCTCAATGTAAGTGATGCCATAGTATTCAACATCAATGAACTGGGCTCAAGCAAGCCAACTTTCCGAGCACCTCATCAGCGTTGGATCTTCTTTCAAATGGAGAGCCCACAGTTCCAGTACTGGACAAACACTGCCTATCAAAAATGGAATGGTCTGTTTAACTGGACAATGACCTATCGCTGGGACTCCGACATCAGGATCCGCTATGGAGCAATCGTGCCACGGGGATTAAATGACAAGTGGCAAGAAATTGGTTATTTGAAGAAGACAAGGCCTGCCAGCTGGTTGGTGAGTAACTGTGCAGCCCCCAGCCACAGAATGCAATTTTATAGAAAACTGCAGCAATTTGTGGATATTGATGTGTTTGGTAAGTGCGGTCAAAGAGCCTGCCCCAAGGACCGGACATCCAGCGACTACTACAAAACTTGCCTGCGCAACCTCACCCAGCACTACAAGTTCTACCTGGCCTTTGAAAGCGCGCTGTGTCGAGATTATATCACGGAGAAGGTGTACCACGCTCTAGCAAATGGCATGGTTCCTGTTGTCTTCGGCTTGGGCAATTATTCGAAGCTGATCCCTAAGACCGCCTATGTTGACAGCCGTGATTTTACCACGGCTAAAAGCTTGGGTCATTACCTCAATGACTTGTCTGTCTCCACAGAAACTGCTCCTAAATATAGACACTTTTTCCACTGGATGGCCAACTACAAGGCACTCGACTACTTTGATGCTTATCCACTCTCCTGGTGCGAGCTGTGCGAGAAATTACACGAACCACACTTACCTGGCAAGATGTACGATGATATCTCAAGATGGTGGAGCAGGGGTAATGACTGTGTTGAGCCACATGCTTTTCTCAAAAATTGGAATACACTTTAACCACTTCTCCCTTGGAAACACATACAGGTGTCAACAAATTTAACATCCACTGTTTTGTTTGCATCAAAGTTTACATAAGTCGGTGTGGCATGTTAGTTGTGTTGGCTACGAATTATACGCATGTAGGGAATTTTAATTGCAAGATGAGCTTAATTTTGTGGACAACCTTTTTCTTGTGTAAAAAGAAATATTATTGTCAACCTTATCCTTAATGGAATGTCGCTTTTCTGCTAGCTAAGTTGACAGACACTTAAAGATAACAATACAACACAACCACCGCAAAAGGTAAGCTCGCTAATCGATGCCCAAACAATCGCTCTATGGAAAAACTGGCAAGAGATTCCCATCCTGTTATTCCAAATGCTCTGCAAGGAACGCTGGTACAGAATGCCCATTCAGTCCATCTAGAAAGGAATTTGAAAGCCACACATATACATAAAATCACATTGAAACGATTGCTGACAACAAATGCCAGTCACCCTTAAAGTGACATCATTTCAAATTGCAGGTGTAACTGCAATCAATCTAAAGGGAAAACTACTAATACATGAGTAACTCACTTTGCTTGTGGCCAGTATTATATATATATATATATATATATATATACATATATATATATATATATATATATATATATATATATATATATATATATATATATATATATATATATATATATATATATATATATATATATATATTGGCTTCTAACCCATGATTTTAAGATTGATGATCAGTGTTTGATGTAGTCCTTGGTGTTTATATATACTAATCGATCAGATAAGATAAATTAACACCATGGGTACCTGCTAATTACTTTGTGAAAGTGTGAAATGAGAAAGTACACTCTGTGGACATGTCATTGTTTGTAAGGCCCCCTTTGGAGTAATCTTGTGCATTACCACTCTTTACATAAAATAAGTGTATCATAAAGGTGTCACTGAAGTGGATGCAGTTCTTGGTCTTGGATTAAAGCTGCCTGTTTTCAGCATGTACAATGTAGATGCTCAGACAATCATTCTGAGGGCAAAGCTAGTGACAAATACTCCTACAGTCACACCAACTGGCACATCAGCTACAGACAGCCATAAATCACCTTGAGAGGAATGCTGGTAACAAATGTCAATCACTCTAAAAGCAACACTACTTCAAATAACACATACCCATGCAACCACTCAGGAAAGCTCGCCACAAATGTCCGTGGAAACACTTCAATTGGGCCAGCCCCGTTTGTAAGAGACACCTCACACAATCACTCAGTCAGGAAAGCCAGTCAGCTATGGCAAACAGTCACTCCAGGAGAAAAGCCAGTTTACATAGAGCACTGCCTATTGTCACCCTCAATACATAGATAGCAATATGATCAGACTGTGTGGAAAGCAGTCCAATTTGCCTCGTGGTTGCTAGCTGTTATCAATGTGTCTTGCATACCTTTATCAGATATAATTATAAATAATAATCCACCTTATGATTGCTGTTGTTACTGTCTTATACACCTTTAATACATATAATTATCTGTAATAATCAGCCTTAGTGTGTGTACACCTTAATCCGATATCATGTATATCTTACTGTAAATTGCTTTAATTTCGCTGTATTCTTATGTTCGCTTATTTTGCTGATAGCACAAAACCGGGAAAATAAAACACAGCGAAATAGTATTTTAACATTGTTATAATGGGAATTATGTCCAAAACAGTGAAATTAAAACTACATTGAAATGTCAAAAATACTAAAACCGTGAAAATTTGAACACGCGAAAATAAAGCAATTTACAGTATATGGTAACCACCTTACGGTTACTGTAATCAGTGTATCTTGTACACCTTAAACAGATACATGTATTATGAAAAAATCAGCTTTATCACTGCTGTAATCACTGTGAGTACATTTAAATCAGATACATAATGATTAGCCCTATAGTTAGTTATCACTGTGTATACACCTTGATCAGGTAGCTCTAATAATCAGCCCTATAGTTAGTTATCACTATATTTATACCTTAATTAGATAGCTCCAATACTCAGCCATATACATGTAGTTAGTTATCACTGTATTTACACCTTGACTAGATAGCTCTAATAATCAGCCCTATAGTTAGTTATCGCTGTGTATACACCTTAATCAGATAGCTCCAATAAGCAGCCCTATAGTTAGTTATCACCGTGTGTACACCTTAATAAGATAGCTCTAATAATCAGCCCTATAGTTAGTTATCATTGTTTTTACACCTTAACTAGATAGCTCTAATAATCAGCCCCATAGTTAGTTATCACTGTATTTACACCTTAATTAGATAGCTCCAATACTCAGCCCTATAGTTAGTTATCATTGCATTTACACCTTAACTAGATAGCTCTAATAATCAGCCCTATAGTTAGTTATCACTGTGTGTACACCTTAATCAGATAGCTCCAATAAGCAGCCCTGTAGTTAGTTATCACTGTGTGTACACCTTAATAAGATAGCTCTAATAATCAGCCCTATAGTTAGTTATCATTGTTTTTACACCTTAACTAGATAGCTCTAATAATCAGCCCATAGTTAGCTATCACTGTATTTACACCTTAATTAGATAGCTCCAATACTCAGCCCTATAGTTAGTTATCATTGCATTTACACCTTAACTAGATAGCTCTAATAATCAGCCCTATAGTTAGTTATCACTGTGTGTACACCTTAATCAGATAGCTCCAATAAGCAGCCCTATAGTTAGTTATCACTGTGTGTACACCTTAATCAGATAGCTCCAATAAGCAGCCCTATAGTTAATTATCACTGTGTGTACACCTTAATAAGATAGCTCTAATAATCAGCCCTATAGTTAGTTATCGTTGTTTTTACACCTTAACTAGATAGCTCTAATAATCAGCCCCATAGTTAGTTATCACTGTATTTACACCTTAATTAGATAGCTCCAATACTCAGCCCTATAGTTAGTTATCATTGCATTTACACCTTAACTAGATAGCTCTAATAATCAGCCCTATAGTTAGTTAACACTGTGTACACCTTAATCAGATAGCTCCAATAATCAGCCCTATAGTTAGTTATCATTGTTTTTACACCTTAACTAGATAGCTCTAATAATCAGCCCTCTAGTTAGTTATCACTGTGTGTACACCTTAATCAGACAGATCTAATAGTCAGCCCTGTAGTTACGGTTATCACTGTGTGTATATCTTAATGAGATATTATCATATAGAATAATCAGCCTAATGGTCCCTGTTATCACTGCATCTTACACACCTTAAACAAACATTATTACATATAATGATCAGTTCTGTGGTAATTGTCACTGTTTTGTCCATATTCAACAGATGTTAGCCTATGATCGTATATTTTGAATTTGTCACTGAGAAGTGCTGACCAATGCAGAATGAAAGCAAGAAATCAGAAGCTACTGAAAGACATTCCAACCTCTGCAATAAGAAATTTCATTTCTCATATTTTCACAATTTTGTATGCCACTGTCTCACTGCTACCGATGCACACCAGTTGCCTCAATAAACTTTCTTGTGTGAAAAGCTTAATTTTCCGGTACCTTGCTAGTCTATCTTTTACACAGTCATTAGCTTCTGCCTCTGCTAACTCTACCACTCCCATCCAGATCAACTTTTGTTACCATTTAAATTGTCATTTTCAGACATTTCTTCACATCTAAGCAGACATCTCAGGATTGGCACCCAACATTTGGATGACTGGTATTCCCACATTCTAAATGCACCATCAAGATTTTTCCTCTATTTTGACAGGTACATGCCAACAATTTTTAGAAGACAAAATTTACCGACTCCTACTTTTTCAGGTGGGCAGTGGTTAATTTGGATTTTCCCCCCTTTCGCCTCCTTTTTTAATACATGTATATGTATCTCTTTTTACATCTCTGGTAGTTTTATTTAATGTATGGGTATACATGTACGTCAGTAGCTTAATCAACAGAATGATCAAAGCAGTGGGACTTTCCAGTATCTAAAACAGGCCACATACATAAACAGCTTGTAAAAGATTATTAATGCTCTGGTTTTTTTGTTTTTGTTTTTGTTTTTTTTTGGAGATTGTCCTGTCCTTTCAACTAAAAGCCAATTTTACCTACAAATCATGCATGGAGAGATAGCGATTAAAAGACAGATGATGTAAAATTATAAATGACAGAACCACTGTGACAAAATGATTAGAGAGAATCTGAAAGCATGACGAGACTAGACAGCCAAATAGATCTGCATCAAAACAGCCCCAGGATATTAAAAGAATACAATTATTATCAAGCTCCAGTCCTAGGCAGCCTTAAACAGTTGTAACACTGTTATATGGACAGATTTCACAGTCAGATATGTGTGTGCTTGAACAGTTGCTAATCATGAAATATTAATAAATTCTAAAAGTGGTGATTGTTTAGTAATCCTGATCATCACAAATCTAAGCAACTGCCCAAAGCAAATTCAAGGTTTCCAATCTGTTCCTCCAAAGATTGCATCGCTTGTAGTAATTGTCTGTTCCTTCTACTCACTCTCGTAATGATAAGGGCAAATTATTTGGCGCTAATTTCGCCTACAGCAATGCTGATGGTATTATCTCAACATGACAATCCAGGAAAATGTCTGACCGTGCCAGTTAAACTAATATGAAAAATGTTTTAGTTGCAAACAGTGCCTTTAAGCTTATGATACAACTCAGTAAAACATGATAAATACATATGTATGACAAGACTGGGCCAGTAAAACATGATAAATACATATGTATGACAAGACTGGGCCAGTAAAACATGATAAATACATATGTATGACAAGACTGGGCCAGGGAAAAAACACATCAACAGACACCAATACTTGACGGTAATATGAGGCATGCATATTAATTTTCCACCACAACTGCATACCTGGTTGCCTTAGTAACCATATAGTATAACCTGGCAAGATGCGGGCAAGTGAAATATTACTAATATTTCGGAAATATACTTGTGGAATACTTAGTACAAGCAGATGCACATTTATTCTTATATCAAATTTACAAAGGACTACAGGAATATGAGTTTGGCATTTGTACACTTAAACTTCTCGAAACACACTCCATGTACATGTCATTTTGTTAGAAGGGGTATCAAGCTCTGTCTGTGACAGTGATATGCACGTGTGTCTTCCATGATTGACAGCCATGAACCTCATGCTTTGTGGCAGGAAATTAAAATGCACATCTTATATTCTGATATACAGTCATCACCAGAGATCATTTGATCCTCAATGCCACTTCACTTTAGCTGAGACTGGAAGCAAAATCTTCCAATTTGCTGCAGCCTCACTTGAATCATTTCTATCAAATTTTGATACTATTAACCCTCTCCTTGCCAGAATAAGAGAGAGTCAACAGCTTAATTTGGTACGGGTTGGGTGCTATGTGTTAGCCTGTATCATGGAAACCTGTTGACTTGGTGTGTGCATTCATGATAGGTCTTGTGCATTTCTCAATGATAATGTTTTCTATTAAACATGAGATTTAATTGACAAGAGTAAAGGAGACAACAATGTACATCTGGACACTCTCAGCAGGAAAGAGTAAACGTGGAACTTAAATGTAAAAGCCGATCATGGTATGACCAGCAGCGCGAGGGTTAAACATCTTATTATCACAATACCACCACATCCCAGGTCATCACAAATGTCACTGACACTACCCCATTACAACTGATGATCTATCTGGGATGTCAAGAACTCATCCAGTGCCTCAGAGAATCTGACCCACCTTCTTAGATTTAATAATCGAACGGTTTGTACATAAACAGATAATGAGTACATCTACAGATGGCTGGAAAAAGATTAGATGCACAGATTAGTAGTGTATTTCTGATATTAAGAATCTTTGATCATAACCATGTTTTTATGTAATGGCTGTGTATGCTTTGAACTGTTGCAGTGCCATAGATCAAAGACTATTAATTCTGAAGGTACTCTGGTCATAGTTGGAGCAACATGTTGGAGCCAAAACTGTACCTGTCTCATATATGTAATTGTTCTGTCAGAAAATACAATTTTATCACTTGTAATGTGTCTGGCATTTAACCAAAACTTTAACTCAGCTATTTATTACATAATTTCCATTGAATCAAAGTTAAAGAGCTTTTTTCTTCAGCTTATATTTTCACAACTTTGAACCATCATACAAAAAACAAACAAACAGAGGCCGATAGGACTAATGCTCTGCTGGCATCTCGGCTATATTGCACTTGTTCATTTCAAAGTTGTGAGTCCTCAAGTGGCTTCTGAACATATAAAGCTTAATGTAAAAATTGTCTACCAGATGGCACTTTGCTCCACACATAACCATAGCTTATTTGTGCAACTCCTGTGATGAATATTCTTGCACGTGCCAAGACAACAATGAGTAAGTAATTAACTAAAATGTCCTCAGTGACCTTGGGACAGAAGATCAAGGATACCAAAATTATGTAATACAAGAGGCCCATAGGCCTGCCTGGTGCTGTGCTGACATTGCCATTGAAGTCCAAGCAACACCCTGCCATTATAAAATCACCTCTTTCAACTTTACAGGCATGGTGACCTCACAAAAATATGTCAAGGTCACTGATATTCTACATGACTATAGCTTTGGACATTGTCTATATATCCTATAAATTTGGCAAGTCTAATCCAATTACTTTTAAAGATATAGACTTTTATATTTTGAAACACATTTTGGGTCATAATTTCCATCAAATCATAGGTGGCGCCACTAGTATTCCACTGAATTTGGTGAACATCTGCAACAAATTAAAGATGTTACAGTGTTCACAAGATTTTCATATTTTGACCGGTATATTGCATAATATTGTAGGTGGCGCCACCAAACTTGAAAATAACCTAGATTTTTATACCCCCTATAAGTCCTGAAAGTTATGTTGGGCTAACTTGAAAACTGTGGACAGTACTGTGGTCACAAGAATGTCACATTTTGACCTGTATATTACATAATACTTAGGTGGCACCACCAACATTGATGGTGACAAAGATTTTTATACACTTTATAAGTCCTAAACGTTATATGGGCCTATCTCAAGAATTATGGGGTGCAGAGCATTCATGAGACGACCCCAATATTTAATCTGGCCATTTGACCTTGACTGTCAACTCCGCTTAAAAAATTGTTACTGTTCAAAATATGCGCCCAACATCCAGCTTTCCATATATAGTCTGTTAAATCGGGCCATAACTTTTCGAGTTATAGAGGAAAAACAATAAACTTGGACAAGTGCCAAACTCCATAATTCCTGGGTCACAGTGACCCAAAAAGCATGTTACTAAGTACCGTTTTATGTTTTATGTAATCAAGTGCAATTTTGATCTGGAGGCTCAATTCTCTTTGCTAATGATGTCCAAGCTACACCCGGCCATTACAAAATCACCTTTTCAACTTTACAGGCATGGTGACCTCACAAAAATTGGTCAAGGTCATTGATATTACATAACATTCTACCTTTGTCCATGGTCCACATACCATATAAATTTGGCAAGTCTAATTCAATTACTTTTCCAAATACAGAATTTTATATCTTAAAACACAATTTGGCTCATAATTTCCTTCAAATTATAGGGGGCGCCACTAGTATCATTAGCAACTTTGACTTTGACCTCCCCCACAATCCCACCAAATTTGGTGAAGATCCGCCAAAAATTAAAGATGCTAGAGTGTTCACAAGATTTTCACATTTTGACCCTTATATTACATAATAATATAGGTAGTGCTACCAATATTGAACTCAGCCTAGATTTCAGCACACCCTATAAGTCCTGAAAGTTATATTGGGCTAACGTAAAAACTGTGGACGGTATAGCGCTAACGAGCAAAAGTTTTACGGATGGACAGATATGCATGGTAGCATAAGCTCTGCGACCTTTGGTCAGCAGAAGCAAAAATCAGTTATCTCCATTGTTGTTTGTCATGGGTATTAAATTTTAAGTTCTGAGTCTATCTACCACTACCTAACAATAGGTCAACCCTTCCTTAGGTTGACCTTGCGAACACTGCAATGCATTTTGATTAATTTTACTTGGCTGTCTTGGTGATACGCCCTTTTCCAAGCTTTTTTTTGAAAAGCCCCTTCCAAACTAGGCTTCCACAGGCTTGCTCAGTGCAGTAGGATCTGTAAATTTGGTAACAAAGGAATGGTTACTTTTATACATGACATCCTCTTATTTCAGACCCGTCACTTCAAATCCATCTAAATGGATGGTCTTCATGTACGTCATGACATATGCCTTTGGTGATGCTTTCCTAACTTCAGTTAGCATGTTACCCCCAGCTATCCAAATAGCCACACACAGCATATCCCACTGCCACTGATGAGAATCTCACGATTCAAAACCTATCTGGCTTCATCTCCCTGTTTGTGTTTTCCCTCACTGGTCTAGCCTGGTTTTTCCATCAAAGTAAAATAGCAAACTAGAATTTCTGGAGTCACTTTCACTGCAGTACAGTGGTAGCTGTCTTGAGAAACCCTCCTATGTGGGATCACGTCTTTTTTAGACCACTGTATTAAGACATTGTGCTTTTACATTATTGCACATCTAATGAAAGATCACTTGTTTTGAGAGACCACTTTTGTACCTGCCCTTGGGGTAGTTTCTCAAGACAAGGGCCACTCAAGGTACACCCCCACAATGTTTTTTAAGATAATACAGACAGTGCATAAACAATGGATGATGGACCAGCAAAAATAACTTTAATACACAAAAATTTGAAAGAAAAAAAGATCACAGTGCCACCTCTCGCACAAATTAAGGTTTAAGGGTCTTTGAAGTGTATCTATGCATTTTGAAAGCAATTGGCCCTGTGCTTTTGGAGTAAAAAATTTAATTTTTCCAAAACATTAAAAAAAAAAAAAAAAAACACATAAAAAATGCAAAAATCACTGGAGTTGAACAATTGGCAGAGATCCACGCAAGGTGGATTCCCCTCACCTTTGAAGAGCATCTGGCCAACAGTTTTGGAGAAAAGGTCAAAAGGTAAATGTGAATAGATGGTGATGATGACAATGACAACAGATGGATGACAGATGACTGACCATCCTAAAAGCTCAGCTGACTGACAAATCAGCTGAGCTAACAATAACTATACCGGGTATGTACAGAAACCGCCAAGACTAAATTGGATGGATGAATAGAAGGTTGTCATTAACATATCCCAACCCCCATTTCACAGACAAAGAATAACAAGAGGCTCATGGGCCTAATGTTCTGCTGACATATAATCTGATAACCATCACAAAGAATTTATTTCCTCAAATGCATTCCCTCTATGACCCTGACAAATTTGTCAAGGTCATCCATATGATGCAACATTAAACTTCCACATGAACACACATTTGTGGTACAGTACTGGTATGATTTACCTTATTTTTTACCAACAAATTGAATTTAATGTCCTTTCTTTCAGTGCATAATGACATTGAAAAATAGGTCAAGGTCACACAACATATAAAATTTGACCATTGACCTAATGCATATTTGGTGTAATTTTACATTTCCATCTTTATTTATCATGTCCTGTGAATCATAATAAAATCAATTCCTGATATGCATTGCCTCTGTGACCTTGAAGAAATAGGTCAGAGTTATACATATTATGAAATATTGAACTTCTATATATGATAAACATTTGTGGAGCATTTGGTATTGTTAGCCATCCTATTTCTCAAAATATGTTTAATTTAGGCTCCTTTACTACATCCTTAATGACCTTGAAAAATATGTCAAGGTCACCCCAATTTTACAAAACATGATCATTGGCCTAACACATTTTTGCTGCAAATTTACAAGTTCCATAACAATTTATAATCAAACTGATGAATTTTGATGTACTTTTAATGCCTATAATGCTAGTTCCACTTAATACCACCAGTGGCACCACCATGACTCCATAAATCATACATTTTGTCTGTATACTACTGTAATGGTATATTGCAACATGTGCAAAAGTTACGATGTAATGACCATGTTTGAAAATGATTTCCTGAAATGTATTCCTCCATCACCTGGAGAAAGTAGGTCAAGGTCATCCATATTATGCTATGTAAAACTTCTACATTATGATACACATCTGGTATATTTGGTATCATAACCCTTACTCTGTCTCAACGTATTGATTCTTTAAACACATTTTGGTCTATTACTGTACGTGGTAATACCAAATTTCAATGCCTTCTTGTCTTTTAGCCTCATTTACCTTCCTGCCAAGTTTCATGATGATTCATTAAAAACCCTTCGAAAGATGGCATTCTGAAAATTTTGACATCTTCTCCCACATATTATGTGTTTTGTGACCACTGAATGGCCATGTCTTGGCCATAATTGACAGGGCCCATTCATTGTATTTATTCCAGTGCAAATGAAGTACGGTGTTCAGAGCTGTCCAAGATTGGGGGCTGTACATAAGTAAGTCCACCAGCATCAAAGGAGCACCAAAAATATATATTTTTTGTGACCATGGAATGGATTATGTAAGCTCTGTGACCAGTGGTCAGCAGAGCTAAAACTAAAGATGACCAATAATCAAGCATAAACAAAACCCTAGAAGAATCAAAAATGAAACCAGCGGAAAAAATTAATCAAAAATAATGACAGTAAAAAAAACTGGAGAGGAAGCATTGATTTTGGTGTCTGAAAAAGTCTTATTGCTGCCGGAGACGAGAATGCTTACAATTAAGGAGTGATTACAGGCGACTAGCAGCAGTTAGACGGTGATACAAGACCTATCATGGCATGTTAACATGGTAATCAGAGCCGACAGGGGAAATGAACAGTGCCTGGTGAAATAGTGCTGACACGGGCACCTGGTAGTTAACACTTTGCTACCAAAAACAGTCCCATGCCGTCTGCTTCCGCATATGCCCCTTAAAGTTGCTGTTTCTCTAAAACGTTCTGATGGAGAAATACAAATGCGATCTGCCATAACAGCATGCGCTAGTCAAAGGTCAAAAGCTTTCTTGCATGTGGATTGCACATTTCGAGTCAACCCACGTCAAGGAAAGCTATTGACTCAATATTCTTTGAAGAGTGAAAGAGTTTTTTTTTTTTAACCAAGTGGACAAGCAATTAGGTATAATACAGCTGACCTATACTGGGCTATTACTATGGCTTGATCCTAATAGAGCTGATGACAGAGAAATGGTGCTGTAATTTGGTGCTGCCATAATCTGGCTAATAATATGTTGGTCTTGGCAATCTTCATGTGCCAGCTATCACGACATCACTTCTGACATTTCTCGAATGCACATTAGCCATAGTCTTGATAACAGCACATTTTATATCAATTACTCTCAATTTTGTACTTTGTGTGTGTCAAATCAAGCAAAGGATTATCAACTGTAACTTGATGAATTTTGGGAGAAATTTGACTGAATATGCACAGTCAACACATAACATAAGATCCAGTGCATTTAGTAAGTTAAGTATAAAAAATCTTTCAGGTAACTGAAAATGAAATATTTTCTAATGAGGCTTGATCACTTTGTGGTTTTAATAGCTACTTCTAATTCTTTTATCAACCCTTCTCATCTCATTTATTTACAACAGATGTGAAACCAACAAATGTAACAATTTCCACAGCCACCCCAGACAGCACATCCTTGTTGACCATGGCCAATAGTCTAACAACCAGATCATCCATATACTCTGATTTAAGTTCTCCAGTCCATGTCATATCCTCCCACTCTTTCCATGTGCAGGTGTTCCATGGTCTTATTTTATGACTGTTTGTGCCTGCTGTCTGTGCTTTTTATAGGGAATACATAGGATTCCCCTTCATTGTACTTACACCTCTAAATGATACCTATCAATGTCTAAACTTGACCGGGTATTTAAAGTTATCAAATCATCCAGAGACTTAGGTTCCTCTCACTGAACTGAACTGACACCTATGCGTCTCTCGCCAATAGCTTTTTAATTTTGCTGAATCTAGGCACCTCTCATCATCTCATCCAGAGTGTTCTACTTCTGCTGATACTTCGGTACCTCTCATAAGCAGCTACTGAATTCTGCTGAGATCCAGGTATCTCTCATCAAGAGTCACTGAATCCTACTGAGATTTAGGTACCTCTCATCAAGAGCTACTGAATCCTGCCAAGATCTAGATATTTCTCATCAAGAGCAACTAATATCCTGTTGAGACCCAGGGTCTGATACAAACTCCATATGCTTGTTTCTCTGGAATGTTTCCTGTCAGATCAGGGTAGGAGATAATATCAAATTTGAACTGGTCCAATAATTTTTGTTACGTACTGGTTGTTCTTTATTTCTATATCCAGATCAAGGAAAGTAACTTCTGTATCACTTTCATTTTCCAGATTGAATATTAGTATTTTGGGATATATGTTTTTCATCTCCATTGTTTAAAGCACACAGGTCACGTACAAATCTTCTTGTGTGAGAATATGATCTTGCAGTTGTAAAGTTTGTTTTTGCCAATTCCTCCATCCATTTTGATTCTTGATAATGCAAATAAAAGTTGGCAATATATGGGGCTGGATCTGTTCCCATTGGTATGTCTACTATTTGTTGATAGACTCTGCTTCCAGAGCAAAAGTATGCATTGTTGATAATGTATTCTATCATTTGATCACATGGACGTCTCTAGTATATACAATTATGTAGAAAAACATGACCCATTTTCATAAATATCAAACCCAACAATGACAGCAAAGAGATTACAGAGTTACCAAAGCATCAATATTCATCTTCAAACACCAATGTGAAGAAACAAATTTCACTCCTGACTTGAGACAGGCAGTCACCTACAAGACAACTGGTGCTTTTAAACCAGTCCTCAACCTTTGAAATATTCTTCATTAAATACAGACTATAGTGTTTCCACTATGTATAGGCCCAACCACTCAAAATCCAAATTTTACTACTTCTGCACAAAATAAAAAGAGAATTGGTAGGCCTATCACTATTTTGGTTCATCTGACTAGTTCGTCAGCTGAGCTTATAGCAAAAGCAGAAAGTAGGCCTATATCGTTTTTGTGATATCTGTGAATCTGGAACATTATCTAATTAATAAGTTAAGTGATTGAATCACTGTTATAGAATATCAAATGCAAGGAGCAGACTTCTACAACTCCCTCACTATTCAATTGAAATTTTACAGATAGACAGACAGGGTTCCTATCACCACTAACTCTATGTCCCCCTATGCCACATTTGGTGGCTGGGGACCAAAAAAAAAATATCACTTGTGCAGGATCACTTGAGGGAATTTAATAGAGATTCACCCATGGCATATCTCCACCAAATCTGGAGTCAATCTGATGATGGTTTTGGAGAAGAAGTCAAAAATGTGAATTACAATTTCAATCCCCATTGACTTACAGTATAGCACTGATAAGTACCTGAACTAAACAATCATTACAAATGAGGAATCCACAGCATCACCACCTGGTGACCACCTTCATTGGACACTTCCACAAGCTACATTTCTACCAAGTTTCAACACAATCTGAAGAATGACTTCAGAGAAATCGACAATAGTTTTAACACATAAAAATGCATGAAAAAAAAGAAAAAGAACAAATTCAGAGGGCCATCTGTTGAACAAATTAAAGTCTATGGGTGCCTAGAAGCATCCCTATGCAATTGCAAAGCAACTGACAGAATGTGGTTTCAGAGAAGATTTTTTAAGATTTTGCCAAAAAATGAACACAAAAAAATCATTCAAAATTCCCGAAATCATTGGACCATGACCAAGTAGACAAACAAGATTTTTTAAGATTTTGCCAAAAAATGAACACAAAAAAATCATTCAAAATTCCCGAAATCATTGGACCATGACCAAGTAGACAAACTTGGTAAAAACCAACCCAAGGTAGATCCCCACCATGTTTAAAGTGTATCTTGGCAACGCTTTTGGAGAAGTTGAACATGTAAATTGTGGAGAGATGGACAGATGGAGGACGGATGATGGACCCTCCTATAACCACCAAAGGCACATTCACACCAAGTTTGAAGTAAATCTGGCTGACGGTCTTGGAGAAGAAGTTGAAAAAATGAACTGTGGATGATGCTGGCCTGCTGGATGATGGATGCCTAACCACAACATATCCTCAGCTGACTGATAAGCCAGCTGAGGTCAAAACTGAAATACTTCTTAAACTTGAAATCAGTCACACACAAGATGCTAAAAAATCTAAGCACTGCTCAGAGTCTGATAAAATACACCCAAAAGTTCCTTTATAGATATGTACATGTATGTGCATACACTCACGCACGCACGCACGCACGCACGCACGCACGCACGCACGCACACACACACACACACACACACACACACACACAGCAGTAGACATTGTTTATTGTTGTATTTGTGTCTTTTTGTCCAAAACCATTTCCTAGTAGTCATTACTCTATTCCGCAGTCCAAACTCTTTACTCTCCATAAGCTAACCTGTCACTGTCTAACCTATATACATATGGAAGTATTACTGTCCATATTGCACAGGTTCCTCTGTAGAATTTTGACATATGCTGTACTAGCTCAAATAAATTAAAGGTCTTCAGCGGGTAACTACTGAGAACATGTTTTGGAGCCTATACCCGTACATGGCTCTGAGTAGCGGCTCGTCTAAAGTAAATATTCAGCAAAGACAACCCACATAATAATGAATAAATATGAATGTGGCAAATGATGAATTAGCTAAATGAGTGAAGTTTTGCTTATGTATGCAGAACTTCCATATGAATGCAGAATACCTATCAAACCAAACATAATTACTAAGTAGTATAGAACAGGTTCAGATAAGAATAAAGTGACATACCCCTAAACTAGTATGTTCTCTTTCTAGCTGGATAGGACACATTAGTCAAACCACTTGCCAGTGCATAACTGAGGTAGAAACAAACTAGGGTTATATATTCAATCCCAGTGATTACAAAATAAACAGTTACAGCCTGGGGAATTCCTAACAAGTACTGTAACAGTGGACGTACTGTACCAGATATGTAAAACAAACTCAATGTGGACTTCTACTCCTCACTATGAAAGTCTCCAAGAAATCAAGTTCTATTTAGTTGTAAACCCATAGTTTAATTTTCAAAAGAATAAATAAAATTTGTAATATTTGAGTAAATCCTGCCAATTTCTGGCTAAGTGCTTGAAAAATCACGTCAAAGCACACAAGGGTAGTCTATCAAAACAAGTGGTCTCTCATGATAGGTACAGGTGACGTGGAAAGAACCAGATAGAGACCCAACTTGGTGACCTGCCTAATGTGGCAGTCTTCCATATGATGGGGTCTCCCAGGGCACCACCTGTTAGCCAGGAATCGAGGCTTTTGCAGCAATCAGACTACAGTAGTGAATGGGCAGGAAGTAATTCTGAAACTACATGTACATATGTACCAATGACAGATGCTGCCAGATTGCTGTGAATGAAAGCAAAAAATTAATAATAAAAAATACTGTTAGGAAAAAAAAAATCACCATATATGCTGGTACACCATGCCAGCATCTATAGTCACAGTGATCCATTTCCTATACTGTGTTTATATGCTAAAACAGTTGTGCTTTCCAAACGGGAAGCATGTATATACTGGTTGTCTCTCATTCAAGGTCCTTGATAATAATAATAATAATAATCACATGGGAGTTTAAGTCTATTATTTAACCCTTTTCCCCACAATTAAGACCAAGTCAACAGTCTTCCTTGAGATGGGTCACTTTATATTGATATGTCTCATATACAATTCTCCTTCAACTTATGTTTCGTACAATTGTAATGAGTCAAAAACATTGAAGCAAACGCTTTTGCCCTGCAGCTGGTTTTGATTGATTTGAGTGGCAAAGGGTTAATGCAACTTAGATTTGTAAAGCCACTTGCTGGACAGTTTCTGCAATTTGTGAAAAACAGGCTCTACATTTTCTCTACTCCCCTCAGATGGAGTGGCGTGCACATGGAAGTCTGTCTACCAATAGGCAGTCAATCAATCTGTTCTCCTTCTGCTGGACTAGACCTCACCTGGCACAGTACGGAGTTGGTGGTGATCCCGTCCCTGTCATTCCCCAAGCTACATGCAGGTCTCTCATAGGAGTGATCAGTCAAAGGAGCGACCAGTTTAAAACTGGTCTACGAGGGAAAGATGACGGTGACTTACCGTGAAGAAGTTGCGTCAGGGGCTGGTCTAGCTTCCAGGTGTCATCGCTGATCAGTCGCTCTGCCACCAGAGTACAACACGATCCCACCAGCTCTATCGTAACATCCAGCCTGAAACAAAAACAATGGCTCGCCGTGTGAGAAGTTGATTGACTGTGCGCAGTATAACATTAGGGCGCTAATGACTGACACTGGTCCCCGAGAATGAATGGATTGATACAACCACCATGACAACATGTACTACTGGGTATTGACTGATGACAAATGTCCTCTAGCCTCTATTGCCTGTTTACTGTAAGCAGTTACTATTGTAGCAGAAAGAAATTTACTGATGAAAACAAGGACAAAAAAGCTTTCTTTATTTTCAACCATACAGTCAAGTGTAAACTGTAGTCTCAGTGTAGCTGTCACATGTGCTTCAATTTTCAAGTGTAGGTATGGCATGCAGTATAAACACTGAGGTGAAAATGTATCATATTTTAAAGTATATACACCTGTCACCTGTATGTATCATTCTAAAGGTCAGTCCATAGGATAAAATTATACCCGGGATAAGTATACATGCAGGTATTAAAGTGGCAAAAACACACAAATGTTTCATAGAAGATGTGTCCCGACTTTCATACATTATCTCGTGACCATGACCACTGAAATTACTGCTGTTTTATTTCATGTGTCATACCCAGGCAAATGAAGAGTGATAAATGAAAACTGAAACAGTCTGATTTTCCAGGTGTTCACACATACCCCTAACACACAACCCCAGTGTGTTTTTGTTTCAACTCATCTACAACATCACTGGAAAGTATGATCTTATCAAAACCCATCCTTCAGTTATTGTGCAAAAGCAAATTAACCTTTCACAGCCCTCTGACCTTCAAACTATATAGTACAGATCATCCATCTATACTGCGAGCAAAGTCTTGCTAATACATAATAATAATCTGACAAAATTAATCAACTTTCACAAAATACTTCTTGAGTTATTGCATGGAAACATTAAAAGGTCATGTGATCTTGAAAATGAGGTCATAGCCACTCAAATGCACTTACAAAGTAAACCATTTTCAGATGGATGCAGTATTTAACAAGTTCCATATGGTTTTACATAAATTTTCTACTACTCAGAAAAAAACAAACAAACAAACAAACAAAAACAAAACAAAACCAAAAGAAAAACAAAAGAAAAACAAAAACAAATAACATAGACATAGAATCTGACCAAATGTGATGGATTCATCTGATACTTGTGATGATGATGATGATGATGATGATGATGATGATGATGATGGTGGTGGTGGTGGTGGTGGTGGTGGTGGTGAGGAGGAGGAGGAGGAGGAGGAGGAGGAGGAGGAGGAGGAGGAGGAGGAGGAGGAGGAGGAGGAGGAGGAGGAGGAGACAAATGATAGTGACATTTCCAACAGGATGCACTAGGAGATACAAATATGTAGTTGTAGTGGTTCTGCAGCAAGGAAACCAGGAAGGTTGATCTGTGTTGGGCAATGCTTCTCAGGCAATGGAAAAAGAATACATGTGCCAAGGTTTTAACTCCTCTAGCCCCTTCCTGTTTGAAACAACACCGACTGAAATGGACCTCCTCGGCAGCTAAGATTGAAAGCACTCAACCAATGCAATACCAAAGAAAGCTGTTAACCTAGAGCATCTGGTCCTGGCAGGAACCATTTGCAATTCCCACTTAAAATGTCTATCTTTATGAGATATTTGAGGTAAAATATTGAAATAGATGACACTGGACATCCACATGCTTTTTTTAGATGTTTGAGGGGGAAAGGGTTTGCATGAGCCACTAGTACCAATGATGACTGAAGCTTTGCACAGCACAGTGCATATCTCAGGTCACTGTGGATTCTCGGATTGTCACGAAATCAAATCAGTTGATCTCTACAAACTGTGCAATCACTTTGATGTCTTTCTGTCAATCTTGCTGATGGTCTCCTGAGGTTTACCCGACAACGTATCCCCAAGTTTTCTGTGACCATACAGCTAATGTCAATGATATCTAGCACGAACTGATCATGCCATTAAATAGCTCATAACACAAGGGCTTGCTAGAAGACGTTAATGTTCCCGCAACCTGTTTTGAGGCAGAGACCTTAAGCTGAAATTTACCAACAATTACCAGTCTTTATATTACCCCACAAGAACAATTTGTCACCTGGCTAACTGCTGTACAGGGCCATAATTGGTGGTAAATTTTTGCCGGAAGTGAGTACTACTTAATCATGCAGGAACATCATTGCAGTAGTAGGTTTTGGTTTGATTAGCATCATCAGACTGTATCTAAAGGTAACACATTTCACTGCTAATAAATCAGATGACTTCTTAAAGGGACCCACCAATATCACACACACAGGACTATGGAAAAGCAAGACAGAGAACAAGACATGTTGGCTAATGTGCAATTTATTTGTCGGAACATACATCATCCACGATTCATTTAAAGCCAGTTAAGTGGCGATCTGGTAATGTTAGTAATATGTATCAATGTTCAACAGGGAAGAGTCAGACTAAAAGGTTCAGGTGGCTATCCTGTAAAGGCTCTCCAGTCAGGAGGCGTGGGTTGTGTATTACAATTGCCTTCACTGTACTTTGCAACTCAAAAATGTAGATGATGTTTAATTTTCATGCCATAACCTCAAATTCAAAAGTGATATGACATGATCTCAGCACGGAAAATCATGATAATACCTTACATACATGTATAGATGTTCCTATACAGTCAAACGATAGGTCAAACATTTATGCAAACATGACATTTAATAGCCTTGGGTTTTTTAAGCTGTTAAAAGACATAATCATCTGTGGAATGAGAATTAGAAATTTCTTATGTATATTTTCAATAAAATAAAAGAAAAGGACAGTGTCTCATCACTACCAAAATATACTGCTGGCTTCAATAAACTTTCTTCTAAAAGTAGCTTAAGTTTATGATATACTGGCCATTATAATCTTTGAAGAAAACACATCATTCTTATTTTAATTGAAATTACAATGTAGTTAAAATACAACATAGTGCTAAATACGTAATTCTGACTCTAATTGAAAGATGCACATAAGAATATTTAATTTTTTTTCTTTCCTGATTACATGTACTTTTTGAGGAACAGCATCAAAAAAATAGAATTTTACTTTTTCCAGATAATTTTCAAAATTGGAAATTAACTTAATACTTTAAATGATAAGGAAACCAAAACATGCTATCTATATGCATATACAAGTTGTTCAGTTTACATGAAAATAGTTGCCTTAACATTGCATGCGTTGAGGCTTATTTCATCTATAATTTGCCTTTGAACAAATATTGAATACTACCTCAGATCATCTGAAATAATGCGCATAAGCAAAAACATTCTTTCAATTAATTCTTCATGTTCTCCCCTTCCTGTTATTGTACAGTTTTGTGGGTATTCATACAGAAACAACGAAGGATATAACAACTTAATGATTTTTAAAAACCCTTGCCACCCGAATTTTAATAGATGACATTTTAATGACTTGTTACCTGTGTCACTGAACACCATATACAGTTCCACAGTGCCGTCACCTAGTGATCAATACCTAAACTATTGGCTGAAGCTGTAAGATGCAGCCATCTGGGGATCACCATCCACGAAATACAGTCACCTTCCCGGATCCAAATAACTTATACTGTGGCCTACTTTTTGAATTGAATTAAAATTTTATTTTCACAAATACATACATAAATTGATATACAACAATAGGAAAAGAAGGCTCCCAGGGGGAGTACACACTCATCCAGCTGGGTGCCAGTCAGTCTTACATATACATGAGTTGTTGATACAGAAATAAGAGTAGAGATGAAAATGAAGAAAAAGCAAAAACAAAAACAACAACAAACACACACACAATTACAATTTCACAACCATGGCATCAGATGAATTCGGAAAAATGACATACCCAAAGGATACATCATTTTCCCAAGATACATATCCTTTGGAAGTTCCATCTTAATACACATGTGTCAACTTTCATGTAAGTGTGCCAAAATACAAAAAGTTACATAGCCCAGTCATAAGAACTGAACAGACATAAACACACACACAATCACATGAGGACACACAAACACAACCCTGATGATACCTGCCTGGCCCATAGGCAGTGGGGATAAATACCAAGTCAAACAACATGATCTTTCATAAATCTTGACCAGATCACTGTCTTAAATACCTCATGTAAATGTTATATGTTTATAGTGCCAGTAAGTCATGTCAGAGCCAGACCTCCATGTGCTCATCACAATCATAACTGAATGCTGTACTTTTAACATTGCAGCATTGTTCTCAAAAATAACTTTAAAATATTTCTCATTTGTCACTTATTATATGCTGTCCCTCTAAACTAGGAGGTGGTAGCCTCCTTGGTCTAAGGCTTGGAATGAGGAGTGAATCATTGATGATCAGCATGGTGCCCATTTAAATGTCATTAAAATGAACAAAATTAGTTTCTCACTGATACAGAAGGCATTTACCATTATCTTTGGTTGCAAATAAAAAATCTTATTCTGACTCTGATGATAATTTTAGCTGTTTCTGATGTCAAATGATCCAGCTGAGACTCGGGATGTTATTCAAGTTTTGATCATTTTTTAGATGATGCTGAACTCCTGTCCTCTGAAGATCAACTTGCTTTGGCTTTTCTTGCTTTGTCTTTGTACGTTCAGATATAAACACCAGGTAAACTCACATGGCACATGAATATAGTTTCATGATAAATTTAGATGCAATATGCTACCACATTTTTGTAAATGCTCTTTCAGCATGTTAACCTTGTAAACCCCAAACTCCTATGGATGGTGATGTTTGAAAATGCAGTGCGAGTTACACATTTGTTAAAAAAAAAAAAAACAGACACTTTGTGACCATATAGCATACAAGTAAACTGCATGTATTCAATGCCAGCTCTTTAGATTATCATTTCTAAATAGTACACTAGCCATATATACACTTCTTCTTCTTCCATCTTCTTCCATAAAACGACCGCCTTCAACAAGTGAAGATTCTGTCGTAGTTGTGCATGCTGTTAGTTGTGGGATAAGTTGGTTAGGAAGCAAACACTGTTCATGTATAAGGTATATAGTACAAGTAAACAGCATGTATTCAATACAATCTCATTATATTATGTATTAAGCATGGAGTACAAATAACCAGTGTGTACTGAATGCCAGATCTTCAGATTATCATTTTTAAATGACCCACAGCCATATCAGGAGCACGGCTCAACATGCTGGATTTTGGTATCTGAGCGAAGAAAGTTCAAGAGCCAAAGCACCAAACAAGAGGCCCAGGGGCCTAATGCTCTGCTGATATATAATCTGATGACCCTCACCAAAAAAATTACTTCCTCTAGATGACCTTGATAAATTAATCAAGGTCATCTATATTATACAATATCAAACTTCCCCATTATTCACATCTGTGTTACATTTGATATCACTTGCCTTATTCTCTGTCAAGATATTGAACTTAATGTCCTTTTCTTAAGCGCTTAATTACCTTAAAAATAGGTCAAGGTCACACAATCATTTGGTCATAATACTATAAGCAGCACCACCAATATGGAACTCGACCTAGATTTTCATACACTTGATAAGTCCTGAAAGTTATATGAGACTATCTTGAAACTGTGTACTATATTGTGCTGACAAGCAAAAGTTAAACGATGAATGGATGGACAGATATGAGTGATCACATAAGCTCTGCAAGCTATATTCAGTAGAGCTAAAAAGAAAAAAAAAAGATTCACATGGGCCTGCTAAATGCTCTGATGACCTGTTTGGCAAACAATGAGGCAAAAAGAATATCTTCTTTGCCAGTTATGTAGATAATGTTTTATAGTTGCAACTTAAATTCCCATGTTTCAGCAAGTTATGAGTGGTTCCCAATGAGACATGTTACATGAAGATATGGGGCATCATTTCAATTTTTGGATAATTTCGAAGGCATCCAGGCACATTTACTGTCAAGCAAATCTTATTTTCTAGTTCAGATTTTTACTTCCTCAACAATCCCACCAAGTTTCATGAAAATCCACCAAAAATTAAAGATGCTATAAACACTGTTCACACAAGTTTGACATTTCTCATTTTCTACACTACATGTATATACATTATTGTGTAGGTGGCACCACCAATATTGAACTTGACTAACATTTTCATACCCTTGGTTAAGTCCTGAAAGTTTATGCAGCTATCTTGAAAGCTCTGGACAACATTGGCAAGTTACCTCTTCTGTGGACAACATTGCACATTACCTCCTTGAACTTTACAGTCCCAGTGACCTAGGATAAAAGGTCAAGGTCATCCATATTACACAATATATTTGTGCATGCCATGATAATATCACGGTAGAATTTTGGCCTATTTAACTTTGAGATTCAGAATTTTATCTCTTTCAACATATTTTGGCTCATAACTTCTGCTAAAATACAGATAGTACCATCATTATCACTGCGAATGGAGATTTTGGCCTCCTGCACAATCCCACCAAATTTCATGTGACTCAGTGCAAATTAGACCATTCACAAGGTTTTGACACTTTGACCCTTTACTCCACCTGGCCATTTGACCTTGACCTTCAACTCAGATAAAAAATTGTTTTGTTCAAAATGTGTGCCCCGCATCCAACTTTCCACACATGTATATGGTCTATTTGTGTGAATTAAGTTCTAAATTTTTTGAGTTATTGAAGACAAAAGGACAAACTTGGGCAAGTGCCAAAGTCCATAAAAATTGAATCATGACCCAAAAAGTAGGGTTTTTTTTTCTGTTCAGTGAATACAGGTCACATTCTGATTCTCATTTCCACTGATGTCCAAACTGTACCCTAGCATTATTACCAAATCACCGCTTTCAACTTTACAGGACTGGAGACCTAACAAAAATAGGTCAAAGTCACTGACATATTAGCACTAATCATGATCTATACATCCTATAAGTTTGGTGATCTATATATCCTATCAATTTGGTATGTCTAACTCAGTTACTTTTTGAGATATTGAATTTTATATCTTTCAACAAATTTTGGTTCATAATTTCTGTTAAAGGATAGGTAGCACCACTAGTGTCACATACAAATCAGATTTTAACTTCTTTCATAATCTCTTAACCTCTTTCACAATCCCACTGATTTCATGATCAGTCATTGAAAATTAAGGATGTTAGAGAGGTCACAAGATTTTCACATTTTGCTCCATATAGATGTATTACATAATACTGTAGGTGGCACCACCAATATCGACAGGGATCCAGATTTCCATGCACTCTCTATGTCCTGAAAGTTGCATGGAGCTAACTTGAAAACTGTGGACTGTATTGTATCCACAAGCAAAAATTCACAGACAGATGGACAGACAGACCAACGGAGCAACATCCATGAGTGATTGCATGAGCTCTGTGACCTTTGGTCAGCACAGTTAGATACAAATGTCTGAGATAGAGCTGTAAGATTTATGACTGACACATGAACATTTATCTCATAATATTCAAAGGACTGTCAGTCAACAGAATTTTCAATGATGTTTTTGTGACCACCTGTCACCACAAATAAGACCAAAACTGGTGCTGAGTACATTTGAGAACTTTTCTGCATGTTGTACTTTGTGTATTTATTTACTCCCACATCCTTAGAATTAATTGCTCCTGTTTAGGAAAGGTAAACAGATGAAAAGTGAGAAAAATTGATAAAAGCATTTTGTCTCCACCTCCCACCCCCCTGTCTAAATGCACGACATGTAAATGCAGATTTTAGCTGATGCTGACAGTTTGCATTTGCGCTTGGCAATCCAAGGCGTGCCTTTCATTGGCTGGCACAATAAAATAAATAGGCCAGGTATATACATGATTATGTTTAGCTATAATGGGAGCAGGTGGGTGGCTAACATCTAGGATTTGTATACAAAAGTGCAGCTACCACGAGCACATGTAACTCAAGCGTCAGCATTGTCTTTCCTAATCCAAAGTGTGGTCATGGTTTTGGGTGGGTGAGAAATCAACATCTCCTATGTGCACTCTCTCTATAGAGTAAAATCTAAAAATGACACACAATTGCCCATATATGATGATGCTAAATAATTTAAGATTGATTCTGAACCAAATGAATCATTGATAGCAAATTCATGTCAGGACAATGTGTGTTTTGTTAGTATATCAGCACTAAACATTTCTCCTTTTGCTTTGCCAAAGTGTTTCGCTACCAATACCAAATTCCTTTTTGTGTAACATGATAGTTTGATGCCTGGTTGATGAAATCCTAGATTAGCTGGGTGGATACACAGAGTATCGTCATAAGTAAAGTGTATTGACAAGCTCAGTGCATCACTGTACGATCACCTTACATTGACAGATGTTGCATCCTACCCGTGTACACATTGCCACACATTGTGTAAACCACTCCATATGGCCGCAAAGATTTCCGATACCCCAAAACGCTATGGACCATTAACGAATCGTTTTCCAGCAAAATTAAACATGAAAACACCTTTGGCCATCAAGCTATTGTTTGGAATGGACACTTGCTATGGAATGCAATTTTGCATATAGTGAAACCCAATGACATTTATAGCATTTGCCAAATGATGTTTCCCCACTAGGACACCAGTGCGTGAATGTACAGATGTCAGCCCCTGGCGGAGCATGAACAGTCATCGCTATATACTCCATTAATGACTGCTGTAATGACAAGAGACACCTCTCTCTTGGGCAGAGGTGTGACAATTGTAGGGCTTAGCTCACAGCTCATGCAGATTCTCATCACACAGCACTTCACATTTTTGGCTGCAATATTGAATTTGACTGGGAGGTAATGCGCTATACATGGATACGTACTCCTGCCACAGCCGCCTTCCTGCTGAAAGTTTCAAGTTTCCTCCACAGATGAACCCCCTAAATTGCCTTGATTTCTAAAGATGCCAGTTTGGTGCAGATAAATGCCATTTGCAACAAGCAAGGAAGTCCATGGACAGCCTTACATGGAGTTACGAGTGACATTGCTTTGCAACCTTGGGATAAATTGGATATAATGAGAGACTCCTGCAGTATGCGTGAACAAGTGTCACCAATCCCCTTCAGAAACCAGACCCTTGTCCTCAGCAAAAGTCTTCACTTTGATTGGCCTAACATGTAAGATGTGAATCGGGTCCCCCAACAAATACACATTAAAAAAAGTCTTGACTGCAGCAGTCAACTTGGTGAACTTGGCTTGAATCTGTCAAGAGTTAGAGTGGTTATGTTGTGTTTCTCACTTCACCTTCAAAAGTAGGTCAAGAAATAGGTCAAGGTGATCCACTTTCAATAGGTTTCTGAAGCCCCTAAAAGAGCATAGTGGTACAAATTTGTGAACAAGACTTCAATCTGTCATGCATTAGAGTGGTAACAAGGTACAGATGGCGAAGGTAAGGGCAATACTCCTTCGGCCTTAGGAACGAGGGGTAAAAACTGTGGATGTTAATAATGCACTCTAAAATGGCATGTACTTTCACGCAATTACACCCTAAAAGTATATATCTTGTCATAAGTATTGGCTATACACATTACAATGGTGCTGAAGAAAATAACATAACAGAAGTATATTGCTGCATCATTCAATTACCATGATTAAATTATTAGTGCCAAATGATTAGATAATAAGCACATAATGTGTCTCTGTGGAATAATCGACAGGATAACGTCAAGTTACAGCACCAATAATTACATAACATATGATACAAGATGCAGATCTGTACTTGTTACCTGGAAGACAATGTAATACACACATACAGAGTCACATCTGTGGTAGCTCCCAGCCTTGAACTCAAGTTCAAACAAGTGCAGGTTCTTGACTTTGAGAGTCTATCAGCCCTTGTTTTTTTGAGGATATAACACCCAGGAAACATTCTATATTGGGCCCAGTCTCACTTTTACTTTTCATAAATGACCTTCCCAATTTCCTATCTCCAGACACAACAATGTTCCTTTCCATGGACGACACAAAATGCACGCAAGTTAACAAATTCTTTAGCTGATGCTCAAATTATGAACAAGATATCCACAAACTCCTATCTTGGAGCAAGATATGAGGAATGGAGTTTGATACCTTCAAATGTAATATGTTCGGTGTCAATAGAATTCATAAACTCATCTACTCTAATTATCAAGTTGTACCACGGGAAATACTGTCACTTCCCAAAATGACGTAAGTTTCAATGTAGTCTGCACACTGAAGAGAGTCACAATGTACTCACATATATTTAAATAAAGTTTGTGCAAAAGCAACCCCAAATCTTCAGTACAATTAGCCCCTTACCCCTTAGATTAAGACATGTTGTCAATATCTTGTCTTGATGTGTGGGGTAAGTGCCTAACCCATGCCATGGAAAGCTGACCAGAGTCACGTTATCTTAGTGGGTTTCATTTACAATTCTCATCAAATTGTTTTTCATCAGCTGAAAATAAATAAAAAAAAAATTGAAGCAGATGATATTTGACCACCAGCCAGTTTTGGCCAAGCAGTCTTGACAGATTGGGGGGGGGGGAGTTAAATGGACAGGAGGTTACAAGGCTCCAGCTCTGGTAATCAGGCAATTGGATATTTCCTCGGTGAGAATTCTCTTAAGAGTATGGTTCAGTTGAATGAAGCTTTATGACCAAATAAAATTCAATGCAGCTCCAATCTCCACAATGACGAGTCATAAGCCATATTCTCAAGGAGTGAGTCGTACACATCTATAGACTACAGAGATGCAAGCTTTCACCCCGTTCCTACAGGAAGGAAACCCTTGACCTCATGTTTCATTACAGAAGTCTGAATGACCATCTAACGGTTTACTTAATCATCAAGCTCTTTTCCCTGCACATAACCACAGTCGACTGCTCATATCATCCATGGACAATATAAATCATTTTGAAATCAGCTGTAGATGACACTGGAATATCACTCTTTTATCAGTTTGTGGACAGCGTGAAGTTCCTCTGGAACAACCTGACCCCTGCCATTAAAAACTCAACATCTTTGGCAATCTTAAATAAACACTTGGTAACCCCTATAAAAAACCTTTCTATGAATCGCTCGATGCAGGAAACATGTTTTGCTGGGTACCTAAGTGCAGGTGTCTGACATGTCGATTGTACAAGATTTTGCCTCTATATAGTCACAATGTTCTCCTTCCAAACTGTTCATACCTGCAGCACCATGGCATGATTTCATGACAGCCTTGTGCACTCTATTTCTCAAATATCACTCTGCTGTTATCCTTTTTAATCCATTAAGGTCATTGGTCAATCAGTTTGTTTTGGGTATCATCTGTTTGACTGCTTTATCAACATGCATTTTTTTTAAGGTACTTTGTCAGAATATTGTGCTGACAGAATTCAAATAAATACAATTGATAAGAAACTATTACTGGTTGAATTGTAAAAAAGTCTAGAATAGCACAGAAGGAAACCTCGGGATTTCATTAAGCTTGCAGAGAAAAAAAATACTGGAGTGATATCAAAAGGAATATATTTTTTGCAATGTATGAAAAAATATGCATGTAGACATTGTATATAAAAGAATATAATCTTGCTAACTAACAAAATCTTGCACCTATATTAAAGAAACCCATCCTGCATTTTCAGAAAAATAATTCAGTTTGTTTGTCTGTCTATCTGTCTATCTATCTATCTATCTGTCTGTCTGTCCGTCTGTCTTTCAGTCATCCTTCCATCCATCTGCCCGCCCGCCCGCCCGCCCGTCCTTCCGTCCATCCATCCATCCATCTATCTATCTATTTATTTATTTATTATAATTATTATTTTTTATTTATCTATTCATCACTCATTTTGTGTGTGTTGTCTCTCAGCAATGAACTATGACAAGTCCTACTTCTTGCCTAGCATTTCCAACCTCAACATTAAAAATCACAGATGTAAACATTTTTTTTTTCACAAACTGGAGAAGTCATTTCCAGTAAACATATTCCTTTTCCCAAAGACCAAATGAAAAAAATGTTTGCAAGGCTGTCCATACCTTTGTAATATTTCACCAAGCTTTCATGCAGAGCCGTGTTGAAATAAAACCAGAGAATTCTAATTATCCATATTTTGTGATTGTTTAGTAATATCTTGGAAACTCCATGACACAGAGAATCTAAAAATTGATACCTTTATTCATTGGATCTTTAAAAATATAGGTACCATGAGCATATTGTTTGCCCTGAGTATGGAAAGCCATCATTTAGGTCACAGAACAAAGTTAGGTGCTGCCACAGATCCATATTCACTGTTTGCAATATATATTTTCAATGTTCACACATCTTGATCAAGATGATGATATACCCTTGAAAAGATGAAGTAGATAACAATTTGTGTCATTGCAAAAGCAAATCTGTCTTCATCTACCCAAGAGATGCAACATGGTTTTTGTTATTAATTTTGTTCCAGAGCAGAGGATGGCACAAGGGGGTCGCACAAGGCTGTAAGACCAGCACCTGTGACTTTGAGGTGCTAGAAGTCTGAAGAAAAAGCAACAGATTTCTTCATTACATATGCTTTCAATTTTCATACCCAGACTCTGTCAAAATAAGGCACAAAGCTCAATGCAGTAAGAACCATTTGGCTCTGTGTTTGACGTTCTCTCTGATAAGGTATCAAGTGACAGCTACATTCCGTTGTAAGGTGAGCTTTGTGACTGGGGTGACCTTGTGTGTCGAGCGAAAACACTCCTGGTAACCATCACAGTGTGTGGTCAAACTGCATTGTATGTGTCATGAGGTCCTGTCCCTATTAACCAAAAGCATAGGATTAAGTACCTCAACAGCCCGCAAGCCTCATTCACTATCCATGGCCCAGTCCCACTGGGCTGATGATTGTCCTCACTGGTGTGACGGTCATTGCCGCCTGGCCTGCTTATAGTTTTGCATGCTGGCAGCTCCATCCAAAGCAGCCCTGGTTAAAAAGTTAATTGACACTTTGTACCAGGTTGAACAAAAGGCCACTTATCCTTATTGATCAGATAGGGCCAGACACAAACTGCAAGAGGTTGCCAATTAACAAACCATATGGTTGCAGACCAGAATGGCTGCAAGTAATCTGTCTTGTACCTAATGGCATATAGGAGAGGACAGTAGTATAAATCACCAGATGACCGCAAAACTCTTCCTCACTTCTGAAGTTTTGGTTGCAGGCCAGGAGCAAGACTTTTACAGCGGTGTTATAACTCTTGCCTTGCCACATTTTGGACTGAGTCAACAGCTTTCCTTGGCATGCTTTGGACACATTTTTCCCAAAGCACACCGAGGAATGCTGTTGACCTAGACTACAATAATTTATGTGACTACAGGCATGCTGGTACTTGAATGAAAGGTCTTGCTACAAGGAACATGAATCTAGGACCCTGATCATAATTCAGTGCAGTTCCTTTTAGGTAGTTGGACTTAAGTCACAGTTGGCACTGAAAGAGTTAACACACCTCATTTAACAACAAAGACACAGGTAGCACAAAGATATCAACAGGTGACCTGGCATTGAGGCCAGTGAAAGGTTTCTTCTCCATGATTGCCTGACAATCACAGACATCTTAAGTTGTCGTGTTCACCACTGCTAAAGAAAATTGATTTTTGTCAGGGTACCTATTTAAACTACCAACCAAGGCCTTTATCAATGAAGGATGCAAGAGCACTTCGGGCATAACAAGTTGTCTCAATATTAATCACATTTTAGAGCTAACTACATAATAAGGTGTCATTGTGTTTGCACATATAAGGATTGTGACCTTTGCAGAGACACTTTAACCCACAGAACCTCTGAGACTGCCATTGTGATCTGAAGGGTTCTAGGGGTAATATGGGGGGGGGGGAGGGGGAGAGAGGGGGAGAGACAGACAGACAGACAGGCAGACAGACAGACAGACAGACAAAGACAGAGAGAGACAGAGAAATACATATCACCTTACAGACACATAATATTGTCTGAAGGGTTCTCGGAGCCGTGATCTGGGGAAGAGATTATATAATTTAACAGACAGCTAATGTGATCTACCCATTGCACATTGAATGTTTTTAACCCCTACCCCTGTAAAAATGGCAACATAGGAAGTTTGCTTTCTTACTGTAAACTAGAGGCCTATAGGCCTGATGCTCTGCTGAAATATAACCTGGTGACCATCTTCAAAAACTTCTGTTTTCCATTGATGTCCAAGCTATTCCCTGCTTTTACCAAATCATGTCTTTCAACTTTACAGGCCTTGTGACCTGTGAAAAATAGGTCAAGGTCACTGATATTACTTAACATATCAGCATTGGCTATGATCTATATATTCTATATTTTTGGCACGTCTAATTTAATCCCAGTGAATGTGGTTGTGGAGAAGTTGCAGAAAATGTAAATTACCCATATAGCAATCTCCATACACTCACATACTTATATTAATCAATAGGAACACATGCACTGACATATTAGCCAAAATTGACAAATTTGTTAAAAATCAGGGGTTCCGAGTACTGCCACCTAATGAAGAGCTATGCTCAGCCTTTCCACAAGGAACAATTCCACTAAGTATCAGCATGATCTGAGCGAGGCTTTTGGAGATGAGGTTGAAAATAGCAAAGACACAAAAAATTTCATATCAGATAAAACCACAGCGCCACCTGTTGAACAAACTACAGTCTACGGGTCCCCAGATGTGTCCCTATGCAGTTTCAAAGCAATTGGCTGGTTTTGGAGATTTTTTAAGATTTTGCCAAAAAATTAAAAAAAAAAAAAATCTTTGAAATAAAAAAATATTGGAGCATGACCATTTGAACAAACTTGGTAGAGACCCACCTAAGGTTTCTACCAAGTTTGAAGTGAATCTGGAAAGCAGTTTTGGAGAAGAAGTTGAATTGTGGATGGATGAGAGATGACAGATGAGGGATGACAGACCATCCTATAAGCTCAGCTGACCGAGAAGTCAGCTGAGCCCCAAAATGATAGCATTTTAATTCATGTTATTATGGGCACTTGAAAAATTTAAATGTTGAATATCTGAAAATATTATAGACAGAGGTACATGCCATTCCAATATCAATTGTAGGTGCGTGCCAGTGGTGAATCCAAGGAACAGTCAAACAAAGTTGTATCACTGTCATTTATGCTTCCCTGGGCCACTTGAAAAAATGAAATCTTTAATATCTTCAGATTTATAATGATACGGGTGTCATTTCAATTTTAATTTATAGGTTTGTGCTACTAGTGAATTTAATGAACAGTGAAACAAAGTTGTAGCATTTTAATTTATGCTAACTGAGGGGGCTTGAAAACTTTTAATCCCGATTATCTTCAAATCCATTATAGATAGAGGTGATTGCAATTTTATATTATAAGTTTCAGCTAGTTATGAATCCAATGAATAGTAAATCGAAGAAATAGCATTTCAATTCATGCTAATTAAGAACACCTGAAAAATATAAATCTTTGAAGAGAAGTAACTATTATAGGTTGAGATGCCATTCAGATTTCAATTTGTAAGTTTCAGTTCTTTTTCCTTTTCAGGCCCAAGAAAAATAGTTGTTTCCTGTACCTCCACCTATCCATATTTTAATCTGTAAATTAGAAAATTATATGAATTTTTCATCATATAAAACAAATGTCCTGAAAATACTCTCCCTCTCTTTTTAAGTTTCAGTTTCAGTATATTGGACACAGTCCCAGGAAACCTACATGTGTGTCTGAATAACAAAGGGCAGAGAAGAATGACTCTGGTCCTGCTTATTTGTGTCTGCTTAAACTATCTTCATATCTTTCACGAGTTTTTCCTTGCTTCTTCAAAGAATGGTCAGAGATTAGTGTGTTTTCACAGATGTCAACCCTGCAATGTTTTTAATTGGGAGATTCAGGTAAAAGTGCATGGAAAAAAAAAAACAAAACAAAAAACAAAAAACAAAAATGGTAATTTTCCATCAAAATGGCCTCATTTTTACAATTTTCAAAGCCTCAAATGTGGATACTCCAGCCAAAATCGGAAGAGTTGACAATTTTCTTTTTTTAATTTTCGCAGTTTTTTCTCATCAGCTCAATAAGCAAAATTTGAAAAAATGCAGCAAAATGAATTGAACTGACACTGTCATCATCAGCACATTTGTCAACAGTATAGGTCACATGATCATTCAGAAGGAGACTACAGTTCAGATTAACATTGCTGGAGACTTCTTACGACTGTGCCGCTACATGTATGACAAAAGAGACGCTGAGACACTCACCCATCTTGGTTTGGCCGGTCTTGCTTGTGGTGATCAATGACTTGTATGACAGCAGTCTCCAAGTATTCATCATGTGCTGGTAGGACGTTATGATCTACCAGAGTCAGCGCCAACCTGCCTGTCTGTCTGTATAACTCCTTAAGATCTATATCATCACGAAAGATCAGCTGATCACTGGTGATGTTGTGCTGTCCTAAGACATAGGCCACCTCTGTGTGGATGTTGTAGTCCTCAGCAGGGATGTTCAACACTGGAATGCAGATATGGCCCGGTTTGTTTTGTACCTGAAAATGTTAAGACAACCCTTAGGGGGAATCAGGGTTTTACGTACAGGCTCCAAACAATGACTGAACTGAATTAGGGATAACCTCAAGGTTAATCTAGAAAAAAAGAGAGACAGATCCCTACGCTTACTGATCATAGCGACAGTTTTACTTACATGACAAAAGCACAGAGTGTCCTTGTTACCCAGTGTGTACCTGTGCTTACCTGTATTGATCCCTTACTACTGCCACTGTGGTGGCATTGACAAGGCCCCACTTTAGTGCACTGCCTCAGTCAATCTATCCTACAGTAATCATGGTAATTGACCTTGAGCCATGATAATACCCAATAGCTGGCTATGTCTGTGAGATGAGTTGAGCACCCAACTTACTATCTTTCATCTTACCATGCATATATATTACACACACACACACACACACGTATATATATACACACATATAATTTGTTTGAGTTTCCCCACACAAAGGGATAGCACAGCATGATTTTTCTAAGTATTATCAAATTTTAAAAATAGTGTTCAGAGGACGGATTCCCTTGGCGCCCACAACCTTTTTTTCTCAATTCTACAACTTTTTTCTTTTTCTTTTTGAGTTTCACAGGTGCCACAATACAGTGTAATTGCACCAAAAAGTGCATGAAGCTGTGATGTATCCTTCTTGAGGTATTATGGTAACAAGGTTGTCCACTTGCATGCCACTCAGATGGCCTTTAAATAAGTACTTCAAAAGTTTAAAAATAATAAGAGGAACCTGGTTTTCAATAAGAACGTGGTCCATTATAATGTGAATCTCTGATAAAAATTTGGTGAAGCTGCAATGCATCCTTGTTGAGAAATTATAATAACACCATCCCCTTGTGCACCACTCAGATGGCATTGAAATAAATAATTAAAAATTTCACAAAAAAAATTCATTAATATAAAGAGGAAGCTGGTTTGAAAAAAACCCTGGTCCATCAAAAATGCATCTCTGACAAAAATTTGGTAAAGCTGTGGCCAACATTTTTTGAGATATCGTGGTAACGTCATCAGGGTTGACGCCACTCAGACAGCCTTCAAATAAATACATTCAAAGTTTCATAAAAAGTTAAAAAATTACTAGAATACCCTGGTTTTTAATAGGAACCTGGTCCATTATAAGGTGCATCCCTGATAAAAATTAGGTAAAGCTACAGTGAATATTTTATGAAATATTGCGGTAACATTGACAAAATGGACGGACGGAGGGATGACATGGGACAGCAATACCCTCCAGCACTTTATGTGCAAAGGGTAAAAATTAGATAACTTTTTTCATTACTTTGTTACATTCCATATGTTCATGTATATGTTTGTATGTACACACACTGTATACATGTATGTATATATACACACACTGTATATGTACAATGAGAGTTCACTCCTCAACATATAAGACTATGAGTGCTGTATCTATTTATTCACCAGTTCTCAAGCAGCAGTAAGGGGCAGAATATATAACTTGATACATTCAACTACAGCTTTAAATTTGTGACCAAAGACATAAAAATGTATTTGATATTTACTGTCATTTTACGACCCATAACACATTTTTTTTTCTGTTCATGGATGGATAATAAAATTTGAACAAACAAAACTTGCTAGATTTATGCTTTAAATTGAGAATGTCATTTTAATTGAACAAAATTACTTCAATTATGGTGTTCTTGTAACCTAATCAACAGATAACGGCATTAGAAATATAGTAGCTGCATTTTTGTCCAGTTATCAGTAGCATGTTACATTATTTGGTAATTCGGTGAAATATCTTAGCCCAAATTACCATAAATACAGTAAAACCTCCCATACCAAACACCCTTGGGACTGAAAAAATGGTCAGTATAGTGACATGTTCGGTTTAAGGAGGTATGCTTACATTGGAAGTACATATTTGGGACCAAGAAATGGTGTTCAGTATAGAGAGGTGTTCGGTATACCGAGGTGTTCGGTTAGAGGAGTTTTACTGTATCAAAATTCTAAATATGAGGGCAACAGTCACACTCTTCAAATATAATTGTCGATCATTGTTCCAGGTAAATGGGATAACATACTAAAATGTTATTTCAGGATTTTGACAATAACATGTTTTATTTAACTTGCTGTAAATAATATGTACCTTCAAGATACCGGAGGCTTACAAGTTTTATTTAGTTTTTTATTGTCAATTTCTTAAAAGGAATTGATATGTCCAAGAAGAATGAAGGTGGAAACATTTGGCAGCATAAAAGTACGCCAGAGTATTATAACTGACCTGGCCATACAGCTAATATTATACTTATCAGGTACCTCTATGATCTAGGATCTCGAGCCAGACTCAAAGGCTAATGTCCAGGCCAATGCCTAATTGACTGAGAGAACTGCGTCATTGATACTTCCAAGCCATGTGAAATCAGATCTAATTGTTATGTTTCAGTGCAAAATTTATCTCTTTGCAGGTAAAAGTTTGGCGAATCTCTCCCATCATGGGCAGTGTGCGTCTGCTGTTTAAATACAGTAGGAAGTCAATTTAATAGATGCCATTTACTGGACATTTCAATTTAGCTGACTTCTATGTCTCCCAAAACTCAAAAACACTAATTATTAAGGATTAATTTACTGGACAGTCAATGTAAGAGGCTTTTTGGTTCACTCTCTCCAAGTCCATAGAATCATCTGTTGACTGTATTTGTTACATGATAGGTAGCCATATTATATAGAACTCCTGGCAGCCCTTCATGTGAAAAATACATGCCACACCTGACAGGTGAGCACATATTATTCATATTGGCTCTGCAGAGTTAAATTGTAAGAAAATTACATATATATGATTCTAAATTTACCTATGTATCCATCTTAATTTTGTCTGCAATATAAGGATCTTAAGATGCTTAGAATATAATATTATATCATTATGTCTTTGATCTGATGTTAATGCAGTCATCCCTTCTTTGAAGGACCACTCCAATGAGAAAACATCTGCTTTTTATGTCCATATCTAAAGATCCCTAGTGTAAACTTTACACGTTGACCTCCACTGAGAGGCCATCTGATTTATATGACCACTTTTGGACTGGTCAGAGGAGTGGTCTCTCAGAGGAAGCCATCCTGTATACCCCAAATCACAATGTTAGACTTGTCAAAAGAGTGGTTTCTAAAAGGAAGCCCTCCTGTATATCCAAAACCACAATATTGGACTTGTTACAGGAGTGGTTTCTAAAAGGAAGCCCTCCTGTATATTTGAAACCACAATATTGGACTTGTCAGAGAAACGCTCTCTCAAAGGAAGCCCTCCTGTGTACCCAAAATAACCATACTGGACTTGTCACAGGAGTGGTCTCTCAAAGGAAGCCCTCCTGTATACACAAAACCACAATACTGGATTTGTCACAGGAGCGGTCTTTCAAAGGAAACCCAGCTATATACTGAAAAACCACAATACTGGACTTGTCAGGGGAGGGGTCTCTCAAAGGAAGCCCTCCTGTATACCTGAAACCACAATATTGCAAACTACATGCAGGTAAAATGACTTGAGAAGTTGTCACATCAATGAGCAATACTAAGGTTAAACACCTTCATGATAACTTTACAGCTTTTTAACTTTTAACAAGGAATGTCAATATGATTGCTCATTTACAGGGGTTTTTATTTTGACACTGGAGTAAATTAAAGGCAATCAGAGATTGCTACATCTATGCCCCCCTTGCGTCATTTATAACCTGGCTAATAACAGGTCTAAGCTTGGAATGACTAGTCAATAAAGATAGACTACCACCACAACCCCAGATACTTGACCTGGTGACCTACTTTTGTTTCATGACACACTTTTAGGTCAAGATATAAGAGTGTGTCAAGTTTCATGAAACTAATTAAATAGTAAGGGAATAATAGCCTGGACAAGATTTTACAAGGCTATGTCACTCTGACTCAGATACTTGACCTAGAGATCTACTCTTGTTTCATGACACACCCTCATGGCTAGATGCACCTGTGTGTAAAGTTTCATTAATCTAACTTAAAGGGCAGCAGAACTACAGCCTGGACATGAAGTGTAATGTAGCTTTACGTGATTGTATCACCCTGACCCAGACACTTAACCTAGTGACCTAGTTTTGTTTCATGACACACCTTTAGGTCAACATATATGTGTATGCAGAGTTTCATGAAACTAAAATAAATAGTAAAGGAATTATACCCCACAAAGTTTTATAAGGATATGTCACTGTGACCTAGACACTAGACTTAGTGACCTGCTTTTGATACATGACACACCCTTATTTGTAGTAGCATCTGCCTGTATAGTTTCATTAATCTTAGTTAAACAGTAAAGGAATTATAGCACCAACGGGATTTTACAAAAATATGTCACTGTGACCCAGATACTTGACTTAGTGACCTACCTTTGGTACATGACACACACCCTTATGTCCAGATGCACCTGTGTGCAGATTTTTACTCATCTAAATTAGAGGACAAGTGAATTATAGCCAGGACACGAATAGTTGAAACCCATATACTTGACCTAGTGACCTACTTTTGTTTCATGACACACCTTTAGGTCTAGTTATGTGTGTGCGTGTAGTTTCCTGAAACTAAGTTGCATAGTAAAAGAATTATAGCCCAGACATGATTTTACAAGGATATATCACTATGACCCAAACACTTGACCAAGTGATCTACTTTTGGTTTATGTCAAACCCTTCTGTCTAGATGCACCTGTGTATAAAGTTTTATAAATCTAAGTAGAAGAACAAGTAAATTATAGCCCGGACAAGAATAGTGGATACCCAGATACTTGACCTAATGACCTACTTTCATTTCATAACAGAGCTTTAGGTCAAGATATATGTGCGCCTCAAGTTTCATGAAACTAACTAACATAGTGGAAGAATAACAGCCCCGACATGATTTTACAAGGATATGTCATTGTGACCCAGATACTTAACATAGTGACCTAGTTTTGTTTCACGACACACCTTTAGGTCAACATATATGTGTGTCTCAAGTGTCATGAAACTAAGTTAAGTAGTAAAGGAATAATAGCCTGGACATGATTTTACAAGGATAAGTCACTGCGAATCAGATACTTGACCTAGCAATATACTTTTGTTTCATGACACACTTTTATGTTTAAATGCATCTGTATGCAAAGTTTCATTAATTTTACTGAAGGACAACAGAATTACAGCCCGGACATAAAGTGTAATGTAGCTGTACATGATTGTATCACCGTGAACCAGGTCTAAGCTTGGAATGACTAGTCAATAAAGATAGACTACCACCACAACCCCAGATACTTGACCTAGTGACCTAGTTTTGTTTCATGACACACCTTTCGGTCAACATATATATGTGTGTGTGAAGTTTCATGAAACTTAGTTAAATAGTAAAGCAGTTATAGCCCACACAAGATTTTATAAGGATATGTCACTGTGACCTAGAAACTTGACCTAGTGACCTTTTCTTTGGTACATGACACACCCTTATGTGCAGGTGCATCTGTGTGTCAAGTTTCATTAATCTAAGTTACATAGTAAAGGAATTATAGCCCGGACACAATTTTACAACAATAATTCACAGTGATCCAGATTCTTAACCTAATGACCTAGTTTTGGTACATGATACACCCTTATGTGCAGATGCACCTGTCTGTAAAGTTTCATGAATCCAAGTTGAAGGACAAATGAATTATAGCCCAGACACTAAAAGGGGATAAAGGCATGAAGGCATGGAAAATGCGATTACTGCATGCCCCTCTTGCGGTAGCAGGGGGGCATAATTAACTTCTTTAAAAAAGTAGCATTAGTGTTGGCCACTTGCCATACGTGTACAAATATGTGTGGGCTTGTATTTATATTAATGCATATAAACACTGATGTATAATAGGTATATGTGCACACACACACACACACACACACACACACATGCATGCATGTATAAATACACACATACATATTTTCCTTTAGCGTGGGATCAATGAAGGGCCAAGTATAGCACACACTCCTGTGCTACATGTACATTTGGGAGTTCATGGGTATTAACTGTTGTATTACAGGACAGGTGAACATACCTACATGAACATGTCCTTATGCAAGCCCCCCCCCCCAAAAAAAAAAAAAAAGAAAAGAAAAGAAAAAAAAAGTCTTATGTTGTATTGGTAGTGATATGAGCTTACACGGTCCCCAAAGAATCCAACAGCTCACATTACATTCTGCAAAAGAGTACTGGGTATATAGAGTTTTGGTCTTATGTTGTAAATGTCACATGGTATGGGCTTACACAGTCCCAAAAGAATCCAACAGCTCACATTACATGCTGCAATAGAGTATAGTTTTGGCTCTTAGGTGACATGGGAATTCCAGGAATCCCATACAGCACTAAGTGACAGAACAAGACAGAGCCATAATGAGGAGGGGCCTCAAAACAGGTAGTATAGATGACAAAACAACTTCATGTATTACTGCTGTCTCCCTGACATGTAAATTGTGAATAAACACCATGTCAATGCCACTTATTTTACCTGACCCGGAGTTGTTTTTTAGAGGAAACACATCTTTCAATACCTGTCAGATTAACACTTCACGTAAATAGTGGCTGTCAGACTATGACTACATGTGCCAGCCATAAGACCCCATGTTTATCAGTCTCGTGGCCCTGCCTGTGGGGACATACAGTGGGCCCATGTGACACACGTAATGTTGGATCACCAATAATCCATCAAACAGCACACTGTACAGCTGCTGCCTGAGCAAGAGAAATGCTTGATGAACAAGCAGCTGGGAGGTACAACCAAGGGCACTGGTATTTCACTGTCAGCAATATTCTGCACTCTTTCCACAGACTTTCCCCGGAGGCAAGCTGCAATTAAATGACAATACTGAACATGAAGAGTTTCTTTATCATTAGAGATTTTACTACCTAACAACATGCCTGGTCTAGCCTTTTCTTTTTCATTGCCTGGTATGTCATGCTCCCCCTGCCAAACGGGAAAGAGTTCTAACCTGTCTTCTGATGTGTGCAAAGACACAGAGACTCCAACCCACAGCTTCATACAAACTGGAGATTCTCCCTCCTGGAGTACTATTGAAACTGGAGATGTGACGGAACGCAGCGACTGTGCTGGGGGATGGGTCTGGGAGAATACCAGACTTACAAACTCATAGTACCTGCTTCTACCGCCAGGACTGCACAATGCCATTACGCAGTATTTTGCGGAATTTTGGACATTTGCTGGAGCGGCCATAACATACAGCATTGCAAAGCGAACGGACTGAGAGCGGGCAAAGAAAACATAGCTATTTCTGCAGTTGTTGACAAGGTATCACCTTGAAAATGCCTGTGTACAATTGCAAGGTGCCAGGCTGTTGTGCTGACACAAGGAAATTTACAAACATGGAAAGTACCCATGGACGGGAGGGGTAACTTAGTTTTGCGCACCGATTAACGTGACCTGTCTGGGTGACAAGAGCTAAACGTAACAAGGTAATCTGTCATGCACATGATCATCATGCCTTGCCCTTGGAAAGTTTGAACCACATTCCAAAAGTTTGGTGTGGACGTTTGTGGTAGATATCAAAATAGCAAATACAAGAGTAGAGGTCCATCTCTATTGGGCCATGGTCAGCCATTGTTGGTCATAGTTTGACCATGTTCCCTTGTTCCAAACTGTGAAACCCTGTATGCCTTTGATTGTAGAATTGTTATTTTATGTTTTAGTAGAGACACAGCTTACGCCTTGAGCATTTTTCACACAAATGAAAATTCACAGTAATAGTGAGGCTTGGTCAGGTTAACAATGACTGCATGGTTTTCTTCTGAGTTGGCACATTCTCTGACTGAAGCTTAAATGTATTTTACATAAAAGCTGTGAATTCCATGGATGTAAAAATATATATCAACTACTGGAGAGTGTCAATAAACCCAATAAATTCAAAAACAGAAAGTCTTTCTGATTTGTATTTATACTTTAATTGTGCATAGTCATTATGGCAGCTAAAATAATGTTTTTAATGATGAAAAGAAATGAATTGACTGTGTAGATTGAATATCTAATTACTGTCAATTGCTATGACCATGGCTTGACCATGGACATCCATAGTCTGACTTTGGTCAATATCCATGGACATTCACTGTCGCACTTTGGTCAATATCCATGGACACCCACTGTCTAAAATGGTCAACATCCAAGGCTATCCATTGTCAGATTATGATCAAAATCCAAGCCATCTACTATTTTGACCATGGCCAAT
This sequence comes from Hermodice carunculata, assembly GCA_964020975.1. Taxonomy (NCBI): domain Eukaryota; kingdom Metazoa; phylum Annelida; class Polychaeta; order Eunicida; family Amphinomidae; genus Hermodice; species Hermodice carunculata. The sequence goes on along the minus strand of OZ026629.1, from coordinate 46,077,288 downwards.
GTCCATGCCATACATTCCATTTTGTCTGCCCAAGGTCAATATCCATGGTCATACAGGTTCTGACTCGGTTACTTTACAGAGGTTGAACCATGAATAACCAGTTATACCCATGTGAAAAGATAACCACAGTCCTCCATGATTCATCAATGGTGTCATTTAACGTCAATTTAGGGATCCCATAAGGTTTGAAGGCTGCATGGACAGGCATCGGCTGCCACAGGTCCCGCCTGAGTGAAGTGAGGGCGGTACACAGGCTGCCGATGCCCTTCCATCCAGAGTTTCGCCACTACTCACCTTTAACTCTTATGGTATTCCATTCTATCAGAGGAAAAGTTGTAACTTTACACAGAATTTTACCTTTCGAAGTTCACATGTTGTGAAGTTGGCAGAAGATCTCAACAATGATTTTAAGCATGACAAAGCCATAAGTAAATTACTATAGACTGAAATACTCCCCATCCAGTGATTGTGTAGATTCTATGACCGCCATTGGGTATGATGACCAAAGTGCATAGTGCTGAGGTCATGATATCCAATGGAGGTCCTAGAATGCACACAATCACTAGACAGGGCGTATTAAAGTCTATTCTATCATGGCTAGACTTAATTTAATTCTAATAATTATCCCCTATGCAGCACTCTTCACACAGTAGGCCTACATAGGTCTACCACTACCAGCCACTATTACACATCACTGGTTTTAAATATAATAAAATTCCAGGATGGAATATGTATGTGAAAGAGAAGCATGAGGCTGCCAGGGAAGCCTTTCTTTTCTGGTGTAACACAGGTAAACCTCGTAATGGGATCATTTTTAATGCTATGTATAGAAGTAGGCTACAATTTAAGTCTGCTCTGAGATGGTGTAAAAGAAATGAAGATAAAATCAGGGCTGATGCAATGGCTAATGATCTCAGTGATAAAAATTTTAAAGGGTTTTGGAAAAAGATACAACAGATCAATAATGGTAAACTTGGTAATACTGATAGGATTGAAGAGGCACATGGTGATGAACAAATTGTACAACTGTGGAAGCAACATTATTTTGATATTTTTAATGAGGGTCATGATTACCATGAGTGTCTTAAAATAATTCCAACATGTAATGAGACTTATGATTCAATGAGAGTCAGTGCCACAGATATATATTTAAGTATTGCAGATTTGAAAATAGGTAAAGCTGGTGGTCATGATGGGGTGTGTGCAGAACATCTTAAATATGCAGGGCAAAGTATTAACAAGGTGCTTGCAAGTTGTTTCACTGCAATGTTGGTACATGGATACATTCCAGGAGACTTTATGAAAACTATTTTGGTGCCGATTATCAAAAATAAAACTGGTGACATGCATGATAAAAGTAATTACCGTCCTATTGCTTTAGCTACCATGATGTCTAAGGTTTTAGAAAAGGTAATTTTAAGAAGATGTAAAGAATTTCTTGATACATCTAGTAACCAGTTTGGATTTAAACAGAAACATTCAACTGATTTGTGCATATTTATGTTAAAACAGTTTTTACATACATACAGCTCTAGAGGAAGTCCCATGTTCGTTTGTTTCCTGGATGCTTCCAAAGCATATGACCGCGTGAGACATTTGAAATTATTTAAGATACTGATTGATCGTAAGGTCCCGTCATACATTGTTCGTATTCTTGCTTTTTGGTACTGTAATCAGGTCATGTGCGTCCAATGGAACAAGGTTAAGTCTAATTATTTTTCAGTCTCCAATGGCGTCCGTCAAGGTAGTTTATTGTCCCCCGCTCTTTTCAATGTTTATATTGACCAGATATCTGTGAAACTTAATAAGATTAATGTTGGATGTGTACAGAAAAAGAAAATTGTTAACCATTTAATCTATGCAGACGACATGTGTCTTTTTGCTCCATCTGCTAAAGGTCTACAGAAACTATTAAATAAATGTCACAAAGAAGCATGTGAATTAGATATAAAGTATAATGTAAAGAAAACTGTTTGTATGTGCATTTCACCAAAGGGATGGAAACTTGTAAGATTGCCATTGTTGAATTTAAATAATTTTGTACTTAAATATGTAACAAGTTATAGATACTTGGGAGCCTTTATTACTAATTGCTTAAGTGATGATGAGGATGTTCAAAGACAAATCAGAAGTTTGTATAGCAGAGCCAACATGCTGGCTAGAAAGTTTTCTAAATGTTCTCATGAGATCAAAATAAATCTTTTTAGGGCATACTGTGGAAATGCCTACTGTAGTCAACTGTGGGCCTGTGTCAGAGCTTATCAGTTGAATCGGTTGAAGGTCGCATATAATAATGCCTTTCGGATTGTTATAGGTTTACCAAGAAGATGTAGTGCTAGCGAGATGTTTACATACAACAGAATAAATAGTTTTGGTGAATTCATTAGAAAAGAAATATATAGTTTTTGGATGAGAGCTCTTGATTCGGTTAATCCCATTATTCAGAACATGATAAATACTGGATTTGGATCAATGGCTTTGTACACATATGATAGGTGGGTCAGGCTGCTGTACTCTGGGAATTACTCCCAGAGTGCAGCATCCTGAAACCCAAGATATGTTTGATTTGTGGTCTCCAGTCTCAGGTGTCGCATAATACTAAGCACCTTTTTTAACATTATTTTAATACATGGATCATTTTCATCTATCATTGTACTTCACCATTGTGTATATACATATCTGTAATGTCTTTATGGGCCCTAGTGGCTTGAAATAAAATTATCTTATCTTATCTTATCTTATCTTATACTGGTCAAAGATTAAAGTGCAGCCATCTGATTGGCTGTTGTCCACTGCCCATGATAGAATGGGCCTCAACTGCTGCAATGCAGATAATATTTCTATATAATATAGTGGCAGGAAAGTAGTGCAAGCCTACCTACGGTTTGACAAGCGAAATCACCATGGCACACAGTGACAAGTTGCGTAACTGTGCAGAGTCTGCTGTAACATTGCCACAACAATGAAGGTACCCAGCTACTATCACAGAATATATAACCATGGTTGACCATGTTAGAAATTACAAATAAACATGTACATGTATGGCCATGGGCTGACTACGGTGGTGCATGGTGTAATGATAAAAGTGTCACGCAGGGAAGTCAAAACAATGCAGCTCAGGTGTGTTAGGCTATCTTTAATTACTTTTCGAAACTTGCCATCAGGTATTGGCATTAAAATTAGGAGTTTGAGGGACTTACAAATGTAGTTGCTGGGATAACAAGCTTTGGATTGTCAATGACATTCAAATATTCTACTGCCTTACTACATGTACAACAGCGAGGAAATTTGACAACAGTGGTCCGGATAAAATGTGTAGGCTATGAGCCAGAATGAAAGATAAAACCACTTATGCCAAGGTTTACATGAGGAATCCTAATGATGTAGGTGGGGATCACATATCTGTCCCGTACGATAGAGTACAAGTCACCTGCTTTATAATCTACCCAGATAACTATAGACAAGACATTTTATCCAGGTAAACATTCTTGTCTCAAGTATAGGCCTCATTAATTTTAAGCTGCAGTCCCATAAATCTAATTATATCTTGCCTGGTGACCAACAATTTGTTAGCATTAAGAAATTACCGTCCACTAACATTTTTCTGAATTGGACCTGTCACGGAAAATCAGATTTGGAGATAGAATATAGTGTACACAAAGCTCCCACCCACACACATACATTTCAGGTTTTTTCCTTTTTTTTCCTCTCTTTTCTTTTGAGGCTACACAAAGAAGCTAAAAACATTAAGAGAACATGGAAGGGCTGCCTGACTCCACCATGATAAAAATTAACTCATCCTACAATTTTGTATGATTTTCTCGTTCATGTAACAGTTGTGAGAATTACATGCTCAAATTCCCTATGAAAAAGATCTTCCCTCCAGGGTTCAAGCTCCCGCAAATAAGTCCTGATTGAACCTGTTCGTGCTCCAGTTGTCAAAAGTATCTGGGTTTAAATCCTTAAATGTTTTTATTTCAATTTCATGTTTACTAAATAGAAAATGTTTGTGTGAGAACTGTAGATAATAAGACCTATCATAATGGCATGCCCAGGTCAATAGCTTGCCCTGGTACAGGCTGGGTGCGTTGTGCATGACCCTTGCCAAGGTCAACTATTAACTGAATCTCATTCGTATTCTGACCAAAAAAGGGTTAAACTCTGTGATTCTTGTACTGCCTCACAAGTCCTGCTCCAGCTGCCATGAAGACAGCTTGAACAAGACCTTCCAGTCAATGAAAAAAAAAAAAAGTCTGAACTGATAACAAAATGAGTTAAAACCTGAGGTTCCCAATTACACAATTTCAAAGACAAGTTCCTCCATAATGGGTATATAATTATTTATTCAACTGCTGTTTGAAGTAAGTCCAACCATTTGTCCCAAATGTACTTGGTGTCTTCTTTGGAGTGCAGTTTTGAATTAATTAACAGATCAGCCGGGTACATGTCCATAATGATGTAACAGGCAGACAATTAATGGCACTGAATGATTACACAACTAATTCGCCTTCATGTTATCATTTCAATGTGCATAAAGCACATTTATGTCACCCTATGGCCTTACCTGCTATTTATTTACGAAGACACACACACACCATTATATTGATGAGGTCTTAATGTCAGCTATTTATTCATGAAAACAATTATATTGATAAGGTTTAATTGCCTTTTATTTAGAAACACACAAATTATGTTATCATAAATAGAAGGATTATATTGACAATGTTTGTCTGCCATTTAGTCACATACACAAAAATTACATTGATAAGGTTTACCTGTGGTTTAGTCACATACACAAATGTTATATTGATAAGGTTTACCTACATTTTAGTCATATTCACAAAATTTATATTGATAAGGTTTCCCTGTGGTTTAGTCACATACACAAAGATTACAAGGTTTACTGGCCTTTTATTCATAAACATAAATGTTATACAGTGGTCCCTGTCTTGAGAGACCACTCCCATGAGAGACCACCTGTCTAGACAGACCATCTTATGAGGACATTTTGCTTAGTGCTATCCATGCTATTTTTACCTCCTATGAAATACCGCTGTATTGACAGACCACAGTGAGGCCATGCCAAGGGGTAGTCTATCAGTACAGGACTCACTGTATTAGTAATTGGCCAGGCCTATTAATGTGCAAAGAAATGTCAACATTTGAGACCATGCCCCCTGGAGGCCTGTATGAATCTTGTAGCAATGCCACACATGACAACTGGATTTGACTGTACTGTCCCTTTAATATGTATAATTTGTCTCAGCATGTTAATTTTGTGCAGAAGTCTTTCAATTATACATAGATTTTGTCATAAAATATAAAGTCATCACCTGTCACAGTCCTGATTTACCATAGTGCTTAAACATGAAACCATCCACAAACCAGTCACCCAATCAGAACAGTCCTTATGGATAGAAAACCTGCCAACGCATCCAAAGATGCTGTTGTTTGTTTACATTACCCATGTGGTGCTTCCCTAAAAATCAACCTTTCACGATGGGTGTATCAGTTAGTCTGATGCAACCTTTCTTATGTTATAGGACTTGCTTAAATGCTAAAAACATAATTTTGCCTTCCACTAACAAATTAAAGAACCTGTTATTTGCTTATTTTACACTCTCCATTCCAACTGGGGCTCTGTATTGTCCCATGTATCTTGTTAGGCCCAGTAAAGTAGGGGTTTTTTTGGTTTCTTGTAACCCTATCTACCCAAATTTTTAAGCTCTAAATTAGAAAATTAATATTTTTTCATTATAATATCGATTTTAAAATGCCATTATGTTTTCTTCATCCTCATTTTTTAACACTAGAACTCTGCAAAACCAAATTTCAAAGTACAATATTTTTTTTTACCTGTTTTGTCTCATTAGTATCAATGACAATCCCTGTCACCAATTGACCATTTTCCTTTTCACGTGGATCCACCTGAATGTACGTGTTACATGTATCATTGGATGGCTTTGTGAGTGAAAATGTCAGGCACAGTGCTTGGATGACAACCCACAAAGTTTTTTGGGAAGTTGAATTTTTCATTTTGTCCACAATGCCATGTTGGACTGGCAAAACTGGTATATTGTATACTGTATTACACTTTCTAATACCACAGTAACACCATCCCCTTGAGCCTTGATGACTCAAACTCCAATAAAGATTTAAAATTATTATTTTTTGGACCATTGGGATGTAGTTTTAAAGATGGGTCTGGTCCAACTTAAAGTAGATCTATGACACAAATGTTGTAAAGGTGACATCAATATTTGTTCAGATACATGTATCATGCTAATGCCATTCCCTCAGGAATTACTCACCTTACCGAATAAAAAATGTACAAAAATTAGAATTTTTTTTTTTTTTTAAATCAAAGGAATCTGCTTTTAAAACCAAATCTGGTCCAGCATAAAGTGCATCTGTGACACAAATTTCATGAAGCTGTCATTGATTGTTCTTGAGATATGGTGGTAACATCATCTGCTCAGATGCCACTGACCTGACCTCCATACAAAGTTCCACAAAAATCGTTTTTATTCTTAATTGCCCGAGGGACTTGTAAATGGGTTCTGAAAAAATAAAATCATAAAAAAAATATTCAGAAAAATAAACAATCAAACAAGTAAACAAATAATAAAAAACATAGACTCTTGTATGTATTTATTAAAACAATTACTTAAAAAACCTGAACATGTAAAGATAAATAAAATAATTTAGGATGGTGTGGCTCCTTGACTTGAATACAGTGAAACCTGTTTTGAGAGACCACCCCTAGAGCAGGCCTTATAGTGGTCATATAAAGCAGGTGGTCTCTAAATGAAGGTACAATAACATGAGAGAAATAGAAAAAGCGACTTTGGAAATATGGTCTTAAAAGGCAGTTGGTCGTTCATTACAGTGGTCTCTCAATTCAGGTTTCACTGTATAATGTAAACCAGAATGCAGCTTCTTTGAATGTTTGAGTATCAAAATGCTATATTCGAATAGCAGCATATGAAGCTGGTGCAAACATGATGATGATTATTTAACAGCAATAAATGCAAGGGGGTGGGGGGCAGAAAGTCTTCTTTACAGTCAGTAATCAGGTCTCATAAAAGCTTTGAAGCTCTATCACAGAAGTCCTGTACATTAGCACAGAAACATTTTTGATAAACGCTGGTCGTGAGTGTACATGTGTAGAGTCCATTACAATAATCCTGAGGAACAGAGCACATGTGGAGCAACCTTGTGTGAAGAGGTACATGTACTAGAACATGTACCTGTGTTACTATTAGAATGAATACAGCCTGCATGTGTTGTCCACGCAGTTCCAATTAGCAGGAACTGCTGTTGACAATCAAGGTAACACTGCCAAGAGATGAGCCAACTGAAGATAGAAGTTGACAGCGTTATTTGACTAAACCCTAACCAAATTACTGAAATCATGCATGGTGCAACTGAATACAGTGCATTAGGAAACACCAGTAACCTGCAGTGGGTGTGCAGTGGTAATTATATTAATTGCCAATGCCCACATGTACTGGTCTTATATTGGAAAATGGAATTCTCACCTTTTCCCTGATCATGCATTTTCTTAATGGTTGTATTTCAATATGGTCCACTTGCTTGATATTTTACTTTCATTAATGACCATATTTTAAAAGCAAATTTTCATAATGTGCTTCTGCTATTAGCATGTCCTTTACGCAGACAGAACCTTTGACCTGTATCTCCCATACAAACTAAAAGACTACTCCATCAGAATATTTTTTTAGAACACTCAGCTGGAATGTTCTCTCTTTCAGATCGCTCCATCAGAATGTCTCTTTCAGAATATTTCCATCAGAATGTCTCTTTCAGAACATACACTCAATAGGAATGTCTCTTTCAGAACACTCCATCAAAATGTATTTTTCAGAATACTTCCATCAGAATGTCTCTTTCAGAACATGCATTCAATTGGAATGTCTCTTTCAGAATACTCCGTCAGGATGTATCCTTCAGAATACACTATCAGAGTGTCTCTTTCAGAACATGCACTCAATTGGAATGTCTCTTTCAGAATACTCAATCAGACTGTCTCGATCAGAACACCCGAACAGAATGTCTCTTTCAGAACACCCAATCAGAATGTCTCTTTCAGGACACCCAGTCAGAATGTCTCATTCAGAACACTCAATCAGAATGTCACAGAATACTCCATCCGGAACTCTTTCACACTGAATACAGCCAACGTACCCAGATTTTAAATGTTATACCAATGTTCCTGCATTCATTTCTATATTCTCTAAAACATTCTGAGTAGGAATGCTAGTTCAGACCTATCAGGACAGCATACACCTGGTCAACAGCTTTCATTGGCACTTATAATATCCACCAAATCTTCCAAATAGGGGAGCATTCAAAATGATGTACCATACTCATTTCAATAGCAGCACACAATGCAAAGACTTCCTGAAAGCAGATGTGGTTTTTGCAGAGTTTTGTGATAATAATATGTCTTTATTTACAATACCACAAGCTTTAATTTACACTTATAGAATGCATATGGCATAAAATAAAAACAATGTACCCTCTTCTTTCATCAGAAGCAGTAAATTTTTAAAAATTGTGAAAAATACTGACTTTTTAGTAAACCCCCAAAGATTAAACAGTAGGGTGTGTGCTTCTATTAGGGCATGTGCTACAATTGGAATGAATACAGTATAACAAAGTGTTAACAAGTATATACTCTTAATTATAATAAACATGTAGTAGATAGTGTGGAAACAAGGATGCTGTGATATAATGCTTTGTTTGTTGTGATATAACACCTGATATCATAGTGACTATTCTTTTTGTTGTACTTACCCCCACTGAGTTACCACCCCATATAAGCCCTGGATTTCCATTTCACCATCAATAAAGTACAGTCAAAACTCATTACAATGACACTCGCATATCCGACATATTCAGTTAACGACACTCATTTTAAGGAACAAAAAGTACATTTTCTATGTTTACCTGACATATTCCGTTATCTGACACAATTTCAGGGATCAGATGGTGTCATTATAATGAGGTTTCACTGCACAAGTGTATGGTTGTTTAGTTCATTTAATAAAGCAATAACAGCAAATGTTAATAAAATATCTTTCATGAAAACGCAATGTTTACTTTTGGTGCTGCGTTCCTATGGTAGTTACCATGGTTGATACTAGATGGCCCGGTAATTCAAGTACATACATGTATGTGCTCCCTATCCATGCTTGCTGCCAATGCTGCAACAACCAAATGTAGCAAAGTTACAAACCTTATGATGCTATTACTCCAAAATTATTATCCCACTGATCGTCACACATGTATAAAGACAAGCAATGGAGATGCACTCATAGACAAACTTGATACATAATCCTCTAGATGACTGCAACCACTGACCCAGTGTCAAGCCATTGTGTCAGTGAGTAGTAGTAGTAGGCCTACTCATGCCATGGCATCCAATTCCTCTGGCTCCACACCCAAAACAATTAACTTTGCTAAGTATAGTAAAACCTGTCTTTTACCAAACACCTCCATATACCAAACACCTCCCTATCTGATCACCATTTCTCGGTCCCAAATATATACTTTCAATGCTATCAAACCTCCCTATACCGAACAGTCAACACCTCACTATACTGAACACTTTTTTTCTGGTCCCGAGGGTGTTCGGTATAGGGACGTTTCACTGTACTAGTCATAATTACTGCATGGGCCTTGCACTTAAGAAGCCTTTGTTCCGTAAAAATAATCCCAATAGAACACAGGCTATTTTGAAAATTGCCCAACACAGGCAAATTTGCCTGCCTGCCACTGTCATTCACTTTAAACTGTGATATTCTGATTTGTCAAATGACCTCATTCAGCCAATCACATTTGTTGGACATTGTTCATCTGGCGGGGCCCTATGAGGTTTTCCACATTCCAAAAAGCTATATCTGCAGGATAGCCAAATGTAGGCCTAAGACATAATTATGATATACTTGGGTCTCTGTCTTTTTATGATCAATATTTTGAGATTAGGCCTATTTGGAAGGTTGTAACTTACAGCAGTACAATCTTCACACCCACGGCCCTCCAAATAGGGCCCCGCTCATTTCCAAAATGGTAAATTCTGTAGTGGAGCAGGCACATTCAAGTTAAGATAGTAAGTCATGTTTTAAAGGTACTAACCACCGTTTGCAATGGTAACTCAGAGAATGGACACCTGGAACCTACCGAATTATTACGACTAGGATCACCATATAAGCAGGGCTATGGCCCATGCTGTTTCACCGAACAACTGTGGCTATATGCATTATTGACCTTTGTGTTGCTATGCTGTTTCCCTGGCCCAAGTTAACCATCCAGACAAGTTGAAATAAAATGCTGTGTTTGAGTTGACTTGACTGCAAAATAATTGCACATGACAGCCACTTTCTCTACAAAATCTTTTAAATGTGGCTATGCAGCTATGCTCTTTCCCGGTCCAAGTTAAGCCTCTACTGGAGACAAGTTGAAATAAACTACTGTGTTTGAGTTGACTTTACTGCAAAATAATGGCACACGCCAGTCACTTTCTCAAGAAAATCTTTCAGCCAGGGTCGATCAATTTTTATTACGGAAGGGCGGCTTGATTTTTTTTTTTTAAATTGTATGTTTCAAATTCAAAATTGTATGAAAATAGTTGGTACCAAATTGTTTAGGGTTGGGACTCGGGCCTTTTCAGTGGGGTCGGTCGGTTTATCGGAACCATGCATATATATATATATATATATATACTTGTTATGCCTTCAGTAACTTGGACATTTGTTGCAACATGTTTATAATGGATGTGCTTTCCCCTTTTACACATTACCTCGTTTAACATCAGTTGAATTTGTTACCTGGGCACAGCCAAAGGCACTTGTTGAGTATAAAATATCAATACTCATACACAATGCATATTTTGTATCAATTTAGTAACCCTAGCTACCTTGTATCTATATTTTGTACTTCTTAATTATCAGTGACATATGCAATTTGTATTTAGACCTTGAAAAATAGGTCAAGTTCATCCGAGTTTTCACAAAAGTTGACCATTAATCCAATGCATAGTTTCAAAGTTCCATCTTATTTACAATCACAATACAGAATTTAATGTGTTTTTTTTACACCTATAATGTTAGTTCCAATAAAAAACACCAGTAACACTAACAGAACTCCATACATCATAAACTAATTTCTGTATAATATTCCAGTGATTGTAAGATGCATACATGTTCACATGTAAAGATAGAATGACCATCACAAGAATACTATCTCCTGAAATGTATTTCCTCAGTGACTGAGAAGGTAGGTCAAGGTAACCCATATTATGTAATATCGTACTTTGAGACATGATACACATATGTGGTGACATTTGCTTAAGTTAGCCTGATTAGTTCTCATGACAATGAATTTCATAGGTCTGAACACATATTGGCTCTTATTTTCCATTCACCTGTAGGCGGCACCACCAGTACTACTTGGATTCCACATATTAGCATCCCAAACATTTTCACCAAATTTCATAAAGATACATCACAAATCAAGGACGCCAGAGTTTTTTCAATTTTTTAACTTTTGGGTCTGTGTATTACATAATCCTCTAGGTGGCGCCATCAATAATGCAAGGTACCTAGATTTTCATTCATACAACATGTCCAAAAAGTTCAAGAGGTTAACTTTAAAATTGTTGATGCTATCGTGTTCACAAACAAATTCTTTACGGATGTCTCCTTTGAAACTTAAAAGCTTCATACACTATTCCACCATACCGACACTGATATAAACAGGTAAATAGTAATATAACTTTTAGCACCATAAAGTTGACTAGAGGTCTCATGAGGTAAAGTGTACTAAGGTATTAGCTGAAAGCCACCTCTTCCACTGCACTGGATGAAGATTAAAAAGAAAAAAATCCTGCAAAAAGTGAGTATGATCACGGTTTTCCGACATAAGACGGACTAGAGAAAATTTTCTAAGTGGGTTAAGTATACTTTACCCTGGGTACTTTCCCTCTTACCACTGTAAACATTTTGAGGACTAAACTTTGTCATTTCAAACTCCATCTTGACACAGTTTGACTAATGTTCTTGAGTTAGTGTTGTATTTATTAGGTATTTGGTCATATCTCTGGAAACATTTCAACAGAGTTTTGTGTAGTTGTTTTATATAACCTTTGTGTTGTAGTTTACGCAACAAAGTTCTAACCTATTGACAAAATCACTAAAAAGTGTGGTGTTTCTAGCAATACGTATGACTTGTCCGATACAAACTCCATATGCTTGTTTCTCTGGAATGTTTCCTGTCAGATCAATAGGAGATAATATCAAATTTGAACTGGTCTCTCTTGTCAAATATTTTTGTTACATACTGGTTATTCTTTATTTCTATATCCAGATCAAGGAAAGTAGCTTTTGTATCACTTTCATTTTCCAGATTTAATATTAGTTCTTTGGGATATATATTTCTCCAATTCCCCTTTATTTCAACTCCACTGTTTAAAGCACACAGGTCATCTATAAATCTTCTTGTGTGAGAATATGATCTTCTTGCAGCTGTTAAGTTTGTTTTTTCCAATTCCTCCATCCATTTTGATTCACAGCACAGTGGGAATGCCGGCTGGCCGAACATGAATGATCACATAACTCTGCGACCTATGGTCTGCAGAGCTAAAAAGGAATTGCGGACAGATAGACAAATACAAAATATGTGAAAACGGCTATCATGAATCTTACATTACCATGTGCAAAGATGTTCTTTCATATACAAGTTCCCCATCATTCAGTTGAGGGCCTCTTTCCCAACACCCCCGTTACATGAATTTTTTATGACAAAAATAGCACTTGCATGCATCACTCCTTTTAGGTGTAAAAGCATACCAGTATTATAACTCATTGATGTTGTTTCAGTGTTCACATGGTGAAGACAGAATTTGCAGACCCAAAATGATGTGAACCAAAGCTGAGTTCTTTTCGCACTTTGAATAATTTATTTAGCATAAACATAAAAGATCCATAGCTCTCACTCAGAAACAAACAAAGACAAAAAAAACAAAAACCACAAAACCCAACATCTATTTTGAAATGTTTTCTAAACCACTCTGAAAAATGTACCTGATTCAAGCCAGGTGCCTGACTGACTGAATGCTAACATGAACAAGAGAGATGATAGTGCCATACATTGGATCAAATTGAGGATGAAGAACACAAGTGCCTGAAAGCAAGTAATATATAAATACTCACAATGTGTTGAAACTTACTCCCTGCCTATAAATGTATTTAGCAATCTGATATGACCAACTTAACAATGATTGTTTTATGAAACTGAGACAAAAACAAAACAAAACAAAAAAAAAAAAAAAAAAAAAAAAAAAAAAAAAAAAAAAAAAAAAAGAAGAAAAACCCAGGTGCTAACTATGTGCTGATATGATCTTCATCACGTTCAACTGGATTGAACAGAGAAGTTGATCTCTGGCCAATATCAACCTCTCAACCCCACCCCACAGTGTATAAATATCTATTTTTTAGTAAAAGCTGTCTCAAAATATGTTAACCATTCTTGGTCAGAGTTTGAGTCAACAGTTTTCCCTGGCGTGGTTGGGTGGATTGTCCCCAACCCATGCCAAGGAAAGCTATTGACCTAGGGCATGCCATCTTGAATGGTCTTACATACAAATCTTAGCAAAAATGTTTTCTAGTAACGAGAAATTTAAGTGAAAACATTAAGGTAGATGCCAATTCACATCTGGTCCTTTTGGGTGATTTGAGGGGGCAAGGGTTTAAGTACTTTACTTACCTGAAAGTTGTCACATGATCCATCTTGCCTTTAGTGCTTGACAATTGCATAAACAATGCAAAGAAATGTAAACATTGCTTCAAGATGCTGATTTTACCATTTATAGGAAAGGATCTAAGATACTAAACAAAAAATATGAAGGTCAGGGGATCAATTCTTGCTATCATCTCAAAGGTACATGTGAGCCACACAGGCTAGGCCATCTATAAGGCAAGCAGATATACACCCTTGTATTTCCATGTGTATTCACCTTGTATGCTTTATTAAATGAACTCAGTCACTGCTTGCCTGCATTGACAAAAATTGGAGTCACTGCCTGTATGATGTTGCGTACCTGGGAACAGGTGTTGTCAGAAGCTACAGAGTACAAATAAGGGATGATAATGACTTTTGTGTGGCCCATGCAACACAGTTTGAGCTGACATCACACATAAGCAACACAATCGGTGCAATTAACGGCAGAGAACTATCCCAGTGGCTGTCGCGTATGGCAATTATGCTGCTAGAATGCTGCTTCCTGATATGTCAGAATATCGGTGACATGCTCACAATAGGCCATCAGATGTGTTACCCTGGAACTAAGGACACCTGTGGAGATCAATATCTATGAGCACTAGGCAGGTAATCCCGGTAACAATAGGTGGCAATGGAAGGTACTCATTTTTACTCACATATAAATCTACCTGGATTGAATGGTACATGTATGTGTAACTATGTAAAAACACCAGGCTACTAATATCTGCATATCTGCAGTGTGCTGATTAACGTTAAGAATGCACCCTGTCACCAAAATTGATCCCACTCTGTACAAATTTACCTTTAAAAGTCCAAAAAGCCAAAACATTTATTTTTGCTCAAAGTGAAGGACCTGAAGTGTTACAGCACTTTTGGGAAGAAAATTTGCCCATATTCCTACTGGAAAATAACATTATTTACAAAATAATTTTGTTGCCCATGATGGGCCAGAAGTTGACAAGTACGTGACTTTTTGGCTATTAAGTGGGCTCTGGGTTGTGATGTCACGGAAGGGAGTCAATGTGATACCAAGGCGGATAGCAATAGAGAAAGCATGAGCAGTAGAAATGCAGAGAATAACATGAATAAGCTAATCTCAATTCTAGCTGTTCCTTTTCCAAAGAGGACCTCACTCAGTATGAGGGGCGAAAAGTAGGGTCGAGGAAGAGAGAAGGACAGAGAAATTCAGCCTTACTGGAAGGAGCCACGGCCTATGACAAAGCCGGTAAAGTTTGCTGGTGCAACTGGTGCTGCGTCTGTGCCCAGCACTGACCACGCCTTGCTGTGGCTGTCACGGGAGGTCACCAAAACTGGTGCTTGGGAACGTTTAGACTGGTATTAGTAAAGGGTACAAAAGTCATTGTACGAAAATTCCCATATAAGTGACTGGTTGAAGTTTACAGCAGGCCATTTTTGCAGTTGCCAATTGCCATTACCCGTAGTGTACACTGCACACTAAGACAGTGCAAATGTCAACTCAAAACCAGCTGAATTTGAAATCCTAGGCCTGTGTGCAGCAAGCTTTTAGTTTTGTTCTATTTAGTGATTTATAAGAAGGCTTGAGATACCCGAGGGGAAAGAGTCGCATCGAAAACCATCTGGGAGTCTGGCGCATGCCTAAATGATTAATAATGACAACTTTATCATGCAGCAAACTTCAAAAGAGGGGAATACACAAGCACTTGACCACAGCTTGAATACACATAAGCCACAAAGCGGGAGGTGCTACTAATTTGCTGGTCTTAGCATGCAGTGTATAGTGCCGGTATGGCCAACTATGCAAAATTGGCTGTCTTCTTGGTTTAAACATATTTTTTTTTGCTGAAAAAGGAAAAAAAAAATATTGGGGACAAGGGAATATCCCTATGAAATCCCTTTCGCATAAAAAAATAGGAGAAAGTAAAGCACTGTACAGCAAAAAGAAGGTACTAGATGTCACTGAACGAAGACAATTGCACACAAGAAAGCAAATCACTGATAGAATAAATGGCCTGCCTTCTTATAATCTAGCAGTACTCAGAGACCTAAACTTTAACCAGTCACTTGTATATGAATTTTCACACAATGACTTTTGAAAAGCATCCCTTACCAGTCTAAACTTCTCAAGCACCAGCTTTGGTCATCTTCCGTGGCACTGCAGCTGTGGCATGATCAGTGTGGGCACAGACTCGATCAGTCCCAGTTGCACCAGCAACTGGGACTGATTGAGACCAGTTTTTTTGTATTCCGTGGCTCCTGCCAACATCGGTTCACCATGGTGGATGAGTTCAGACTGGACAAGCGGGAACAGTTTCTCGCTTGCATCCCCTTTTTAATCCAGTAAGCCATGAGCACACTGACATTCATTGCTGCGAGTCAATGTTTGCTATTGCAGTTGGTGCAGAAGCTCCCTTCCATGACATAACAGACCCCGGTCGTCAAATTACTACGGAAAGTAGCGATGTTTGACAAGTGCGGTCAGCAAATG
The DNA here is from genome assembly GCA_964020975.1 of Hermodice carunculata. Lineage (NCBI taxonomy): Eukaryota > Metazoa > Annelida > Polychaeta > Eunicida > Amphinomidae > Hermodice > Hermodice carunculata. The sequence continues at coordinate 46,061,018 of OZ026629.1, read as the reverse complement.
AGACACAATTTCACATGATAATATCGTGAATAAAGTGTATATTGTCTCATCACAGAGGCAAATTTTCTTCACAACTAAAACAATTCAACTCCTTTACTTTCAATAAAAAAATAAAATACTTGGCGAGGGAGAACTTTCAATTGAAATCTCAGCAAATTTTAACACTGCTATTTTTCAGCTCCCAAATGTGGAATATCACTGTCTCTTACCAATTGTATGAGATTGTTTTTCCCAGAAGGTCACTTGATATCCAGTCACTCTGCCAGTGTTTGCCAACCTAGCTTTTGCCAGCTTGTTGCCTGATGATTATGACCATTAATGGTCTAAACGTACAGTAGGTGGGCGTGGGTAGGGGCCCTCTAATATACTATGCACAGAATGTGTATTGATCTGTCACAGAGGTATTGACTGTATCTATGGCTCACTGGCTGATCAGCATTTTATCAATGCAATTGTGACCACAGCATAGGTTCATCTAAGATATGACAATATATCTACATGTATATGATAAAGTTACATGTGTCTCCACATAAAAATATCCTTTTACCTCACATTAGATACACTGTGCCGCATGGTGGCGCCACCTGCTTCCTATGTTGCATGACATTTTCAAGCAATGAAAGTAGCATGTTGTGTTTATCCCCCAGGTGTCTCCACCTTCAACAGGTGGATGCCAGGGGGAAGTTACCAGCAGTGCCACCTGATGGTGAGATGCTTGTTATCCTCCTTCTTTTTTTTTTTTTCACAAACTTCAAGTAGTACACCATCTAAAATAGTAAATGACCTTGTGGACAAATATATTTTCCACTGAAAAAATGCATGACAAAAATGGACATAAAGAAGAATGTGGTTTGTTGGTAAAATATCCACCAGAAACCTTGGCCAAGTTGAGCCCTTAATGATTTCAATAAAGGGAGCTGTCAAAAGCCATATAAACATGTGACATACACACCCCCAGGTACTTTATGTGCCTATACTCTCAAGGCATCTGCCATATCTTGATTGAGTTTTCTCATGAGTGGCATGCCTGGCTGTTAAAATTGCCACGTTAAGTGACTTGGAGATTTCACCATTTTGCCCTGATCCATCTGCACAATTTTCGCACGAAAAAGTATACGTGCAAGACAGCGCTCAACAGCATAGCTCTGCTCACTGTACAGAAAATTGTCATTATTACAGACACATTTCCTCAAATATATCTAATAACTTTTTCATTCAATTGCACATGGGGAGAAATTCTTGTAATTACTTTCTGGCTGAGCTAAATGGACAGCCTATGAGAAAGAAAAATAAATCAGTAAATTAATCATGTGATATCCTTATTAGGTATTTCGTGCATAGACAGAAAGAGATGATCACTTACAAAGTGATCAGATCTTAATTGTTCCTGAACAAAACAGAATATATTACTATGCATTAATTTCATAAGGTCACAGGTAGTGACGCAAGTTAACCTTTTCCTCTCTGAACTGGGCAAAATCAGATCCAGGTAAAATGCTGCCTATTGTCACATAATTCAAACTATACAGTAGTGGGGTGTCTCTATATTTAATAAAAACTAGGCTCTTACTAGGCAGTTGATAAAAAAACAAAGACGTTTTAACTTTCTAGGTGTATATCTTTCTTGATAAATGCATTTTGCAACTGCCTCCCTGCTCTTATTTGTCTTTTCTGCATTTATACAATGGCACATGGCATGCGTGTGATGCTTTCTAGCTCAAATCACCCAAAAGTTCCCAGATATAAATTGACTATTGTGATGTTTTTACTTATAATTCCGTGTAAACAGAATAGACTGTCACTGCAAAATTTTAACTCTTAGAAATTTTGATAACACCTTTCATGATAGTATACCCCAGGTTAACCCTTAAAGCACTGATTTAAGACCGAGTCAACAGCTTTCCTCGGGGCACTTTTCGCACAATGCACGCAAAGTGCCCCGAGAAAAGCTGTTGATTAAGACTACTTTTTGCATTAGACTAGGCTTGCTGGTATTTGAATGAAAGGGATCTTCATGAGTAATTTGAATCTTTTAACCATTATATGTTTAACGGTAATGAGTAAACGGCCACAGCAGTGACTGGCACTTTAAGGGTTAACAGCTCTCTCCAGCATGGGTTAAACCACATTGCATGCAATCTGTGCCAACAAATTAATTCTGTCTCATTTACAGCCAATGATTTTCTGTTTCAAAAAAAAAGAGGAATTATGCTTCATCAGCAAAAAGTTTTCAAATTCCGTTTCACTGCCATATATATATATATATATATATATATATATATATATATATATATATATATATATATATATATATATATATATTATATATATATCAATCATATAAGAAAAAATATCAAATTCCATTTCAAGGATGAAAAAAACACACAATTCCGCTTTGGTTTTGGAAAAAAATGGAAAATCGTTGGCCCTACTTATTCTGACCAGGAAAGGAAACCCTACTGTGATCAAAAGTGATCTTAAACATGGATAATTTAATACAGAAAAGAACACGAAGTGTCTTCAAAGAGCAATCATGAAAAGATGCGATCTCTCAGAGCATATGGTCTATATAGCAGGCACCATGTTGCCACATTTTTCGCAAAGTGTTTTACAAAGCAACAATATTTCTTATATTGTATGGCTAACATCTACTTTGTAGTACCAGTTTTCATGCCAGAATCACAATGGGATGAAATAGATACCACAGGTGGCAAAAGAATCACCACAAAGAATACTGCCATATGTACAGATATGTATGTAGGGCCAACAGGACTACCAATTTTCCTGTAAGAATCACCTAAGTCAGATGGATACCAAGGGTGGTAAAAGAATCATATTGTACATATAGGCTGATACCACAGGTGGGACTATTGTGTGATTGTGGTATGTTCTGTGGCGCTGATGAGGGTATACAACCATACAGCAATGGAGGATTCTGTGGTAGAAATACAACAGTACAGTACCAGTACTGGTGATTGTGTGCAACCATACCAGTGATGGGTGATTCAGTGGTAGTTTGTGGTATCAGTTTGGAACCATGGCAGGTATGGATGATTCAGTGGTACAGTAGTCCCTCTTTTGAAAGACCACTCCTTTGGGAGACCACCTTCTTTGAGAGACCACAATTATCAGGTCTCTATGTAGTACTTTTCATGGTATTTATACCTCCTTTGAAAGACCACCTGCTTTATGTGACCACCTTTTGGGTGGCACTAGGGTCGGTCTCTCAAAAGAGGGACTACTGTACATGTACTGCTGATGGTGTAGAACATTGGTATTGATGGATGCTAGTAATTCAGTTGTACTGGTGATAGTATAGAACAGTGACAGTGATGTGTGGTTCAGTGGTATATGTGATAGTATAGAACAGTGACAGTGATGTGTGGTTCAGTGGTACATGTGATAGTATAGAACAGTGACAGTGATGTGTGGCTCAGTGGTACATGTGATGGTATAGAACAGTGACAGTGATGTGTGGTTCAGTGGTACATATGATGGTATAGAACAGTGACAGTGATGTGTGGTTCAGTGGTACATGTGATGGTATAGAACAGTGACAGTGATGTGTGGTTCAGTGGTACATGTGATGGTATAGAACAGTGACAGTGATGTGTGGTTCAGTGGTACATGTGATAGTGTAGAACAGTGACAGTGATGTGTGGTTCAGTGGTACAGGTGATAGTATAGAACAGTGACAGTGATGTGTGGTTCCGTGGTACAGGTGAGAGTATAGAACAGTGACAGTGATGTGTGGTTCCGTGGTACAGGTGATAGTATAGAACAGTGACAGTGATGTGTGGTTCCGTGGTACAGGTGATAGTATAGAACAGTGACAGTGATGTGTGGTTCAGTGGTACATGTGATAGTGTAGAACAGTGACAGTGATGTGTGGTTCAGTGGTACATGTGATAGTGTAGAACAGTGACAGTGATGTGTGGTTCAGTGGTACAGGTGAGAGTATAGAACAGTGACAGTGATGTGTGGTTCAGTGGTACATGTGATAGTGTAGAACAGTGACAGTGATGTGTGGTTCAGTGGTACAGGTGATAGTATAGAACAGTGACAGTGATGTGTGGTTCAGTGGTACATGTGATAGTGTAGAACAGTGACAGTGATGTGTGGTTCAGTGGTACAGGTGAGAGTATAGAACAGTGACAGTGATGTGTGGTTCCGTGGTACAGGTGATAGTATAGAACAGTGACAGTGATGTGTGGTTCCGTGGTACATGTGATAGTATAGAACAGTGACAGTGATGTGTGGTTCAGTGATACATGTGATAGTGTAGAACAGTGACAGTGATGTGTGGTTCAGTGGTACATGTGATAGTGTAGAACCAAGGCAATGATGGATAGATTCCGTTGCAACGGTGTGGGTGGAGAGCAATGGCAGTGATAGATGGCTCAGTGGTGGCACTGATGATGTTTTAGAACCCTGTCAGTAATGGATGATTCAGTCGTCCTGGTGTGGGTGTTGAACCCTGTCAGTAATGAGTGATTCAGTTGTCCTGGTGAAGTAGAACCCTGTCAGTGATGGACGATTCAGTAGAACTGGTCAAGCTCAAGAGTCATGGCAGTGATAGATGATTCAGCAGTTTTGGTGAAGTAGAGCTATGGCTGTGATGGATAACTCTACAGGACATGTACTGCTTGACACTGCTGAAGGTGAAGAGCCATGTGGAAATGATGGATGAGTCTGTGGTGCTGGTGGTACATCAAGAATTGTGGCAACCAGGGATTGTTCTGTGTTATTGAAGAATCCCAGTGATCCTAGATTGTTGTGTAGTGGTTACAAAGACCACATCTGTGTGTGATGGCGAAAGAAAATTAAGACAGTCTGCAACCTGTGATTATGCTAATGCCTATAAATAGGCATCCACTTAAAGTCCATTCCACTCATCACTATATTGGAAAAACATAAACTTGCTATGAATATCTTTCTGTCAAAGCGTTGTATTCCTAACCACCAAAATGCTCATTAAAACAACTGCAGTAAAACCTGTCCTTGTGGACACCTCTATAATGCAGACACCTGTATAATGTGGACAATTCTGTCCAGGACCAAAAGGTCAATTTTCTTGTTAAAAACACCAGTCTACTGTGGGTATCTGCCAACGGCGGACACTTTTGCCAGTCCCAGACGTGTCCACAATAGACAGGTTTCACTGTACATGATTTACAGTGGCATTGTAAGAAAGTCACAATCATGGCTTTCTGTATTTTGACAGTTAATGATTGCACGAGGAAACTGTATGTGTGCAAACACAAAATGTGACTATATTTCAGCAGTCTTTCTTCTTCTAACCAAATAAGTTCCGTAAACACAATGTCTATCACTATTCATCTTAAGAAACCTGATGTTTCCCCGATATCCTCAGTTCTTCACTTAGTGAAGTCCTACCAGGCATGAGGGGTCCATTGATAAGCCTGGGAGGACACAGTCAATACTCAGAGCACACACAGCCACAAACACAAAAGAAGCCACAAGTGTTTCAGAGATGCCCCACGTGGCTCTCAAACTTTGAAGTTTAATGTACATGACACATTGCGTAATTGAAAGAAATAAAATCAGTAGAACAAACTATGCCTTACATGTGGTGTGAACATGGGTCAACAAAGCCTATAGCCCCAGTACAGGTTAAACTTATTGCAGTTGCCTTGATGTGGCTCAGATGTGCTACAAGGTGGTACTTCAAAGGAGCTGCCTGTATTTATGACATGCTGCCACCATCACTGGGAATGGACCTCAGCCCCAGTATGTTAAAGCAATGTTTCTGGGCCAGTTATTCATTCAACAGGGAGAACACATTCATCGATAAAAATGCACAAATACCAATACAGGACCAAGAAAAGAAACCCAATAGTATAAGAACGAGGTCTAAAACCCAATTGCTAAGACAGCTGTGAAACCAAATAAGACAGTTTCCTGCCAGCTGAAGAAGTCCTCAGTGGTGTGTCCCCCAGCTACAACTCTAGGAGGTCTATCAGGGCTGCAGAACAAACTGCAGCTGACTACATTTGCTGTAACACTAAGAAGTCTCATGGCTGGCAGGGACAAACTAATCATGGCTTCAAATGGAGGCCCATGCATTATGTGAGACATCAATGACGATTTCTTGCTCTGTGTTGTCTGTAAGAAATGTTTTCAGCATGTTGTAATGATGTCTGGCACTATGTATTAAATGTACATGACATTACATTTTCTATAAATATAACGACGGATGCTAAATTGTGGTATTGCCTGCAACGGCTTTACCTTATCACATTTTTTTTATTGAATTCTTGGTGTTTAATTGGTTGAGGCCTATAGAATGCATGGACCCCACTCAATGCCTCCATGATACACAAGCTGCATTTCATGCTTTCCATCGAATACGCTTGGATTCGGCAATGATTTGATCCCACGGTTCTTTGTGTACCTGCCTCGAGCAGCTGACAAAATAGCAAATTTGCTACATGCTTTGCACTAGTCTGGTTCAAACCCTGGACAAAAACGATGCTTCACCCACCTATCAAATGAAGGACGAGAAGCCAAAATAAGCAACTTAATGACAGCAGATACCATGGAGGCAAACAAAAGGGCAGAAAGACTGTTGAAAGCTTATTACAAATGGTTGAAATGGATATGCCTGTTGTTAGGCCACATAATGCTGGAACATGCTTGCCATCATGTTTACATTAGAGGTCTATGTATGTGTTGGAATTTATATACTGGTGTAATGTAAGATTATTGTTGTCGTGTTCTGTGATCAAATATGGGAAGAAATCAACATTCCATGGTTTAGAGTGGACTACAGTGAATAGGGCACATTCAGAAAGCTGAATTGCACTCACCTTTATGCTTATGGAATACAGCCTTCTTTGTCAGTTGGTGGGTTAGATATTGACTGTAGTCTTCTCTAAACCACAGAATGACAAACGATATTCCATTTGGCATCGTAAAATATTTCTAATACATGTATATGTACACTTTAACTTAGAAAATTCAGATTTACAAGACAATTGCAAAATGAATGCCCTTACCGCCACAGACATGATAGAGATGGCTGCAATGGCTTCACAGAGTGGAATCAGTTCTCAAGTCACAGCAAGAAGGCCTCACTTCAGATGGATCACGTGGCCAATGGTCAGAGTACAACCAAGACAAGTATACAGACACCTTTCAGAGATATGCCTATCATGGCCATTAAAGTTTCAAGTTAAAGGTACTGTGGTACCCCCCTCATCAGGCCCCCCCTCACTATATATATATATGTATATATATATATGTATGTATGTATGTATGTATGTATGTATGTATGTATGTATGTGTATATATATATATATATATATATATATATATATATATATATATATATATATATATATATATATATATATATGCAACTTTATTTTGAGAGGGTGACCCAGTTAGCACTAATAAGTATTAATCTACCACAGGGCCCTCTTTAGAAGGTACTATAGAAGGCACCTTCCATTTCAAGTGTGGCATTTGCATTATATTCTTCTCCTTGGCCCTGCTTCTAAAGCCATTGACTGTGTTTAGGTTGGTGTTCTAACAGGGGACCACAATATACGATGTTTAAGTGTGTAGGTGTAATTGAAGGGGCAAATCACAGTAACAAAAAGCCTCCATGTTGTGAGAACATGGCTTGCCATAAATAGTTCAACTTGTGTTACTTTAATTTGTACACAAGCAAGGAAAGATCTGTCCTGTAAATTTCCTCCCTTCTTGAAAGTGTGAGGCATCAGTGATCTCCAATAAACTATAGAATTGTGGCATCTAAAACTTAGTCTATCTTAACAAACACTACACCTCCCAGAATCAGTATGTCACCTTTGGTAATGCTTTCAGACACATATCTCTCAACAGTTTCTGGATCCATGAGTCAGTTCTGCAGTACAATCTTGCATGACCTTTTGTGCACCCCAAAATGTTGCAGAGAAAAGACAAGACATGATTCTATGAGTAAAAGCATAGTGTACTTTTGGCCCCTTTAGCTCTCAGTTCATAACGCTGCATTTATATCTACATGTATGACTTATGAATATGACTAGAAATCATACCATCTTCCTTTTAAACTTGAGGGGTCCAACTCCAATGAACTGGCATGCACCTATTTCCCACTGAAAATAACTACCCAGCATCTGGAGTTTTAAATGTTGACTACTTCTTTTTGCCATCAAGAATAATATGTCATGAGTCAACAGCTTTCCTTGGTACACTCTGGGCATATTGGACCCACAGTATACCCTTGAAATCTGCTGACTGGGTCTCTGGGGATCGAGACTTGTGCTTCTATTAATATTGTTCTAATAGACTTATATATACATTACAACGTTCAGAGTTGTGCTTCTATTAATATTGTTCTAATAGACATATATACATCACAAAGTTCAGAGTGCTTTATTTACCATATTCATGCCCTCTGGAGGCCAAATGGCACAACACAATAGAAACACATAAATACATGTAGCTGTACATCAAATCTCCTGACTGTGTCTCCCAAGGGTTAACACTTGTGTCTCTATTGCTCTGATAGAGTCACATTACATATAGATCTACATCAATTTATTGATTGGGTCTCTGGGGGTTAAGACTTGTGCCTCTATTCCTCTAAAAGACTTACATTACATGTAGATGTACATCAATCTGTTGACTGGGTCTCTGAAGGGTTAAGACTTGTACCTCTATTGCTCTAATAGATTTACATTACATGTAGATGTACATCAATCTGTTGACTGGGTCTCTGGGGGTTAAGACTTGTGCCTGTATTGCTCTAATACACTTACATTACATGTAGATGTATATGTACATCAATCTGTTGACTGGGTCTCTGAAGGGTTAAGACTTGTACCTCTATTGCTCTGATAGACTTACATTACATGTAGATGTACATCAATCTGTTGACTGGGTCTCTGGGGGTTAAGACTTGTGCCTGTATTGCTCTAATACACTTACATTACATGTAGATGTATATGTACATCAATCTGTTGACTGGGTCTCTGAAGGGTTAAGACTTGTACCTCTATTGCTCTAATAGACTTACATTACATGAAACTGCACTTTTCCATCAAATATCAGCTGTTATGTGAGAGTGTTTCTGGCGGGCATTTGAAGTCTTCCAGGAAGATTGGAATGATGAGAAATGAATCTCAGTTTCCAAAGTTTTTCTTCCAAAAGCTTGGCCATCTTATGAAATGTTTATTAGCTATATACAGTGGTACCTGCTGTATATGGAAGTTGTACTGTTCAATAATTCACAAAACCCTGAGTTTTGTTCACAAAACCGTAAGTTTTGCTTTTCAAAACCCTGAGTTTTGCTAACAAAACCATAGGTCTTATCACAAAACCCTGGGTTTCGTTAGCAAAACCCAGGGTTTTGTTACAAAACCTTGGGTTTTGCTCAGTTATTGAATTTTGATATCATTTTGGACAAAACCCTGGGTTTTGAGCACAAAACCCACAGTTTAAGAGCAAAACTCCTAGTTTTGATCACAAAACCCTCGGTTTTGTTATTTTTTGAACAAAACCCACAGTTTTGTTCCTAAAACCCTCGGTTTAGCCAGAAAACCATGGGTTTTGTAACACTTTGAAATAACAGAACAAAACCGTGGGTTTTGTGAGATTGCAAAACCGTGGGTTTTGTGACATCACGAATCCCAGGGTTTTGAAAAGGTGCAATACCCAGGGTTTTTATAACCAACCAATCATGACAGCTGTTACTTGGTAGGCCTTGCTAGGCTACTCAACTTAAAAATAGCGTCAAACTACAATAAAGTGGCTCAATTATTGTGATCAATAACACCATTATTGGTTACCACACGCAGAGTTTACCTCTGTGCGACATGATGAGAATATAAGTTATGTATTATTAGTTAAAGGACGAGAGGTTGTGCATCCAGTGTTCAAAATAATCCACACGCCTGCGCGAAGAGCCGCATGGACTATTGAATGCACAGCCTTGAGCTCTTTAATGTGCGTAAAACATTCGATCCGTTGCAAATAATTATTTATCGCACAATATATGATAGGTCCCTGGAAATTTTTGTCGAAATAGCGTTTTCGGTCCCATTCTTCAACCATTATTGTCTGAAATATTCAACAGTTATTGGTTGTGGTCATCTTGGCTTCGACTGGCGTGACCTAGATGTGAAGGAGTAAACAAAGCCGCCTGGTGCGACCACCATCGACTATGAAAACCTTGCTCTGTATCCATACGAGCTAACGTGGCCACATGCTTAACGTGTTTGACTGTCCGTCAAGGGGTGCCTGGATCGATTCCTATCAAATCTCTTTAAATTTTTTAATCAATTAATTTAATCGAGTAGAAATTTTGGACTTGGATATTTCTCAATGTTGAAGTTGTTGGTTCTGGTAAAAGAACAATACTGTGATGCCAGAAAATGTCTAACTGGCTTTTGGTTTGTTGTGTTTGTTTATTTATCAATTGGTGGGCATGCTTGTGTACACTGATTCGACTGAACCATTCGACATTTCTTGAAAGGTGCCAGGCTGTCTTGCCGTTATTTCCAGTGCCTGTCAACAAAAAACTTTTACACAACTCAGTAGTGGGAATAGGTAGTTTGTATGGGGGGAGTGGCTGGCACAGGGACATGCCGTTACAGGCGGGGTTTTCACCCTTCCAGTTCCAGAGCTCCCGGGGAAGAGCTTGAGTATCTTTTACCAGAGCTGACACAGAAAGAGATGCAAAATTCTGAATGGTGGGAATGAAGGTGGAGTTACAGAATACCATGTAACAATTTAAGAATTAGTCGTGTTGAGATAATTATCACCACGATGTGATGTGGCAGTCATTTTGTAATCAACGGTCGTATAATTACTGCAGGCAGCGGCACAACGTACAGTGGATTTTAAAGACGTGGCAGATCAGAGGCCTTAAGCTGCGAAAACTTCAGCCCGGTTGCCCGTGCCGGTCGCACCGTCCCAGAAACTGAAAATCAGTTTTAATGTATTAAATTTCTTAAAAACACATACACGTTATACATCTTACATGTTTTCTCTTGTAGTACCTAAAATATGAGCTCATGAAGTGCACACAGTGATAAAATACACGAGATTTTAAGTCGCGAATCGATGGAAATTTTCCGAGATCCGCCATCTTAGCATGATATTGGTTTACAGCAAGTTCAGAAAGCAAGCCGTGTTGTGAGTGGTAGGCATATCCATATGACCGATTTGGCGTTAATATACAAACCGTGGGTTTTGTGACGTCACGAATCCCAGGGTTTTGTGAATTATTCAAAACCGTGGGATTTCTGACGTCAGAAAACCCTGGGTTTTGCAAATAATTGAACAAAACAACTGCAAAACCCAGGGTTATCAGGACAAAACTCACAGTTTTGAAACAAAACCATGAGTTTTGTGAAAAGATTGGATAACAAAGCAAAACCCTGGGTTTTGTTACAAAACCCAGAGTTTTGTGTGCAAATCCCTGGGTTTTGTGGTCAAACCTTGGGTTTTGCAAGCAAAACCCACGGTTTGGTCTACAAAACCCAGGGTTTTGTGTCTATTATTGAACAAAATTTTAAAATTTTGATATTTGCTCCGTTATCCTGGGTAGTGCACAAAACCCAGGGTTTTGTGACAAAACTCTGGGATTTGCAAGCAAAACTCAGGGTATTGTTACAAAACTCACGGTTTTACGTACAAAACCCTGGGTTTTGTACCAAAACTCTGGGTTTTGCTTACAAAACCCAAGGTTTTGCTTACAAAACCCAAGGTTTTGGTACAAAACCCAGGGTTTTGTATTACAAAACCGTGGGTTTTGTACACAAAACTCAGGGTTTTGTGAATTATTGAACAGTACAACTTCCATAGCTGTATGTGGAAACCCCCTCAGCCAAGAAAAAATGGCCATATACAACAGGTGACCTGTCACTGCAGGTAAATTTACAAAGAAATTGACTCCTATGTCTGAGCCTAGTGACCATAAAAAGCAATGTGGCTGTTCATGGCAGTAATTGCATACAGCAGGTATCACTTACTCTATCCATCCATGTGTGTGGACAAAGGCCACAATGGAGAAGATGACCCTCTATGGTGCTGTGTCATATTTCAGTCGACTGTCTTTGGTTCAAGGAGAGTCTTACCAGTTTTGCCCATCTTGGGCTCTTCAGAGACTACCAAAGATTGCCAAGTTCATTTTTACCTTGGTGTTTAAAGGCACACGTAACGTGCTACATTACAGTGTGGGCATGACAAAACCTATTGTCTTTACGTTAGGAAAACTAAATAACTTGATACCGTGTTGGTTCATGTCAGTTCAAGTGTTACGGTTATCATAGGGCTAATTACCATTGTAAATACTGTATTGTCAATGTGGTGACGCCCCACCTGGTGAGAGCCTGCGGATGGAAGCTTATACATAACCGGATGCTATGTTGATATAAATAAACAACACCGAGAATGTTGATATGTGAGGTAAACAAATGTGTTTGCTGGCTCATGTAAATTCATGGACCTGGCTGTGGGAGGGACCTGTTCCTCATAATTCGGTTGGCAAACTGTTGGTACAGCTAGAACTCAGCTGTTCTGTTAAGAGTATCACACAGACAATGTCACTCTGCCTGATACTGAAGGATGTTGTTGTGTCAGGGGGATATTTGTTCTGGATTGAAGTAAAGTATCCTTCAGACTGTCTCATCTTCTGTAACCTATTATCACTTGTTTATCTCCTTGGGTTGGTGCATACTTGGAGGCCTGAATGATTCCCCGGTTTTTTCATGATGATGTCTCGTAATGGAGGTAAAGCTAGATTGTACCTCGTAACCATGAAGATGTTTATCATCATTCTGACAACTAGCATGTGTAAGACCTTTTCGCAGTCAGTCACTATTTCTAACCTTTGTAAGGGCTTCTACCAAGATGCTTAAAGGGTATCACGGAAGTTTATAATAGTTCATGATATTTTCTGCATTTTCTTCAAAGTCAGTAGGATGAGTGCAGATTCTTTTCACCCTCAGGAGCTGAGTATAAGGCTCTGCTAGCTTGCAGTGCTTCAGGTACCAGGATAGGCAGTGCAGATACATGTGTGTATCTGTGGGCGTAATATACAGTGAGGTACAGAGTTATCTATTTACATCTAGGTGGATTGTGGTGTCTAGACACTTAGTTCTGTTATATATATATATATATATATATATGCCTCAAGGCACTTGAACCACTAGATGGTACAATGGTGTACCTGTTCACACCTCTTAACCAGTATGTTAAACCTGAGCCCAAGATTTAAGCACAGTGGTCCCTCCTTGACAGACCACCTGCCTCTCAAGGCCTCATTTATCAGAGGCCCACTTCTATCTTTTTTTATGCTGTCTGACCTTCATTGAAAGACCACCTGCCTGATGTGACCATTCCCAGACCTGCCCTTGGGATGGTATCTCAAAGGAGGGATTTATTGTACAGGCTAACAGTAGAATTGGAGTTCTCTAAACATACATATATGTGTTGCCCACTCCACAAGTTGTTACAAGCAGATAAGGAGTCTGTACATAGCCACTGTGGACACACAGAGGTCTACAGGTTGACTGTCTACCTCCAGCCAATGGTTGTCTTTCTTGCTCATGCATCAAGACCCTGACAGTTGCCTGGAGAACAAGGAGGTGGAGCATTCCTGGATAACAATGTTATCAGATCACACAACCAGAGTATCAGACTCAGAGACAATGATCAGGTCTTCAAGCATCCAGGACACCATGCACAATGGCGAGCACCTGATTAAACTGCAACAACCGAAGTAATTGGAGATTGTCGAGCAAAGCTGGCTCAATCTGTAAATCCACCTTGCACACCTGCAGCAGATACACCTGACCTAAACACAGCCTCGTCAACTCTACAATGCTCAACAAGCTGGGATTATGGCTCAATCCTTCCTATATAGCCACCAGGTCAGGACCGCACATGCAATCGGCACAAATGTCTCATGAAATACCATCTGTGTTATTCAATAACCATGACAAATAGTATATCTTCTGCAACAATGAGTGCAACTGACCCTTTGTCCACCAAATGCCACTTGCAAGTATGATCTTCACAGCTATGACTGGGGTAGCAATTTGTGTGTCAACACACCTCCTTTTTTTTTAAAGAATTCTTTATTTTTTTACATGCAAAATTTTATCCAGAGGTTTTCTTAACACTCTCTAGGGGGCTAATCTGCTTATCTGTTACCACTGTGCGATGGGTGACCTCAGATTTTCTCACCCTTGAGGAGACAGAATGATACTGTCTACCCCATGGGTGACATTGTGCTTTTTTATGTGGAGAAATATTGAAGATGTAGACAACATGATGAATGATGGGCAAATTTAAAATCTTGACAATCTTCAAAACCATAATAGACAGATATATCATTTTAACTTGTAGCTATATGTTATTGACTACTACACCTCTAATGAATATTATGTCTTTAAGTTCCAAATTTTAGAATGAGTCAACAGCTTATCTCAATGCGCATTGGGCAAAATGGGCACAATGCATGCTGAGAAAAGCTGTTGACTTGAGATGTTTTCTCTGGAGCTATAGGCGTGCTGGTACTTGAATGAAAGGTCCTTTACGAGAAATACAAATATGAGATCCTGATGATAATTCAGACTAGTTTCACTTTAATAAATCCACTTTCGATGTGATTGGTACTGAAAGAGTTAAGAGCTGTAGCACTTTTAATCATGCTAATCAGGGCCAATTTAAATTCCATGCAAATTCAGTTAATATTGACTGGCAATTGCCTAATCGAATGATATGGAGTAAATTTTCATATTTTGATTTATGTTTGTTATAGACAATGACACCATGCAACGTCCCACATTTATGTTATTGATCATTGTACATCTGATGGGTATTGAACCAAAAAACGATGGCATTCCACAATATGATATTTAGAAGGATTTTACGATTCATATCTTCAATATCTTTGAAAGTATATTAGATAGAATTTTTTTTTTACTTCTGTGTACATGCAATGCTATTTGTCTTTCCACATCTTATGAATATTGAAAAAAATTGTTGCATATTAATTTGGCAAATCAAACTTGAAATTATAAATATCCTAAAATGCATTGTAGCTTTTATACAGATCGCTGTGTTTCAATGTGTATCTGGTCTTACTTGTTACACACACACACACACACAACATGTGCACGTGGGTGTTGCACGCACACACACTTTTCCAATTTAACCCTGTGTTTTTGGTGGCATTTGCAAGTGTGGCAATTTTACTTACCCAACATTGTATTGAAACTTAAGTCTTACTAACAAACATGACAGTTCTTATAGGATTTTGACATGACCAGGCGTGATGTTTTTTCCTGCACAAAGACTTTCCTGTCTTTGCACAAACAATCATGTCTGCTAATGCACTGAGGCATAAACTACAACAAAGGCCTATCCCTCAATGACCTGCAGAAATACATCTTATCTGGCATTCCTTTATGAATGAGCAATGTGGGAACACATTAAGAATGTATTTCTGATTCAAACATTAATGGATAACATCCCTCAGTTAACCTTCTCTCAGTTAGCATAAGATGCAGACAACAACCTCCCTTAATGTTTTTTTGGATGCAATGGGGGCCAACTTAACTGCTGGCAAGGAATGCTAGATAGGTCTGACCTAAAACTCTCCAAATGTTTTATATTTACAGCAGCATTAAAAGCATTTAAACAGACATTTTACTGGGTCATGGTAATATGCGGAAAGGAACGCCGTTCTGGCAAATATATGCCGGAACGGGTGCTCCTGTGTCCTTCACACTTTTTCTTCACTTCTTTGGTCCTCTCAAACCTTCCCTACACTTACGTCCTTCTTTTCTGAAAATATGGTCAGCTTTAAATATGTATTGAATAAAATTTACCGAGTTAACCACATATCGCTCGATCGTAAGATCAAGAGGTCCGTCATTTTGGATGTTGATTGACATCCGAATCTGTAGGTTCAATTAATTTTACGGTTCAAGTTTGACATATCACATGAAAAAAATTTTTTTTGTAAGTTATTGTTGTTAAATATAATGGAGGGATAAACAGACACATGTAGCCCAACCATTTTTGTGAATACAAACTACTTTTGTAGTTTCTTGTATGCTGAACCCCTGGCTGCCCAGTGCCCAACGAGGTTTGCCAATATGGCCGACCTCCCGTTCCGGCAATTGAGGGATGTGCATTTACCTTTTATCATATACTTCAAGTACTCTACATTATCAGACACACATAATTAGGTGAGAGCATTCTAACAACTGTTCATCAGGTGAGAGATGAACATACGCTAGAGTGCGCTCACATAAGGAACATCCATCAGAATGCTCACACAGTCAATTTATGTTAAAATGCTCACAGACCTATGTAGCGATAGTCAACATACATCAGAATGTTGAGACAACATTTGGAGTGCCCACATTGGACAAAAGTAGCAAGTCTGGAGACTGCTGGGGCGGCAAGTTAGTTATGGGTAGTGAGAAGACACTACAGAGTTTCAAACACTGCCTGGTTTGGGGTATTTGGCATTTGGACTTCGATTTACAAGTCTCTGTGCCGTTATACTCGCTTACATCACTGTGGACTAGATCACTCAAATGTCTGATCGAGGAGTTTGTCACAGTTTAGCATTAGCCATATAACACACCTAATGTCTACAGACTGATATACAACTTCTCACCGTTAAATATTACCATCAGTCCCGAGAGACCTCATGCCTTTGTATTGACATCCAACTTTTCACCAGTAAAAATGACTAGCAGTATAAATTTGTTGTCTGAAGTGTTGTTTGCCTCTTTTTATTTATTTATATATTTTTTTTATTAGAAGACAATGCCATCAGTCAACAACATTCCTTGATGTTGTCTGGGCACAGAGCGAGTGGCTGGACCAAGCTGTTAACTCAGTTCCCAGAGAGTAGTACCATCAAACACAACTACTCTGGGGGTCACTACACAGTGGTACCTGCTGTATACAACCACTGCCAGTTTTTCTTGGCTGAAGGGGTGGCCACATACAGCAGGTACCACTGTATAATCATACAGTAAATATTCAATACTTAGTAATGGAGCCACAAAGAGCATGCTCTACAGTCATGTATGTATATAGCTGGCAGTGGAAGTCAGCTGACCACAACTGGCTGGACCGTGCACTGTTGCCTACCTGTGCTGAGACAGGTGTGTCCCCGGACACCTGATCTCTCAGTGTTATTAGTTCATTACAGCTTCACATTCTCATCATCTTCTAATCCAGCCAATCATCAGTCCTTTCATCAAGATCTTGAAGATGGAGCTGTCATGCCCACTGCATGGCTGCCACTAATACACAGCCGTATCCTCTGTGTACACGGCTCTCTGGCCAGTTACCTTCATATCCTTTCTCTTTTGGTCTGCTGTTTGACAGGTGCTCGCTGTGTTAACACCTGCAGGCGGAGACTGCACATCACCAGCACAATAATAATTCTGACCCATAACTCATTGGAATGACAGATGTCCTTCCACAACCTTAACCACGGTCCCTGCCAGGGTACGACTGAGTCAATAGCTTTCCTTGGCGTGGGTCGGGCACAAAGCTATTGACCAAGGGCACATACGCCATCATGAATGGCCTCACACACAAATCTCAGCAAAAAAATGTTTTCCAGTAAGGAGAAATTTAAGTTAGAACATTAAGGCAGATGACAATTAACATCCAGGCACTTTAGGGCGAATTGAGTGGGAAGGGTGATAAATCAACAAACTTTGCGTAAAGACACACCACTGGACACCTTTTTTTTATCTGATTTCTATCTGTGCTTGATGTCAAGGCAGCAACAACACTTATGAAACTACTTAATTTTATAACTTGACGTGTGCACTCCTGCTTACAATGTTCCCCAGATGCAGAAATTTAAAAAAAATTTTTTGGCAAGCCTACTTTTTCGGTACGACGTATATTCTGGACAGGAGATCGATACACAGTTCTTGAAGCAGAATAATTCTGAGGACATCAAAATTGTGTTACGAAGAAACTGAAGATGAAAGGTATATGCAGACTACACAGTTTGGGTGGCACAAGAAATGGCATGTATTCTGTGGTCTTGGCAGGTGGGGGTGCTGAACTACCATTTAAATGAGATTCCTGTCCTCCATCACGTCCGTTAGATTCTTTGGTATGCGTGGGGCACCATATACATGATATATGTCAGGGACGGTTGTAACCATTTGCCAATTAGCAATATGCTAAGGTTTATTGCGTATGGCTCACAAAATTATCCACTCGCCATGGCTGAATTTTCCCAAATTTTTGCTTGGGTTTTCTGATCTGGCTAAGGATTTTATTGTTTCAAACTGATCCCTGCAATGTCGGCATCCAACTCACAACAAAACCTGGTCACACAATCCAAGAACCTCCACATGTACATCTCCTCTAAAGGTAAGTTGGAGGAGACCTCGAGGCTTAAATGTGCTATAAGTATAAGAACAAATAATGAGCAGCTTGTTATCTTACTTTACAGTTTATCCTTCCCCCACTGAGCTTGATTGGCAGATCCTCATTAAACCTACCAGGGCCCACATAGATGATCCATAATACAAACCATAAGGAAAAACATGGGTTTTTTTTCTCATCCTCCATATATTGCTTTTTTCTGTACTGTATTGATTGTACTTTTTTGAACTGTCATTTCCACATCAGCAGTCTGAAGATTACAAGCAACATACAGTGCCCCCTCCTTATAAAGCTGCTGTTGGGATCCCAGATCAGTCCATGTTATGGCAAAACCGCCTTATAACAGAGGGACTTTTAACATAGAAGTAATGGGAGAGCTATTTCAGTGGAAACCATGGTATACATCGTGTCATATCACAAACCGCCTTGTAATGAGGGGTGTTATAAACAGGGAGCACTTTAATATTTTAGTAATATGTAACAAGATAGTATCAACGAGGGTCCACCCTCCTTGATAGTACATATAGAGAAAGCGGCAGTGTAGCACAGATACGCCCAACTGGTTCAATGCACAACCATCCACATCATGGACTTGGCTGACCCTTTGCACTTAAAATGATAAAAAATGCATGGTTGTTACATGTAGTATACTGTCTCCTTCCAGAATGCTTGCCTGACAAAACACTGGCTTATGCCTGCTAGTTCTGACAAACAACTGACAACAAACTGACATTCTGATGAAAAGCCAGTATCATCATGATCATACTGACTTTCAACTAGACATTGTTTGTACCTCATGAGTTAATTACCAGCACTGATACCAATATCTGACACTTGGTAACAGACTGATATCAGCAGAGCACATCATGTGATGCGTGGGTGCAGCAACTGACACACAACTGACACTGGTAGCAAATGAAGCCAAACCCATATCCCATATCCATCTGGTAATGTTTTGATTGTTCAACTATTACAATGCGTAATACATCTGACTGGTAACTGAAGAACTGCCGGTACCTGACTGACACACACCTCACATTGGCCTAAATACAGTAGAATCTCCAATTTAAACCATCTCCATAAAGAAACCATTTCTATATTAAGACCAGTGATGTGTCAAACCGATTTTTGTTTATCCTTTATTCGACTATATCACCATTTAGACCACTCCCTATTAAGACCACATTTTTCAGTCCCTTAAGTGGTCTTTATAGGGAGATTCCACTGTATATATCATAAGTTCATGCCATCAAACTGACCTTTACCTCAGCATATACTTGTAGCACATGTGCATGTAACTTGAGGAAACACACACACACACACACACACACACACACACACACACACACACACACACACACACACAAATATATGGAAATATGATGCACATAATTACATGTACCATTTCACATATATATATATATATATATACATGTCTTGGGTGGTTTATGGGCAATTATACACTGCCCACAAAAAAAATATATATATACAATGGAATAGGTCCTACAGCAAGTTTGTGGGTCATGCCCATTGTCTGCGGGTCAATTATCATCCTCAAACCGGTCCATGGGCAGTATACCAAGTATAGCTTACAACAATTTCTGGGTATTTATAGCTTCCCATAATATCTGGGCAGATTTGCTAATTTGTACGTTTCTGAAACCGTTGTTGTCTCTCATCTGATATTTCTAAGATATATTCTGTGTTCGAAATACTAGTAAGAATTTTTGCTGATCTGCAAAAAGCCAACCTTGTAACAGGAGCCCATTATTTTGCATGTTTTAATTGTGTTGCAATTTGAACAATTAAATGAGGTGCCACACCGAATTTCTTTCATACGGACAACTTTTCTCTGACAAGTAAAAAGGCATTATTTCAATTACCGAGTATCTAATATAATCTGAAATTCAACTAATGCCACATTATTTTTCTTAATTTTTTGTCTGTAGGTGTCAATAGCACATATCAAATACATGACTGGCATACAAAAAGTCAGTTGTGTGATACACAAGAAAAGACTCAACTAAATTCAGAAGATTCAAGTTCAAAGTCAGTTGTATGCAACTTATAAACTACTGGCTCAACAATGGAATTTGTTTACAGTTGCCCCTCCTTTGAGAGACCACTCTATACAGAGACCAGCTTTTTAAAACCACTTTTGCTATGTTGCTGCTGCTATCTTTCCATATTATTAAACCTCTTTTGAGAGACCACCTGTTCCATGTGACCACATTCAGACCTACCCTAGGGGTGGTTTCGCAAAGGAGGGACCAAAGTTCATCTTTATTATACTTCCTATGAAAACACACCTTCCTACTCAATGCAGGCTCAACAATATTATGGGATACACCACGAATAACTATTCTATCGTGTGACTCCAATATTTCGCCACACACCTGTGCTGCATCCTGTGAAGACCTCATCACCTACATGTAGGTCTAACCACCAGTGATCTCTGTACAGAGTACATGACATCTATCTGCAATATCAAATTAAAGTCATCAATCTCATATTCAGACTAGCACCATTGGCTCCATCCACCTTCATGTATAGTGGACCCAAGGCACATCATACGACACATTTATGTCATTTTCTTCTCCTAGCCAATCCTGAGTTTTATATTGGTCTCCTGAGTTTTTTTTTTTTTTTTTTCATTTCAAAACCCCTGTGTTAGCAACAAGGAAGAGTCTAAATATATGCAACAAAAACTCTTTGCATCATAGTGTAGCAATCGAAATATAGATCTCATAGGCCAGTGTTTACATCTATCAATGTCCATGCATATATATATATATATGGAAATTTCCTTGCAAATTCATCTGTTCATTGGATTTTAAAATGAGCCTTGGTTATGTTCAGCACACAAAACACTGACAATTAAGTCTCCAAAGTTAATGCTCATGAACCTGCTATGCTGATAGACCCTGGGATACCAAGTTTAAAGGAAATTTGTTTCCTCTTCGATGTATCATTACTTTTAGTTACCCCCTTCCCCCCAAGTCAATATTTTCATTACAACAGATATATGTAGTCTTCCTACCCCACGCCCACAAAAGCAGTCGCCCAGAGGCATGTTTTTTTTTGATGGGTCTCACTTCCATTTTTTTTTTTTTTTAAAGAATATTTTAGTTCATAATAAAAAACAGTAAACACACAAAAGCAGATGATGTTTTCCATCCAGCCAGTTTTGTCTAGTTTAAGAGAGAAAGGGCTAAAAATACAGAAAATCTGTGGCACACCTGAAGAATATAGTTGTGCTATTTGCCAGGAACTTAAGTAGGCAACAGCACTCCCAGCTTAATCATGCATCCTTTCATCTCTTCATTGAAATAACTGAAATCAAAGAATCCTAAAGCCAGCCACTCTTCCCTCCTAAATGCCTGTGGCTTGGTAGGAGAATAATTGGCATGGAATTAATGACAGCAGTGTCACTGTGCTAATTACGCCTTGCCATAGGTTCACCCTTTCCCCTTAAAACTGGCCAAATGTTAACAAGGCCAAATTAAAATGCAATGAGAGATCACTATATCTATGCCTCCCCCTCATGCTACAGTTGCCAGTACTGACAGGAGTCATTCTTGTGCTATATGAATATTGATAGCCAGTACAGTGGCTAGGTCACCCATCTTCAAACTAGTCCGAGACCTTATATACATGTAGGACTATAATCACCTGCAATTTGAAAAGCCTGTATCAAATACTGTTCAAGCAATTGTGTGAAAACCACATTCACAAAAATGGCTCTGTGACCTTGCGATTTGGATCAAGGTGATCTATCATTGAACTTATCTGAGACCTTATGAAGGATTAAAACCATGTGCAATAGGAAAGGTCTATATAAAAAACCTTTTCAGGTTATTGTGTGAAAACCAAACATGCTAAAATGGCTATGTGACCTTGGGATTTGGGTCAAGGTCACCCTTCTTCAAACTCCTCTAAGACCTTATGCAAGACTAAAATCATGTGCAATATGAAAGACCTATCTCAAAAACTTTTCAACTTATCGCAAGAAAACCAAATGCACTAAAATTACTGTGACCTCGGGAATAGGCTCAAGGTGACCCAACTTCCTACTCATCAGAGAGCTTATGTAGGCCTGTAATCATCTGCAATTTGAAAGGCCTATGTCAAACATTTGTCAAGTTATTGTCTGAAAACCAAATTCACTAAAATGGCTGTGACCTCGGGATTTCAGTCAAGGTCACCATCTTCCAACTCATCCAAGATCTTATGCAGGACTATAAGCGTGTGCAATATGACAAGCCTGTGTCAAAAACTTTTCAACTTATCTCATGAAAACCAAATTCACTAGAAAGCCTCTTTGACCTTCGGAATTGGGTCAAGGTCACCCATCTTCCATCTTGTCCCATCTTGTCCCAGACCTTATGCAGGAATAAAATGGTGTGCAATGCGGAAGGCCCATCTCAAAAACCTTTAAACTCATCACGTGAAAACTAATCTCACTAAAATGGCCCTGTGACCTTGATAATTGAGTCAAGGTCACACATCTTTGTGCTTGTCCAAGACCTTATACAGGACTATAAGCATGTGCAACATGAAAGCCCTTTACCAAATTTTTTCAACTTCTCATGTGAAAACCAAAGTCCCTAAAATGGCTGTGTGACCTTGGAAAGTGGGGCAAGGTCCTCTAACTTCAAAGTTGTCCCAGACCTTATTACCACTTATATAAAAACCTGATGGTACTTTTGGACCTGTATCCACTATTGCGGCAACCTTCTCCCCTAAGCTCCATCTTTCACTGAACAGTGGGGCTTGGCAGGTCCAACTACAGCTGTCACTTAATTCATAGCTTGGGGGTGACTTCAGTGTCTGATACAAAATCCCTATTCTAGGGCTCACTGCTGCCTATAACTGCTAACTGTACGATATTGTCTCTACATTTTCAGATAATGCTTTCTGGAAAAGTCCCATTATATATTGTACATTACATTCATTTGGCAAACCTTCCCTTAACATTAATCACGCATATATTTTGGATACTACCTCTTAAAAATATCCAACTGGGACTAACCCATAGACTTGACTGCCATTTTGAAAATTGTGGATCCCTGAGCCAATGGTTTGTAAATGAGGATAGTATTGGGACAATCATTGGGAGGTGGGGGTGGTTAAAATCTTAAAGCAAAAGTATATGTTTATCAAATGTTTCAGACCACCAATAATGATATGATATATGATATGTGCTGTGGCCACGATTCACTCTGATATCCAAATGAAATTAATTTTTGTGTGACTGTCCCACAATGCATTGCGCAATGTTCAAAATGGCACCCACCACATGTCGGCTCAAGGTATCATGTCACATTTGGATTTGTAACTAACAATAATACTTAACACTTCAGACACAACTGAGTGGACAGATTAAAGTTAAGATTGTCAGTCATGTTTTAAAAGTACTTTAACGACCGTTTGCCCTGGTAACTGAGAAGGACGGAGACCTGGAATATAACAACATATCATTCACTTTAATGTTTTGCTGCAGTTCTCATAAAAGAAGCTTAACCCTCTCCCTCTCGAATTCAGATACAGTAAACAGCTTTCCTTGGTATGGGTGGGCACTCAGTGCCCAACCCACACCAAGGAAAGCTGTTGACCTAGGTCATGTTATCTCCATTATGTCTTATCTATAATTCTTGTTTAAACTTTTTTTTTTTTTACTTTTGAAATAAGTAAGAAAGCATTGAAGCAAATGACATTTAACCACCTGCTAGTTTTGGCGGCGGGGGAAAGGGTGAAAAACATGTTTGGATAGAGTTGTTGATGAAGTCTATCTAGATGGTGTGACCCTGGTCAACAGCTTCCAGGGTAATCGTGCTAAGTTGCCAGCTTCAAAGACAGTGGTGGTCTCAATCTTAATGTGGGTGGTGGGGGTGGGGGGTGTTGGGAGTGGTCAAGATTGGTTGCACGCCTTGCAAATTTAATAAAAAGTTGACCTTTTTCAAAAATAATCAGAGAAAAAAATGTTCACTTTTCCATAAATACTGGTGAAAAAATGCTGACCAATTCATGAATAGTGGTGGAAAATGTTGAGCTTTTCATACATGGTAGTTGAGTTTCCAAGGGGTCTTTACAAGCACCGGCAACGGTTGTAATCATTCTGAGTGACATGGACCTTAATGACTGAAGTGACAGGAGCTTCCTGTGGCAGCAATTGAGAGACTGTGGCAGGAAATGTGTGCCAGGTGTCTTCAGCCATCACTTAGTCATCAAGACTCAATCACTGGCTTCTGCAGGTCACTGACCTTGTAACAGCCATGGAGAATGCTGTTAGATATCAAAGTGATCAGTTGACAAACAAAAAAAAAAAAAAATCACTGCTTTTAGTTTTATTGGTGTAAATTTACTAAACATAGGTCTCCAATAAAGACACATTTGTCCACTGGCCCCTAAGATGTTGCTGTTGCACAAACAGAAGTCAGAATAGCAATGTTTCGCGACTTCTTCTGGTCAAATCAATAGTCTGATATCTATCTATTTTCATTTCACAGTTTACCCTTTCACATTTAAGCTGGGCAAAACTGGCTGGTGGTCAAATATTGTCTGCTTCTGTGTTTTTTGAGCAACTACAACAGTAATGATAATCAATTTAAATGACGATTGTAGATGAGACTTATCAAGATACAATGTAACATCCTCCAAGTCAACAGTCTTCCTTGGCAGAGTTCAGAGCCAAGTGCCAAAGAAAGTTGTTGACTCAGGCTTGATTCAAAGGGGACAGGGCTAAATCAACAAAACATCTTTGCTGACTGTTGTTTCCGTTAGAAACCAATCAGGAAGCGAGCCATGAAGTGAAAGCTCATGTACTAGGCAAGCTGTTTACATACATGTGTGCAAGGTTCTGGATGAACACTTGCCCAGCAGATCTTGACTACTTTATGTGCTATACACAAAGGTGTAGTGAAGTTCCTAACCAAAAGCCAAAAGTACATAATATTGTAAAGTCTTTGTGCACATTTAAAAGCACAAGCCTCTTCCTTTTCTGACTGTGCCAATAGCATGTGGACCATGTACAACAATTAATCATTGGAATTGGCAGAATGTAAGTAGGCTTAAGGCTTCATATTGTGCCTGTACTCTCATCACTTGGACAATTAGTGCAGCCAGGGCTTCATTCATGGGGACAACACTCAACCCTCACTTCAGCCAAACTCAGTCATATATATCTCCCTGTACAATTAGAAGCACTGTGAGCTTATTAGCTCACTACTACAGGTGAGTGTCAAGGTGGTTCGTGTTCCTATATACACACAGTGATGCCCTTCAAGACTTGTAGAAAGATCTCTGGAGCTTTTCTGTTGCCGACACTATACTAGTGCTACTTAAAGAGGATGAGATGTCTTTATGCAAGCTGGCAATAGTCAAACCAATTTAGCAGCACCCTGGCCACCAGCATGGCCCAATAGGTCACAGTTTAGACCAGTTTGTAATGAAAGGGGTGCTTTTGTACACAAAAGATTGCTTCAAGCCTACACAGGTCTCCACCTACCATCTAAGTGCTGGCAGGTATTCATTGTATGTTCTGTTATGATAGAGGCTTCCACAAATGGTAAAAGTGAGGCCACTGTAAAAAAAAAATCTGTTTCCTGTGGACCTACTGGGCCCAAAAAAACCCAGTAGGGAGGGAGGGATATTTTTTTTTTTTTCATTTTTTTTTTTTTTTCCAGGCCAAACATCAAGCGATTTGGAATGTCATCAGAATTGTGGCCTCTTCATGAGAGGGACAATATAATGCAAATCCCATTCTTAAAAGTTGCATAGAGGAGTGGCCTCTCTTTGGAGGGGGCCTTGTAAGAGAGTGACCACTGTATTAAATTAACAGGACATATGGGTTTCTAGTTTAAATCTTGCCTGCCAGGGAACAAGATTCATATCAAAGTAATTACATGTATGTTTCACGAGTCAAAACCAGGTTCTTCAATCCATACTAAATATTGAAATCCAAAATGAAGACACTGAATCAAATACATGTTCTTAATAAAATATGACAGATTGGAGATTTGGAATGTTCTACTTGACATCCTGGCAGATTTAAACTTGAAAAGCCCTGTTTTAAAACCACAAAAATAACAAACGGTTCTGTATACTAATCATTAATGGTTCAAACTGTTCCATATTTACTCTTTTACACTAACATGCAGTTTGGCTGTACACCTCCCATCTGATGAATGCAAAACTGCATCCCAGTGTACAATGGAACCTTCTGACAGTGATTATCTCTTGTACACAGGGGACCCTGGGTGTACTAATGCCTTGCTTGCTATGACAGTGCTTTAAATTAACTCTTGAACAGGGCTTGAAAAATTTTGTATGAACCTGGTGGCACAAAGCTTTCACAGGACTACTTATTAAATAAGCAGCACAGCAAGATAATTTGGTGGCCAAAATGGCAGTTACCAGATTTTTCCAGCCCTGTACAATGTGAAATGCAGCTAGGGGTCGAAACCATCTTGATAGCCAAATAATATTTAATGTGCAAAAAAAAAATCACCATTGTTATTAAAATGGGTTAATATTTGGTTTACAGGTGGCAAAATTTATCTTGGGATATACACCTTGAATATACTGTATGCTAAATGTAAACAAGACCTGGCTTGATTCAAGATGGTTATGGGGACTCAGTTTTCAAATATATATATATATATATATAATGTACCTAGTACTCAGTGCCTCCAGTGGCAGCATGTGCCAATAAATAAGTTATAAAGAAAAAATAAAGAGACATTCTTATTTCAGTGTCCTTTGTTTTTTATTATTCCACTTCTTCCACAAAGAAAAAATAAAGATCGAGGCATTCATATTTCAGTGACCTTTGTTTTTTGTTATTCCACCTCACCCTGTTTATTATTGAGAGCCACTGTGTGACTGTTTCAGTGTCCTTTATTGTTTTTCATTGTTTCAGTGTCCTTTATTGTTTTTCATTATTCCACCTCTTCCCTGTTTATTATTGAGAGCCACTGCGTGACTTTTTCAATGTCCTTTATTGTTTTTCATTATTCCACCTCTTCCCTGTTTATTATTGAGAGCCACTGCATGACTTTTTAGCATTTTTTAAATTTTGTTTTGCTGCACGTTTTGCTGCAGGTGTATGTATGGGTCCTCTCTTGAGAGACTGCTTTCCATCATTTGAACACTGCTCGCACATTGGTAACACAGTTTTAAAGCTTTTTTTAAGGTCCTGGTCAACTTTTGCTCTCTGTACTCCACAATGTGCACAAATGTCATTTCTTACTTTAATCTTGGTAGCTCCATAGTATGCCCATTCTATGGGGCTGGTGCAGGTAACTTCAAGGCGTGTAAAAACTTTCCCTGCTAAAATGCTTACATCAGGTGTGATCATACAACCACACACATAATCATATTTACGAAGAATTGAACGCACTTCTCTGTGCTCCCTGTCTGTAAGCTGTACACTTGAGTAGACACAGCGGACCTTGGCACATTGACGGGCTGCACATGCCTGTTTGATAATCTCCTGTCGGCCGTCTAGGTACCATATTGCATCCGTGACAGTTCTAACCACCTTGTGGCCCTCTGTGTGTGCATACCCTGGATTTAGTATTGGGCCATTACTCTGTAAACTCTCTATCACCGTGTTGTGAAGTCTGTCCTTTTGGGACTTCACTTCAATGGCAGTGAGGTTGGTCCAACTTGATGCGTTTGACATGAGGATGGTAAAGGCATCTGACAAGTCTGGGGCGACATCACCGTTTGACTCTCCTGAAACTTCTTCAATTGGCTTTAAAGTAACTAAATATTTCAGAACTTTTGGTCTGGGAACAAAGTCTACTGTTGAGTCTAAAGTGTCGTCTTCCTCCACTTCGAAAATGTCATTTGGTGTTTTAAAACTTGACAACTGAATATTGATGGTTTCCTTACGAAGTAAGTCATCGGTTAGATCTAGGCGTGTGGACACCTCCGACAGGAAATCTCCGAATGTAGTATCACCAGGATAGTCCGTTATCCATTTATTAAGCAGCACTTTTGACTGGCCCTTGCACATCGTCACAATTGTCAAACAAACTTTGTAAAGTTTGGGCGAGTTTGAGTTGCTATCCGCCATCATGGCCGCCATCCCCGTGGGCATCCCCGTAGTGATCTCGCGGCCTGTCGTTCCGACCTGCTGACAGACGAGACTTTCCAAAAATAGCTTCACTTCAGAGCCAAACACCTCCGCGTACTAGAACTGTGGAAAACTAGCAAATCTAGCTCTAATTTAGCAATTTTTTTGCAACCATTTGTTTGATTCGATTGTTTCACAACCAACATTCGTTTCTGCAATTGGGAAAAAAAAAAAAAGAAGGTTTTTAGCGGCCGGGTGGGATCGGGAAAATAATTCACCCGGGCGCTCGACCGGAAACATTATTATTTTTTATTTTGGCCTGATAAAAGAGGCTTCCCAGCATCCTTCTTTTTATCGTGTGGACACAGGTACTGGAAGCAGGTGGGCATTATTTGCCAGCCTAGTACGGCCCTTGACTGAGCTAGAGCACCCGGCTCCTGGTAGACTCTACCATTGACAATGAAGGCCACAACTAGGAGTTGACAGGACCACCCTGTACTCTCCCCTGTTGGCCCTCTACTGCAGCAGCTTGTCCTCCTCAGTTCTTGGGGCTATATACAATATTCTTGTGCCATGTGATACATGATGCAGCCAGCCAGCAATCAAGACATGGTCAACATGTACATGCTGGATGTTTAAAATAGACCAAGAGTTAAGTGCCTTTCATTTCATCTGAATATGTACTGGGCCTCTGTTACCACCCCTGTGTATTTTATTTTGCCAAGTGGAAACGCACCCTCCATATTTTGTACCCTGTCACAAAACATACAAGGGTAACAAGCTATAGAACACCATCCATCTTTTGTAACCTGTAACAACGAGGTAAGATGGTAACAAATTCCTTGCAACACACTATGACACATGGATATTTATAATGTAAAGGGCAAGCTACATCTACTTGCCTGTGAAGTGGCCTAGTGCTGTAACATACATGAACAAGGATATTAGAGTCTGCTTCGCAGGCAATACGTCTACATATCCCTTGGGAATTCTTTGGCTCTACCGCCACACCCTCATGCACACACCCATGACTAGGGTGACGAGGGATACAAAGGGTTATCAAAGGTACAACAGGTACTTTAGACCCATGTGCATCTGATTAGGGTACTAAGGGAACTGTCGACACAGCAGTGTTGCCCCTCTTGTGCAGCCACCACAAGCACATCAGACATGTGGCCTTATGAGAGCGCTGGCCTCTCTCAAGGGGGGAAATGTATATTTGTAGCATGAAGAAGTGGCCTCTGTAGAGGGGGAGGCCTCTTAGTGTCAGGGGGAGCTTACAGGGATGAGGACCACTGTACTGTTTTTAACATTCATCCCTGCCCTAAAAGCACACATGTATGGTGATTCCATCTCTCTATATGTCTGTCACTTTGTACCCTCTTGTAACAGGTGAGAAAATAGAGTGGGGTCTGTTTTCACTGGCAAACTGAGACATTTCTAGCCTTCTTTTGCTTTTATGGCACTGCAGCATTATGTTCCCACTGCACAACCACAACACAACAAACATGAGAAATAAAGCCACAGAAAAGTCTGCCACTTAACCAGGTGAAGCACATTTTGATAAAGTTTGGCACCTCATAATTCATAATTAAACAAATAACATACATGTATCTGTTCTCTCTTTCCATACTGTACCAGCACATATCAAAGAATATGTCTCTGAACACACGTACCCAAAGGCTACAGAATCCTATCTACCTAACAGGTCTCCCATGCAGTATAATTAGCTGCAGTAGAATACTAATTAACTGCTGTTGCCTTTGAGCTAGTGTGGTTCCTCAGGATGCACCTTTTCCAGCAAATGCAGTCCCCACGAATTCTGATACTGTATTTTGTTAAATCAAAAACTATTAACAGATGTTATACATGTAGACTTACTTTTAGGGCACATATATATTGATAATGAGCCAAACAAATTACATATTTTGCAGGTGCACATTTTCAAAACAGAAAAAAAAATTGAATAAAAATATATACTAAGGTTAACACTCATTAGCACTGAGAAATAAGTCCCTGGAGCTTACAGTTAATGTAACACTTCTAACCATTCTTCACTTCCTATGCAGACAAAGTGAACCCATCTGACTGTTTGTCTGTCTCCAATGTCTCCAATGGACAATTATATCAATGCCAACACCACAGGCCACTGAGACCCTCTTCACAAATTGCATACTTTTCCTACACGGATACAAAGCTGTGCTGATGACAGTAATGAGCCCACGCACCCAGAGACAGACCAGACTTTATAGCACTGCACTGTTTCAGGTTTCACCTTGTTTCATTGTGTGCATAACTTTGTTTTAATTGCAAGTAATTGTACATATGTCGCAAGTGCCTTCATCTCGAAAATAATGTGCACAGTCCAGACATGCACCAAGCACAGGAAGGTCTCAAAACTGAGTCTCTGCTTTTATTACAAACCAGTATCCTTTCTATAAATATGTACAGACAGAGACAAGGAGATCAGCAAGTGGACTGAATGCTACTTAATAGAGAAAGTGAAACTGCAGCACTACCGAACAGACAGAATCGGTCACAAAGCTAGCTTTTAGAACTGAAATGCTGCCAACAAATGCATGGTCAATGAACTTTTATTCTAATTACCACAAAACAGACAAGAAACAGATTTTTCTCTCCTTTTTTTTCTTTTTTGTATTGCACATCAGACATTTCACTGGTTCATTTCTACATCTCAGAATCTTCTATAGATGTCAAAGTGGCACATGTTCTACAAAGGATAATGAGAATCCCTGTTCTCACATTCATGAAATCAGTTGAGGATTTCCAACTACATTTTTTCCAATCTTCAGTGCCATTCATACGTTTCCTTTGAGCCTTTATTCATATTCTGTGCTGATACATGCGCAACAAATTGAAATACCAAGCATTGTGGCAATGTGTCCTGTGCAGGAAATATCATTTTTCATCAGAATCACAGAAATTCATTGAAATTACATCCCGTGAAGGTAACAATATTCTATAAGATATTAACCCCTGGCCCCCTGGCTGTACGTTGGTTGATGCCTTGGTCAGTGATCACTGCAAGTCCTGCTTCAGCTACCCTCACAGCAGCTGGAGTGTAACTTGCTGTAATACCAACACCAGTATTTGTACACTACAGAGTATTGGTATTTGAAAGAGAGCTCATTTTATTAGTAATTTGGCTCCATAATTCTCATTTAAGAGCAATTAATGTGAAGGAAAAGTTGTTATGAGCACGGAGTGAGTTAACTGATAATTTTATCCACCACAGACTTACAGACATGAACTCATTACTCTTCCTGATGAAACTAATCATCGTACTGTCACAGAGTCATATGAAAATGTCCATGGAAATACTAGCTTAGGAAACCATGCAAAGTGCCGTTAATTGAACTAATTTGTATTCATATTGGCATAATGTGTTGAATTTTAGATTGTACTGGATATGTGACAAGTACCCCCTTCACATACCTGTAAAGGTATGATGCCAATTGCAAGTGACCATTGATTTTAAAAGTAGTTCATGGGTGGTGTCTCAACCATGGGCTGCAACTCATACAATGAACATGTACCAGCAATCTCTCTCTCTCTCTCTCTCTCTCTCTCTCTCTCTCTCTCTCTCTCTCTCTCTCTCTCTCTCTCTCTCTCTCTCTCTCTCTCTCTCTCTCTCTCTCTCTCTCTCTCTCTCTCTCTCTCTCTCTCTCTCTCTCTCTCTCTCTCTCTCTCTCTCTCTCTCTCTCTCTCTCTCTCTCTCTCTCTCTCTCTCTCTCTCTCTCTCTCTCTCTCTCTCTCTCTCTCTCTCTCTCTCTCTCTCTCTCTCACACACACACACACACAAATAATTTTTTCTTCACCATTGGTAAGATGCAGTGGCATGTTTTTATCTTCGTGCAATGTTTTTTGTGGAAAAATATGTATTTTATGAGAAAATTGGGAGTTGAAACATGTTGATCACTGGTTGTGCATTTCAATGAACTAATATGACTGCCTACTAGTCATAGCTACTGAACCACTTTTTGTATTATTAAGCAGTATTTTGATTATCGTTGTCTCACGTTCAGCTTCACTAATGTGCTTTCAGTGGTAAGGGTGCCTTCAATGCTACTTCAAGATCATGCCCTGTTTGAAAGTCTATATTTGATAGGATGAACAAACAAACAAACAAACAAACAAATAAATAAATAAAAGTAAATTATAACAATAATAACTAGAAGCAGTAGCCGGAAGGCATTCTGGATACCCCCCTGCAACATGTGAGTACATTGTGAAAAACCTTCAGCTGAGAAAAAAACTGTGTCTTATAAACAGACATGTCATTTGTATTTTACTATCAAAATGCAAGGAAAATACATGTACCCTCATGTTCCCTTCCAATGTTTGAACACAGTGGATATTAATAAATGAGTCAAGAGCAACAAAGTGTCTGTATTTATTAGCTTGTGTGTTTCAACTGTACCTCAGGGCTTTAAAACTTGGAAGGGTACAGTAAGGGATAGGAGCAACTGATCACTATAGTGGGTGGGAATGACATCATGCACGTCGGGGTCTATGTTCATATAGATGTGAACCAGCAGTCCACCTTTCCTGTGGATGGGAGTCTTAACATGTTGTACCAGTCCATGGTAGCGCAGGAGTTGTTGAGATGAAGTCTGTTGCCTCAGGAGGTCAATATTGAAATCACCTGTAGCTATAACAGGTAGACCACGAGGAATTCTGTGCAGGATAAGCTCAAGCTGTGGAAGCAATACACATGCAGTCTGAATGGAATTCCACGGTGACAGTAAACTGACAGAATGCAGATGCCCATAGTGGGATCTTCTTTCAGGCAAATGAATACAATTTGGTGTTCAATTGTGATGTCTGGTACCTGCTGCACTTGTAAAAGGTGGAAGTCTTCATGTATGTTCATCATGAAGCCACCTCTTCTGGTTATATCATTTGTGTAGGCAACTGTATGGATGAAAGTATGGATCTGTATCTTGTGGTTTGTGCCAAGTTTCTGGAAGCACATTACACGTGGTGTACCCAGATTCTGTTTTTCTATGCAGTCCATATGTGCAACAATTGATTGAACATTTTGCATGACCACTTTGAAGTGAGTTTGGTTGGACATATCAAGGAAAGGAGGTGGAGTGTGAAGCTTGAAAGGGCCTTCTTTTTTCACTCTGTTCAGCTCGACGATAGATTTCTGATTTTATTTGGTGTCACAATATCCAGGCTGCTTGGTGTTTTTGGTCTGCTAATTGCAGTGTAGAATTGACCTGGTTTGAAATGTCCACTGCAAGAAATTACCTGCTGATCCTCAGTTTTTCCTTGTTCTTTGTGAATTGTAAGTCCCTGTGTCCTTTTCTTGGTCACTGTTGAGTATTTACTCATTTGTATTTGTCTACAGGTCTACTGACAGATGCCGGTTGTGACCTTAACTACATACCCTTAAGGTCATTGTTCCTCCATGATACACACCTTTAGTAACAGAGAATTACCATACGAAGTTTGAAGAAAATCCATGCATTAATGAAGGAGTTAGAATCTGGACAAGATTATGTCTACAGGTGCCTGCTGTAACCTTGACCTACATAGCTCAAAGTCACTGTTGCTTCATGACACACCTTTTAAAGGGTTTTAGTAAAAGAGAAAAACCATACAAAGTTTCAAGAAGAGTAATCAAAGCATCACCATTCATCTTCCAATACCAATGTGAAGAAACAAATGTCACTACTGACATGAGACAGGCAGTCACCCATAAAAGGCAACTGGTGGTTTTAAACTGGTCCTCTCAACCTTTGAAGTATTCTTCATTAAATACAGACTATAGTGTTTCCACAATATATGGGCCTAATCACTCAAAATCCAAATTTTATCCCTTCTGCCAAAAATAAAGAGAGAATTGATAGGCCTATCACTTTTTGGTTCTCCTGACTAGTTCGTCAGCTAACCTTGTTTTATATAGTCACCTGGTTCATCTCTAATACATGTACAGAAGCTTTGATTAGGCCAAGAGACATTTTTTTTTTTTTTTAAATAAGAAGCTTATCGGAAAATCATGATTCTTCCTGGAAATAATATAAATGTTCTTCCAACAAATACAATGACACCCCACCTGTTGAAATGACAAAATTGTACAAGTGCCATAAACAGTTTATAAATCAAGCTGTAAGACATTTAACAATCTTTCAACTTGTGATCACTTTTTAAAACTTAGGGCTGAGCTCAATCTTGACAAAATTACATACTATTAGTTACACACTGGTAGACTCGGTAATACAGCGAGCATCTCCCACGAAGGGAACTGGTATTACCCGAGGCGCCAGCCGAGGGTAATACCAATTCCCTGAGTGGGAGATGCTCGCTGTATTACCCAGTCTACCAGTGTGTAACGAATTTATCCCATTTTTATGTAGTTTCTAACTTACTAGCGCCTTTTATTGGCAGAAGAAGGCACCTGTTCTGCCATTTTGTCGTCTGCGTTCCCCAGTCAGAGCCGTTTTCACTTTAGCCGCTAGGTGTCGCATGATATTACTACAGTAATACCAACCCCATGTGGGTAATACCATAATTTCAATTAGGTGCAGCAGGCATCTCATGGCTATTAACCAATCAGAAGCCAAGAAACTACATAAAAATGGGATAAAAAGTGGTATCAAACTATTGTGGGTAATAAACTACCTGTATCTATACCACCAATGTTCCGTATATATATATACAAGCTGGTAATATTATTTCCAGTAATACTGAAAATTAACTTATAATCAACATTTTGCTAGCCAATGTAAGTTAATTCCAAATGGTAATCTACCATTGTCAGATATGTTTGATAATGCTACTAAGTTGCAAGATTGGCTTCTTTTCTCCCCCCCCCCCCCAAAAAAAAGAGAGGATGTCAACAAGTTCCTCTCTCATCTAAGACTTACAAGCTGCAACAAAGGGTCAATGGTTCTATAAAACAGTTGGTCGGCACACTTCATAATAGATATAGTGGGCTTCAAAAATAGCAACACAGCCCAAATGGTCTTCCATAGTGCAACTGTATCTCCAAGTCGCCGGTCAATGGATGCCATGATGGTCTGCTTAAAAATAGCTTGAAATGCTAGTTTTATGTGATTCTGTTGTAACTTGGATGTTTAGTTATTTAATTAATTGCTTTCAGAAAGTCAGAACATCTTGTAAAAAATTCAGGCTGGCTTCACATGAAAGCTGGTGTTCCTCAGGGGTCCATGTTAAGAGTCCTACTGTTTTTGATAAACATAATACTGTGGTGACACTGAAGGTGAGTAGGTGACATCAAATTACTGGCTGATGGAGATGAGCTTTCTTTTGAAAATGTTACCAAGCTATTGACTAAGTTCGTGCAGGACATCATTCTTCAAGTTGACCTATGATGTAACTCCCGTTACTTAGAGCATGTTACCTTGAGATACATACAGAACAACCATGACTGTTAGGACATAACTCAGAATGAGTTAGTGACTGCTACACATAAGCTCAATTCCTGATGAGATTCATTGGCAGCAAAACCCATCAAAGCATACAGCGAGATACTTAAATTGCTTTACTTTTGCGTGTTTACAATTTTCACGGCTTTTCTATTCTTGACATTTCACTGCAGTTTTAATTTCACTATTTTTAACATAATTCCTATTCAAATTATGGTAAAATACTATTTCACTATGTTTTTATTTTCAAGGTTTTGTACCATCAGCGAAATAAGAGAAAATAAGATACAGTGAAATTAAAGCAATTTACAGTACTTGAAAGAAAACAACTCTTTTCAGACTGGTCTGTGAGGCTACCAGGCATTTGTCTGGTATTTCTCTTGAATGATGAGGCAGGCTCATTGCAAATCATCCACAATCTGTCAGGTCACAGGGTTAACACAGACAGTGGTGAAATCTATGTTCAGGGAAAGCTCTGATGCATTCTACTCAATGCTTTAACAGGCATAAACGTGACTTTGCTATAAAAAAAACAAAAAACAAAAAAAAAAATACCCCACCGCTTCAGTTTCCACCAGATTAAGGTCTTCCCGGACAAAAAGGACATTACTTTTTTCTTTGACTTCTGAGAAAAAAAACTGAATTCCTGAAAAAAAATGAAGACTTTCATCCCTTTTCAAGTCTCTGTTCTGTATGGTGCAAAGTGTATTTCAGTTACTCAGCCTACATTATGCTCAGGTTGGATCAACCATTCCCTAAG
Source organism: Hermodice carunculata (assembly GCA_964020975.1). Classification (NCBI taxonomy): domain Eukaryota; kingdom Metazoa; phylum Annelida; class Polychaeta; order Eunicida; family Amphinomidae; genus Hermodice; species Hermodice carunculata. The sequence continues at coordinate 46,024,339 of OZ026629.1, read as the reverse complement.
CCTCTTACCATCCACGTCGGGGCCGTCACCTTTTCCCGTGACTTATCCCGACACAGACATATCAACCAGGTTGTTAGCAAAGCAGGTAAATGAATAGCACCACTTAAAAGATTAAAGGTATAAACTTTTGCCAGCAATGCTCTAGGAACTATACCCATCTATGATTCATCCTCTCCTTGAATATGGGTGTGTATTATACAATAGTGGACAAAGCCTGTCAGATGTGATTGGAAGCACACAGTGTAAAAACAGCTCCACTCTGTATGGTGGCAGCGTAATTTACATCTTATAACAGTCTACCTGCCAAACTTCATTTGCAATCACTGTACATAAGGCATAGATAGTTCAGACTTATTCTCTGGTGTAAAATGGGGTTGTCTGCTAAGTATGGCCCAGACTCACTATTGTTTTTTCTTTTTGCTGGTCGGGCAATCGGGGGAACCCTATGGAGGCAAAATATAGGGCATAAGTTTACATTACTTCACTTGATGGCTCCACTCCTGAAAATATTTCTCCTATGACACGACATACAGTGTACATGTATTCTCCAGAATCACCATAATCTAAAATACATTAAGTGTGCTACAAATCAGTATTAAAATTCATTTTTAGCATATTCAATCTAACTACGGAATGCTCTTTCTATTGATGTATGTAGTTCCAACACCTCACATGAAATGAAATTTAAAACTAACTTTAAAAAAAATCTTATTTTGTCAAATACATGTAACACACACTGTTATGTTATGCACAAGGCCCTACAACTAAGATATGACACACCCAACTTCATCTCTGAAGATCCACTTTAAATGACCATTTGCTTGATGTAACCTCTTGCCTGCTCAACTGAGTGCAAGTCCTTGTCATCCTTATAATGGGCACACACTGAGCACAATCCTCTTTATTGACGTTTTTAATGGTTCTAAAGGCACAAATTTCTGCACAGTTTTTCACATGGTAGCTCCTGGTAAAGCACAATTCTCTCTCTCTCTCTCTCTCTCTCTTCTCTCTCTCTCATCTCTCTCCTCTCTCTCTCCTCTCTCTCTCCTCTCTCTCTCTCTCTCTCTCTCTCTCTCTCTCTCCTCTCCTCTCTCTCTCTCTCTCTCTCTCTCTCTCTCTCTCTCTCTCTCTCTCTCTCTCTCTCTCTCTCTCTCTCTCTCTCTCCCCCTCTCTCCCCCTCCCTCCCTCCTTCCTCCTTCCTTCCTCCCTTACTTTCTTTCTTTCCGAGAGCCGCATCCAATGAACCATGAACCAAAAGTTGTAGGATTTTAAATAAATGCAAATCAGGTTGAATATGCAAAATGTAAATCTTTAATAGCTTCAAAACTACTACTTCAATTTATGGGATTGTGGCATGCCCCATCCAATGAGCAATAAACCAAAGTCCTTCTAGGCTTATAATTCAAGCAAATTAGGCAAATACACAAAGTTAAAATGTTGAATAGCTTCAAAACTATTATAGTTAGTAGTTTCATTCAAACTTCACTTCATAAGTTTGGGACATGGCCACATCCCTTGAACCAAGAACCATAGCTGAGCATTTTATTTTATAAAAATCAAGCTAATACGCAAAACTTCGATTATGTTAAACAATGGCAAAGTGTGTCATTTCAAACTGTTCTCATTTTGAAGGCACCCTGACAGATTTGCTTCACAGCAAATCTTTTTTTCTAGTTACACATTATGTCTTCCAAACATGGCAATTCCTGGGGTAATTACCTGTACACTTATTAGCCATCATGTCTTCCTTACATGGTAAAATGTAGCTCCTGATAAACCCTGTACCAGTATATTACTCATCATGTCTTTCTCACCTGGTAGCTCCTGGTACATAAACCTTGTATTGGTAATTCCTATCATGTCTTCCTCACATGGTACATGTACATGTAGCTCTTGGTATAAATCCTGTACTATCATTACTTATCATGTCTGTGTCACATGGCAGTACCCTGGTGTAAACACTGAAGTTATATTACACATAGTGCGTTTTTTCAGATGGTATCTTCGAAGCTTCTGGTGAAAACCCTGTACTCATATCACAGATCAATGTCTTTTTTGAAAAGAATTTCCTGGGTGTAACTGGACCCTGTTCTGTCATGACACAGCTTGTCTGAAAGATTTCATTATTGTTTTTTTGCGTGGCTGCCCTGACCTTGACGACAACTTTAACTCACCTATGTACATTGTAGCACACAGTTCAGATTGAAAATGGAAAGATGACAATCTGACTTTGGGGTTTTTAAAACATTTTTTTAAAGTTTGTGCAATTTTTCGTATGACTTCTGGAGCTCTAAATGCAAAGATGCAAACAGTACCAGTTGCAATACATGAAATTTAAAGTGCAAAAATCTTGGCCCCTATAAATGTCCCTGAGGTACACTATAAACTGTATCTCTACATATCTTGCAGCTTCCAGAACCGACAGATTTTGATGAATCCAGTCTCACAATTCACATATGAGCCTTTTACATTACAACTGAATTGACCCGCATACTTGCAAAACTACACACATGAACAAACTTTAAAATATGTAGTTTTATTAGTGCAGATACATAAATATAACAAAGACACAGAGCAGCCACCTGACTATAAACCTTCATACACACGTGAGGGAGCCCTGAGACCTTACTAGGTATTGCAACACTGTTGCATGCTGTGTTGTATATCTTATAAAAATTGTACTGATCACAAGGACAATCTCAAAATCCTAAATAATTGTTGGTATTGGCCTTGTTCTTGAGGGAAATTTTTGCTAAACTGTGTTCCTATGGAAACTGAAACGCAATCAAAGATTGCTAGATCTATGCCTCCCCCCCCCCCCGCTCTGCGACCTTGGGATTTGAGTCAAGGTGATTATGTCTGACATATTGTTTTACCCAATATTCTTTCTTTCTTTCTTTCTTTCTTTCTTTCTTTCTTTCTTTCTTTCTTTCTTTCTTTCTTTCTTTCTTTCTTTCTTTCTTTCTTTCTGTCTTTCTTTCTTTCTTTCTTTCTTTCTTTCTTTCTTTCTTTCCTATCATTCTTTCCGCCAGATTTTTGTGTCGTTGTAAACTCAGACACCGTGCAAGCTAGAAACTTCAAACTTTGCATGGCTATAGCACCTGCAGTGAAGTTTTGCATATCGTTCTGAATAGTCAAGATTTTGAAAATAATGCAAATTAGGGCAATTGAAAAAATTCAATTGCTTCTGGCTTCCAAAGTATTCATCTGATTTTGATGATGTTGGACCCAAATTGTAGATATTGTAACACTGCACATTTTTGTAATTTACATATGACCTCTAAAGGTCAAAGGTCAAGGTCATCCGTACGTTTGAAATATTCATCCAGCCATAACTCAGTCAATTTCTATCCAATTTTGATCATGTTGGACACAAATTGTAGCTACTGTAATACTGCACATTTTTGTATTTTACATGTGACCTCTAGAGGTCAAAGGTCAAGGTCATTTTGCCATTTGAAATATTCATGTAACTATAACTGGGTCAATTATCATCCAATTTTGATCATGTTGGACACAAATTGTAGCTACTGTAACACTGCACATTTTCATAATGTACATGTAACCTCTAGAGGTCAAAGATCAAGGTCATTTGGACCTTTGAAACATTCATCTAGCCATATCTCTGTTACTTTTAATCCAATTTTGATGATGTTGGGCTTGAATTATAGATATTGTAACATTGCACATTTTTGCAATTCACATGTTACCTCCAAAGGTCAAAGGTGAAGCTCATTCTGACCTTTGAAATATTCATCCAGCCATAACTCGGTGAATTTTCATCCAATTTTAATCATGTTGAGCTCAAATTGTATATATTGTAACACTGCACATTTTTGTAATGTATATGTGACCTCCAGAGGTCAAAGGTCAAGGTCATTTTGTAGTTTGAAATTTTCATCTAGCCATAACTCGGCCAATTATCATCCAATTTTGATCATGTTGGACACACATTGTAGCTACATATGGGCACTTATCTATGTGGGCAGACGGGATGTTGCTGATATTTTGGAAATAAAGAATACTTTTTACAGGCAAATTCCAATTTCTTCTGATATCCAGATAGTTTTCATTTACATTTGACCTCTAAAGGTCAAGGTCATTTTGCCTTTTGAATCTTTTAGCTAGCCATAATTTGGTCACTTTCCATCCAATTTTATTCATGTTGGACTCAGATTGTAAGTGTTGCAACACTGCATATTTTCATAATTGTGCAAATTTTTCACACACACAGACAGATTTGCTTTCAAGCAAATCTTTCTTTTGTGATTAATCTTTGAACTTGTCTCAGACCTTATGTAGCATAAAAAAACCCTGTGCAATAAGAAAGGTCTGTGTTAAAAACTTTTCAACTTATCATGTGAAAACCAAATTCAGTACAATGGCTCTATGACCTTGGGATTGGGTCAAGGTCACCCATCCTGGAACTTGTCCTTGACCTTATTCAGGACCACAAGCATGTGCAATATGAAAGCCCTATGCAAAGCTTTTCAAGTTATTGTGCCAAAACCAAATTCACAAAAATGGCTCTGTGACCTTGGGAATTGGGTCCAGGTCATATCACCCATCTTCGAAACTTGTCGAGGATCTTATTCCTGAAGGACTATAAGCATGTGCAATATGAAAGCCCCATGCACAAAACTTTTCCAAGTTATCGTGTGAAAACTGTCAGTCCACACACACACACACACAACAGGACAAAGTAGTCACTATATGTCCCCTCCTCAATTGGAGGAGGGCCATAAATATTTGGATGCTTTCCAAGGAAGATATACATGCACAGACATGTTGGTCCAATTGAACTTGAAATGAGTAAAAAACATGTTTTTCATAATTTATTTCCAAATCGATTAATTCTACCTCCAAGGATGGATTTTTATTTGCTCTGACCTCAGATTGTTAGTTCTGCAGGTTAGCAATACTGTGTGCTTTAAGCATACAAGGCGCAATGATGAAACCACCCCAACAATAAGTACCCACACAGCAGTGCCATGCTTTCCTCTTGTTGATCAGCTGTGGTAAGTCATAGCTATCATCAAATGATCTCCCCCATGTTTCTAATCAGTATTTATCAGTAACATTAAAATGATTTAACACTTGTTACTCTGATTCATAGTCTGAATTTGGAAATGTTCTCATACTGATTTTATATCAGATGGGATTTAACTGGAACTTTTAGTGAAACCTATATGGTACATAAAGCATCGATCCTATCAACCATCAAGATATAAACAGAAATTAAGGCTTTTTTTAACAGCATGTAAAATATATTTTGAGAGCATAAAACAAGAGGACTGTGACAGTCCTGTGCTCAGCTGACCTTGCATGCACTGTCTGAAGTGGTATTGTGAACTCAGAATAATATTAAGGTCAACTGTATACCAATATGTCAATTTGACATTTTGAGGTCACTCAAGGTCAAAATCAACATCAAAAGAAACTCCATACATACTTTCCTATTAGTGTTTTACAGTAACCATGGCCCCATCATCACCGAAAAGTGTCCCTATGCACTTTCAAAACAATTGGCAAAAAACTCATAACAATCCCCAAATCAATGGTACATGACCATTTGAACAAGTTTGGTAGAGACCCACCCAGGGTTAATCCTCACCAAGTTTGAAGTGAATCAGACCCACGGTTTTAGAGAAATAAAAAATGTACAGAGTGGATGCTGAATGAGAAACAGTTGGGCCAGATGGATGACGGAAGATGACAAAGACCACCCATCATGTCAGCTGAGCTAACAATGGAATAGACAGCATAAGGATTAATTGGTTGATGAGCGTTAACTGTCTACTGTGGGATAACCCAACAGTACACTGTAACATTACAAGCCTTGTAACACTGGATGACAAGTGGCAACAAAAACACAGCATTAATTATCCCAGAGTGTGACAACAACTGATACAAGTATCACCTCAGTTGACGGCTGAGTAAGGCAACTTCCTTGTCCAACTTGTCCAATCATAGATACGTAAACAGGGCCAATTGATCCTTACATCATGAAGTACACATAGATATCAAATATTAAATGCATGTAGACGAGTGATGATGTACTGTTTGTATGGTGTATTTGACTGGTAGTATGTGGATCTTTGAAACACAATCAATACACCCACACTGTGCATGTTGTACGGCACTGGGCCAACTCTGACAAACCAGGAAACTATCACCACTGTGCTTTCCAATGCAAAATTGATCAAAAGATTATCGATTTTATCTGTGAAAATATTACATGAATTAGTTAAACCATTAGCAAATCAGAATTTTCATATAATGTGAACAAGTCACATCAAATCTGACTTAAAGGCAATACATGGATATACAATACAACAAACAGTATCCATATACTTCCAGGTGTAGCCATGAATCTAACAAAGTCAAACTACCTTGACATAAATTCATCTACAGCAGGAAAAAAAAATGTATGCCACCATACAATAATGACAGGTTAAAAAACTGAAGCTATCATCACCACTCATATTTTTAAAATGAAAGAACTAAACCTTAGTCTTCTATTTCTATATCTCATGTATGTAGAAGTCTAGGCAGGACATTTATGCTATTTACTCATTCTTATTCACACCAAGAATGAGAAACTGAATGGAAAAACTCATAACTGGTACAACATTTTACATGACATACTGTTTATGACATGAATCTGCAAATTCAAGGTGGCTGCTAGGTCAATCCAAAAAATAGTCAAGATAATAAATCAACAACATGAAGATTAGTTTATGTATTGTTGAAGGTTAAGTCCTTAGATTTACTACACAGGCAGCAAAGTTTTGACAGGTCAACATGATTTTTTCCCCTGAGAAATACGATGGATGTCATCTCTTCAGAGGCCAAAATAATACATTATGCTCTTTAAGTCTTACATCTTGATATTGATAAAAAACACTTTTTTGGGGTGGGGTGGGGGTGGGTGGGGGGTGGGTGGGGACACAGATCAATTTGAAACATAATACATCCTCCAAGGGAAACTATAACCATGACACACTGGAGATGATCTATATATAACAATGTAAAAATATAACTGTACTACAATCTTTGAAGCATAACTAACAGTAGGGCATCTACAGTGTACTGAAATATCCAGCAAACATACGTCTCTTGCCTCATTACCATCACAGATTGATCAACGCTCATTTTGAAAGCCACCTGGCAGAAAAACTAAACAAGTGAAAATCCGAGCAGCATTCACCAGTCTTAAAAATAACCTGGGCTTACAAGAGAGTAACTTTGAATGTACAGATCACAAGGTAAGTACACACCTGTGCCTTACTCCACATATTGATCACACGCTCCCAGTGAGAGCTTCTCCTGCTCTACATGTGTGTGCATATACCAGCACATCTTACGGTACAAAACAATAAGCCGGATGATTATGGTAAGTCCAGCCATCACTCATTCATGCCAAGCAGCATCAGATATATACGCTTTTCATGCTCACGAAAACATGGAGCTCCTTTGTCTCTGAATCCCATTACCAATATTAAAATCTAAGAACTTAAAGGCTGCATGACCAGTAACTAGTATGGTCTCTCTTTGCTTACAGGAAAGACACGTACAATGTACAATGCATTGCTGTGTTTTCATACATCTATACCGTGGTAACAACAGGATATAGCCAGCGACAACACCACCATCTTAGGCCCATATATAGCAAAGAGCCTAAGTGTTTAAGTATAGTCTGTTTGGCCAATATTCTTCTTTACAAAAGACCAGCACACGTTACACACGAACGTGCCTCAGATGAAAATTTATCACATAATCGTATACTCCTCAAAATTTGATAGGGATGTTTACTCACTGTGTGCCAAGAGACAAAATTATATACATTTGGCATTTATATAAGTTGTATATCCGATGTCCTGTGTATATTAACCATTTCTCCTTGAGTCAATAGGTTTCCCTGGCATGGTTTGGGTAATAGAGCCCAACCCATGCCAAGGAAAGCTGTTGACCTGCGTGATGTTATCTTGATAGGTCTCATCTACAATTCCTAAGGCGTGCATTTGTGACAGGTCATATTTACAACTCTTGGCAAAAATGTTGTCTATTTTAAACATGAAATTTAATTAAAAAGAGTAAAGCAGATGGCAATTTACATACAAGCACTTTTTGGGGTGATTTGAGTGGGGAAAGGGTTAAACATTCCACTGACACATGTAGATGTCAGCAGGGATCATAGCCAGCCTTTCTTGCAACAACAAAACAATGTACAAAGATGCAGGATAGGTTATCAGGGCACATTCAATGAGACAAAACACTTTAAAGGTGATTTTTTTTTTATTTAAATTTTTTAAATTCAACAGTTGACTGGTAGTCTCAGTCTGCGTCGTGATGTACGACCACCATGACGTTGACCTAATGTCAACTAGCAACATTACCCCTGCCTATATAAGGAGCGGGACACAGTGATTCTAACTGCCACTGATGAGTATCACTCCATACAAAATCAGTCTGGTCTCAGAGTTTTGGTTTCCTGTCACTGGTCTTGCCAGGTTTTACATACTTTAAAGGTGATGCTTCACTGTTCGTGTTAACATGTATGTGATACTGGCATACATGACTGAAATTTCAACTAGAATTCACTTTTACCCAGAATGAGTAAAGTTACAACTTTGGAAATGAAAAATGTGATTCCTATCTAATTTTGAAAAGAATATTTATATTAAACATGTTAAGTATCGAACAGTGTCAAATGAATTTGAAAGTGACTGTTCAGTTCTTCCATATAGCTATGATCTTGGGTTAGGTGACATTCATCTACCAAGTCCATGCTGAAAGTATATATGTGTACGATTCCCTTAAGATTTCTCATCACTCACATAATAATTATTACACGATTAACTTACATATTCACGCTACCTGGGACATATTCTTTGAAGATATATTCATAGTCGAAGCTTAGTCTCTTAAAGTTTTTATTGGTACTATGTGAAACAATCCATTGTCAACAAGTGATCATAAAGTGGGAAGTAGTGCATGTACTAGCTAATGTGGGCCCACTGGTGGCCGGCCCTCCAGTGCATATGGTGCAAGACTTTTTTGGGATAACGGGAACTTGAAGAAAGTTATGCCAAATGCATTCACCTGTAAGGAATAGTGCATGGTAGTGATGGTTGACAATCAGGCTCTCACTGTATGTATACATATTGCTGAACAGCACTGCCAACAACATACCCAGCCAATCAGCAGGCAGCACCTATCAGTACAACCTACAGTGGCAGCATTAATGGCTAATATACGGGATAATCTTGTGACAAGGAGCAAGCTTGCATGTTTAGAATCCTTAGAAAGGACACCTAACTATGGCCCAGTGACAAGCTTGAGGGGACTCTATGTAGGGATCTTTGCTCAATTAGGTATGATTAGCTTGCTACGCTATTGTGTGTTGTCCTTCCTACTACAAGATTTGAAAGCTCACAGGTAACCTACCTGCTCAGGTGTACCTTTCACATTCTCAATTTACATCAACAGTTTTTTCCCATGCATATGTGGCACATTGAGGTGGTTAATTCAAGCTCCACTTTAATGGTTTCATTATGTCACTATATTATTTGTAGACGGGGAGCAAAAAGCGATCAAGAAAAGGTTTAAAGTGAAAGGTCACCTGAGCCTGTCTGCACTCAATGAAGCTCTTGATGCCACATAACTTCATTAGCACAACACATCAGTAAGAAGTCAAAAAAATTAAATGGTAAAATGTGTGTTGTTCTTCCACATGCGTCTTCACAACTTTGTAACTATTTTCTGATTTGACAATTAAAGCTGATAATTAAGTCAATAGCCACAAATGCCTTGATGTCACAATTACGATGATTGTAGACAACATGGAACGCGCAACAATGACACAATTGGCACAGCCATTACTGTCTCTACCTTGACACGCAACTTGACGGTTGCCTATACTAGTTCTGGCACTGAAATCACGCTGAAGAGCAAAACAGTTCCTTTTTATAGCGCTCTCATGCTGTTCATGCACAGTCATATTTTTGTTACTATCCTTCAAAGGTTTTCCACTCAGACTCACAGCAACCAAAGTCATCACAGCGAAAAAAAACACACGATAATTTAACCCTTTAGTGTAGCACTCATGCTTTAAAAGGGAGTCAAGGAACTACAGTGCCTATTTTGGAAAAAGGTTTATTGGATTCACCAGCACTTTGAAGGGTGTCTTAGCATATTTTGATGACATTTACTTGAGAACAAGTTAACATGGGAAGTACCCTGATGTAGTGCTGTAGTTGGTAAACCTGATCACATGCTTCATGAACAATGTAAGATGTTAAGATAGACAATGTATATACTTTCGTTATTGTGGACTTTTTTTTATTCAGCAGTGTAATATATGTAAACAACATACATTGACTCTTTCTGTTTTCAGTTCAGTTTTGAACAACTGACCTGAATACATACCTGTAGCATAAGTCAAGCAGTGGCATCCCTTCCTTGATAAGCATCCAAAATCTTGTTTCAAAGTTCTTAAAGGTTGTTTCCTGTGCAAGAGTATGGCGGTTAACCATTCTGTGATGAAGAGCTGAAGACTGGGAAAGTAGCCGTGGGGGATGGTGGGAGGCAAGTTTGACTAGTTTCGATGCTGTGTGCATCTCATAAGAAACTGTTAAAAAGAGCGCTAGCAGCCTGTTTATATACTCTGTGTAGCTACCGTGGTTTCTATGTGAAGCATGAGCGTGTGTTTATGTAGAAAAGTAGCCCCACGCCCATATCTTTGTTGATATGGCATGATTTCAAAAAGGTCTCTTTTTGAATTAGCTTGGCTTCCCTAATAAAGAAAGTCATTTTTGGCCTATCAGCTGGGGTCAGCTGGTGCTTTTTCTCAGGCATTCTAAATTTAAGAACAACAAGAATGCTGTTCCAATTGCCATAAATATGGGCATATGAAATGAGTTTCATTTCAATTGTGGTATCTTTGCAGGTTTTTTTTCATGTTTTAACACTTTATATGTTAAAATTGAGTGGAAAATTAGCATGGGGAAGTGAGCTAAGACAGTGAAAATTTGAAACAAATTTGCACATTTTGGAAAAAGGTTCATTGCATTCACCCGCATTTTCGAAGGTTATCTTAGCATATTTTGATGACATTTAGTTTAGAACAAGTTCAAATGGGAACTACAACCTACTGTGGATTGTTGATGCCACACTTCTATCTGAGCCACACAGTGTACATGATAATAATACTGGCATCTGTATGCTAATCAATATACCAGCCACTCACCACCCACTGTCTTCAATCAGTTTCCATTTGTGCAGACATTGTGTACAGGTATAAGTGAGCCCAGGTACTTTGTCAGTGCTTTTAGCACTGCCCTCATACTGATTACCTCCTTTTAATTGTCACTTAGGCCAACAAATTTCAGCACTTATCAGACTCTGGTCTACTCCTATTATGCCTACTACATGTATCATGGCACAGCAGCACATGCATATCACATAAAATGTGCACAAAAAGTCAAGCCCCAGTTCCCATTATATTGTACTTGAGAAGTGGGGCCTGATGTTTTTTAACAGTATATGTCACTTTTTATGATACAAAACTAAAATATTTATCAATTTTGGCATACCTATGAGCAAAAAGCCGATTACTGGATCATGTTGATGGAAAAAACTTATTTACAGCCATATTGCATCTGAAGTTTTACATAAAAATAACAGAGGAATACTGTCTTTATTATTTTCTTTCACAGAACAAGGACACAAATACACTCTACATATAGATGTAGCTAAAAGTTTTTTTTTTGTGCGAAAAACATTAAGCATCTCCTGATCAAGGCCTCTCAGCAAAGGCCACCTCTCTAAGAGGGCCACCATTCTTCTGCAGAAAGTTTGACCTTGACCTTTGACCTCAAGGTCACCTCTTAGCAAATTTAAGGAAAGACTCATCTGGGTAAATACTGACCAAGTTTGATAGACTTCAATCATACCTATTTGAAGATGTAGCAGGGAAACCATTTTATTTTGCAAGGCAATGTGACCTTGACCTATGACCTGAAGGTCATCCCACAATCATATAAAAAAATTTCCCAGAATCTATGGAGTATCTGTACCAAAAGTTTCAAGTGAATCTGGCTTATGGTTCTGAAGAAGTAACAAGAGGGCTGTGTGAACAGCCCGTGCCTCAGCTGATCTTGACATTCATCACACTTGCAGCTCTATGAACTTGGGAAAGGATCAAGGACACCATGTTCTGAGTAAGTCTGACCTTTATAGAAGAACACTAACATGTGCAACATCAAAGTTCAAGTAGTTCTCAAGTTATAATGAAGAGTAAAATTCATGTATGTTGCACTGTGACCCCACAAAGGAGGTCAAAGTCATTCATGTACTGTCTCAGCATGACCTTCATACAGAATAATTAACATGTGTAGCTAACTCAAAACAGATCTCAAGTTATCAAATAAACAGTAAATTTCGTGTCAGTTGTCCTGTGAATTAGCATTAGAATGCCCATTGACTTACATAGTAATCAATAGGAAAGCTCCACTGACTGGTAAGTACCGTAATTGAAAATCCTTAAAAATCAGGAATCCAAAGCAGTGCCACCTACTAAACAACTGTTTGACCCTTCCATAACAACATATCCATCACATTTCAGCTTAATCTGAGGGACAGTTCTGAAAACAAGTGAAAAATAGCAAAACCATACAAAAAATTCATAAAAAAAATTGCAGCGCCACCTGGTGAACAAATTGGGAACTAGGTGTCCCCGGGAGTGTCTATGAACGATATCAAAGCAATTGGGTGAGCGGTTTCAGAGGAGAAGAATTTGAAGGTTTGCCCCAAAAAAGAACAAACAAATTCATAAAAAATCCAAAAATCAATAGAGCATGACCATTTGAACACACTTGATAGAGATCCACCCAAGGCACATCCCCACCAAGTTTGAAGTAAATCTGGTCAAAATTATTAAAGTTATGACCATTACAAGAAATTCCCATGTTAAACTTTCCCATTAAAACTTTTGTAGAGATTTTTGAAAAAAAATCATAAAAAAATCCAAATTCATTGGAACTTGACCATTGGAACAAACCTGGTAGACACCCACCCAAGGTACATTGCCACCAAGTTTGAAGCAAATCTGGATGACGGTTTTGGAGAAAAAGTCAAAAAATGTAAATTAGCATTAGAATGCCCATTGACTTACATGGTAATCAATAGTAAAGGTGCATTTAAAAAAAAATTAAAATCAATGGAGCATGACCATTTGAACAACTTGGTAGAGATCCACTCAAGGTGTATCCCCACCAAGTTTGAAGTCAATCTGGATGACGGTTTTGGAGAAGAAGTCGAAAATGTGAATTAGCATTAGAATGCCCATTGACTTCCATAGTAATCAATAGGAAAGCTGCATTGACCGACAAGTACCAGAATTGAAAAAATTGTTAAAAATCAGGACTCCGCAGCATTCCCACATAGTGAACAACTTTGTTTGACCCTTCTACAAGGAACATATCCACCATGTTTCAGCTTAATCTGAGAGACGGTTCTGGAGAAGAAGTCGAAAATAGCTATAACACACAAAAATTCATAAAGAATTAGGGAAAAATCGCAGCGCCACCTGGTGAACAAATTAAGAACTAGGAGTCCCAGGGAGTGTTCCTGTGTGATATCAAAGCAATTGGGTAAGCGGTTTCAGAGAAGACGATTTTTTAAGATTTACCCAAAAAAAGAACAAAAAAATTCATTAAAAATCCAAAAATCACTGGACCGTGACCAATTGAACAAACTTGGTAGAGACCCACCCAAGGCACATCTCCACCAAGTTTAAAGTGAATCTGGCTGACGGTTTTTGAGAAGAAGTCCAAAATGTGAATTGTGGACGACGGACGGACGGACGACGGACGGACGGACGACGGACCCTCAAAAAACCTCAGCTGACTGACAAGTCAGCTGAGGTAAAAATGAAAAGCCCATATGTGCCTTCCTATTAATTTTTAATAGTAACCTTGGGCCCATGATGCACCATTAAGAAGGTTTAAGCCATGCTGAGTCAGCAGAAAAATACAAGCTTTACCCTTGACCTTTGACCTCAAGGTTATATATTATCAAATAGGAAACATTTTCCGGACCCATAGATTATCGGTACCAAATTAAGAGGCAATAGGTCAAGAAGGAACAAAAACATAAAGAAAATATGATACACTGTGGCAGCAGAGACAGCAGATAATGAGACTGAACACCATATGCATCCCCTCCTACAGGAGATGCACAGATATACATGAAATGAGGTTCCCTGTGGCTTCCAAGAATCATAAGGCATGTCCGATATCCTATTTTACATACTGGCAACACCTGTTTCCTATGTCACATGACATTTTCAATGAATGAATAAATGAACCAGAGTTTGCTTTTTTTAATCCCCCGGGTGTCTTCACCTGCAACAGGTGGATACCTGGGGAAGATACTTGTGGTGCCACCTACACATGTCATGCTCCACTAAACAAAAACCCTTGGTGTGAACAACACCCAGCTGGTTAGAATCTAATATCGTTACCTCTCAGTCAAGTCCAAGTATTCATTTGCAAAGAACTGACTCTCAAATTCCTTGAAAACAAGTTTGATACAGTGTGTGTTTCCTGTTTCTTCTTGTTTTTATGTCTGTCTTGGTTTTTTTTCAGAATTTGTAAAACAAATGCTGGCAATTTTGAAAATTGCAATAAAATTTCAAAACATATCATCTGAAACATTTATTCTTTCAGACTGCAATCAGCTTGTCATCCATCCATAAGAAAAAATTCAGCCTGAACTCTTTTCCATGTGTCCATGTACATGATGCTTTTCCATATACATATACATGTACATGTACATGTACATGTACATGTACTGAAAATATACTTCATTTCAAGTGTGGAATTTCATGGTCTTTGCAGTCCAGGCATTGAACTAAAGTTTTAATTTCACTATTTTGGCAAGGTCCCTAGGAAAAAGCTGTGTTTAACTGCTATTTCATTGTGTTTTTGTTTTCATGGTTTTGTAAAAATTAAGTAAAACTAAAACTACAGCAAAATCAAGTGAATTCACACTAACATTCCTCTGGTGCTTTCAGGTCTCCAGTCTGCATATATGTGAGGGACAAAATTGTCAAAGAGGCAAGAAGAGCCAAGAGAAAGATAACTTACCTGATGTAGATAGTAAGCTAGCACCAGGGAGGAGACTGCCGAGTCCAGATCACAGGATTCATTGCCCAGCACCACGTGGACCCTGTCAAACTGCTGTAAGGTTGTCTGCAACAGGGAAAAGAGAAGAGGAACAGTGGTCACACTTGTTGAGATATGCCGGGCAAGCCTTTTGGAGCTGCTATTGGCTGACACTGGCAGCCCACCAGTCCCCACTAACAAGCATTCTATGCCACAATCAATAGACTGTCAATCAGCTACCACAATGACTGGGCCTCTCAAGACTCTTCCTAAAGACCCAGTCTCAAAAGGATTGAAAACGCACAGCTCATGGTGTGCAGGCACAGTGTTGGTATGACATTATGGCTGTATGTTTATGTATGTGCTCCTTGCAGCATGCAGAGTGCTGCAGGTGTGTGGTACTATAGTAACCAGTACCATGCGAACGGCACATATCTTAGTCTCTTATCATGTCAATCTCTTCACTATCCTCCTGTCACCATGTTAAATAAGTGGGACGTCGTTCAACCATTTAAAAAAAATGTGGATATTAAACATGGGTACACTCTCTGGTTACTGTATATTTCACATATACACACATATATATATATAACTCAAACAGATTTACAGCCTGTTAAGAGAATAAACATTAGCTGATGCCATATAGATCTCAGGTTTACCTGTGTGTTTAAATGACTATGTGGGACTTCAAGAACCTTGGCTGCATACAAGACCACTTTCCCAACAAAACTACATGAATAATTGTGTTATCAAACTGATGTTTTATTGCTTATCACAGAATAAATTAAGTAGTGGACTACACTGTAATTATACATAACAAAGCATTCTAGTTACAGAATGCTAGCTCTTTATTCACTGTAATATGTTCCCATATGAGTGATGATATTGTATGTATCAGTCTCAACATCCGACCACTCATATGTGCACATATTCTAATAAATTGCATTGAACATTACGATAACATGACAGATTGAACATTTTTTTTCATATGCAGGCTGCAACAGAATTTTCTAGGCTTTGGCTGAAGAGTCCTGAGGGAGCCATTTTCCAGCAATATTATGAGTGCACTGCGTCATATGAGCATCACCTCAGAGGTTATGTCAGTCCCCGGACTGCAACAGCAATACCGTCAGGTCTCTTCCACAAACTTATTCATTAACAGTGGTCCCAACTGGAGAGACACTTCCACAGTAGATTCAGACCTGGTCACATAAAACAGGTGGTCTCTTGAAAAAAACAAAAGGCTTATGGACCTAATGCTCTGCTGGCACCATGGCTATACTGCACGTCTTCATTTCAAAGTTGCGAGTCCTCAAGTGGCTTCTGTACATTTGGTGTATGAAAAAACCACCATATGGTGTTTCCCTCCACATGTAATCAAAGCTTATATGTGCAATTCCTGTGATGGACATTGTTGCATGTGCCAAGACAACAATGAATGAGTCCTTAACTACATGTTCTTAATGACCTTGGGACAGAAGATCAATCAAGGTCACCCAGATTATGTAATACACTCATAGGCTTGCTGCTGTGCTGATATTGCCACTGATGTCCAAGTACACACTGCCCTTACAAAATCACCTCTTTCAACTTTACAGGCATGGTGACCTCACAAAAATAAGTCAAGGTCACTGATAATACATAACATTCTAGCTTTGGACATTGTCTATATTTCCTATAAAGTTGGCAAGTCTAATCCAATTACTTTTCAAGATATGGAATTTCAAATCTTAAAACACATTTTGGCTCATAATTTCCTTCACGTTATAGGTGGCAACACTAGTATCATTAGCCACTTAGACTTTGACCTACCCCACAATCCCACTGAATTTGGTGAAAATCTGACAAAAATTAAAAAAGCTAGAGTGTTCATAAAATTTTCATATTTTGGCTGACCCTCCGTAAAGTGGGCACCTCCTTAAAGTGGGCATTTTGCTCCGGTCCCAAGGGTGCCCACTTAAAAGAGGTTTTACTGTACTGCACATATGCAGCAGCTCTGGTCATAACAGTTATAAGAGACCACTCTTTATCTTTGAGGATACTTTGTTTTGAACTGTTCATGTTATTTATATCTCCTATGTGAGATCATATGTTTTATGATGCATGCCTTGGTGATCTGCTGGTTGTTATTTATGGCTATGAGATGTATGCTTTGGTGATGTACCGAAAATGTGTCTTTCAAGATAAGTTTCACTCTATTGTGTCCATGTCCATATACATGTACATCACTGCAGATGAATTTTGTTACACGGTGCTACTGTGCAAAAGCTGCATGCATGATATCCATTTGCCTGTTCCACTGATGTTACTGGGTTACAGGTTCTGAGAGTGCTGTTGCAGAGACAGAAGTACGTTTTGCAGGCAAGATATCCATTTGGCAGCAATGAGCATCATAATAAGAATTAAGGGAACTGGCTGTGAATTGCTACTCTGTACACCAGAACTGTCACTTGGCAAATTTATAACACGAAAACCTGTGGATTTTTCCAGACCAGGAAGAATTAGAGGAGCCACTAACAGCACTTATGTCCATTTCCCTGAAGGAGGAACAACACTCAATGCAATTAAATTGAGAATTTCTAATGGCATGACAGATCCTTCTGCATGCTGAATGGTACAGATGAACTACGCAGTTGATATAGCTGATGGCTCTCGGTAAAAGTTTGACATTCACTGTCACACAACATTAAAAAAAAAAAAAAAAAAAGGAGAGAAGATTTTCTGTTACAACATTTGTGTCTTTAAACAAAGCAAAAACATAAGACAAAACTGATTTACATTGGGTCATTCTTTCATGAAGATAAATGCTTTGAGACTGTTGCAAAGTGTGCAGCTTTTTGACAATGGAAGCAGGGAGATTCTGCTGGAAGTCTAACCCTTTCAGACCTATTCTGCCTAAAAAATGTTACTCAACCCTCTAGAACCTAGTAGCATTTGTAAATGACTGCCTTTGCAGCCAATACATCAGCTCTTCCGCTCCACATTGCTTAAGCCTAAGGAGAATTTAAACGTTGTATACTTCTAATTTTGGGCATTTCTGTATAACCTATCCACAGAGTCAAATGTCCTGCAACACTCAACGTCACCAATATCAGAAACTTGTCAGCCCAGTTCTATAGGCTCCGCTCATTGGCTCTTCCTGGCACTGTATATATCTCTGACATTTGAATACAGAAATATGGTGGAAAAAAAAAGAAAAAACGTTCTTGTGCCTGAAGTTTAAAGATTTGCTTTTCTTCCCAATTGATGGTGATATCTTGAGTGTGTCTGAAGACTGTGCTGCCTTCCATAGTTGTACATCTCTGCACCACCTCTATCATCGAAACCTTAAGTCCACGCGATTCTTGAATCACAAAATTTAAGGCTATGTACACCATTGCTGATGAAGCTATGTCATATTTACAATACCAAAGATAGATACAGAGAGCAAAAGTAAATTGTTATATTGTAGGAACTGATATGTTCAAAGGTCTGAAGTCTCTGTGTATTGAGGCAATTATTTTTCTGAAGCAAAAAACAATCTATATACACATGTGAGGACTTGTGGATCAAGCGACAGAAAACATTCACTTGCACCTTCATCATGTTTATGACACTTTTGAAGTACATGAGCTGACTTCCGTCAGGCCAACTGGCTTAAAAATAGAAGTGGTTATCTCAAACCTGGAAGCATCTGCTTGCAGGCAGGACAGGTGCATGCGTGCGTATTATGGTAAATGCAGCCAATTTCCCTCTTAATTCCACAACACGTGTAAGCAAGGAGAAAAACATAGCCAGATTTGGGGCCATTCTTTATTGGTGGTTGTCAACAAGCTGCCACCTGATGCCAAAATACAGAGTGACGCTTGTAAAAAAAAAGTGATGACAACTCACATTATCCCAATACAGAGGCAACTGCATCATGTTGGACAACACTAGTCAAACTACCACTAAGAAAATAACAAATTTAAAAATCAAAGTTCAAACTAACCAACCTAGAAAAAAAAAAAAAAAAAACAAGAGGCCCATCGGCCTAATGCTCTGCTGGCACCGTGGCCACACCTACATCTTCATTTCAAAGTTGCAAATCCTCAAGTGGCTTCTGAACATATCAAGCTTATGTGACTAATGTCTTATTTGTCCTCCAGACAGCAGTTCGCTCCACATGTAAGCATAGCTTATATGTGCAATTCCTGTGATGGATATTGTTGCATGTGCCAAGACAACGAGTCAGTCCTTAACTTTATGGCCTCAGTGACCTTGGGACAGAAGATCAAGGTCACCCAGATTATGTAATCCAAGAGGCTCATGGGTCTGGTGCTGTGCTGACATTGCCATTGATGTCCAAGCTGCACCCTGCCATTACAAAACCACCTCTTTCAACTTTACAGGCATGGTGACCTCACAAAACTATGTCAAGGTCACTGATATTCTACATGATTCTAGCTTTGGACACTGTCTATATACCCTATAAATATGGCAAGTCTAATCCAATTACTTTTCCAGATATGGAATTTCATATCTTATAACACATTTTGGTTCATAATTTCGGTCAACTTATAGGTTGCCTCTAGTACCATAAGCAACTTAGATTTTGACCTCCCCCAGAATCCCACCAAGTTTGGGGAAGATCCTCCACAAATTAAACATGCAAATAAATTAAATATGTATAGTGACTAACACTATGAAATAGTCACCAATAGCATATCAGCAGGAAATTAAAAGGACCATTTGTTGCTATCAACACATAAAGTGTTCACACACAGATTAGCTTTCAACCAAACCTTTGTTCTCTTAATTTCATAGGTAACCATAGTAACAGGGACCACATATGTAGTCATACCTGTGTAAATCACATCTGCTGCAAGTAAAATATTGTTGTGGCCTTTTGAATGGGCCAATTACCATCTATATGAAACTGCGTTTTCCACTGATTTCCTCACTTGCTCCCAGGGGCAGTGTGTTCCCCTCTCTGTAGGTTAACATGTCACTGCAGGAAGACTTTAAACATTTATCTCATTTGTATGTTGTACTCCAGCTTCTCCCTTATTACTACTGTTGTTGTTGTTGTTGTTGTTATTATTGATAATAATATTACTATTACTACCATCATTTTTTTACACAAAAACTTCTTTCACACCATCTCCATTCACTACACACATGTAATGTTTAAAAGCGAGAAAATAGAACGACCCATATCTGGTAAGTAGCCTGCAGTGCACAGTACACCATGGTACTCACCATAACCATAATAAGTGAAAACAATAGACTGACTGAAGCTTGGTGAGTGCCCTTGAGTACAGAATACATCATGGTACTCACTCACTATAACCATGACAACTGACAAGAATAGAATATCTGAAGTCTGGTGAGTGCCCTCATGTACAGACTACACCATGGTACTCACTATAACCATAACAATTGACAAGCATAGAATGACTGAAGTCTGGTGAGTGCCCTCGTGTACAGACTACACCTGAGTACTCACTATAACCATAACAATTGACAAGCATAGAATGACTGAAGTCTGGTGAGTGCCCTCATATACAGACTACACCATGGTACTCACTATAACCATAACAATTGACAAGCATAGAATGACTGAAGTCTGGTGAGTGCCCTCGTGTACAGACTACACCTGAGTACTGACTATAACCATAACAACTGAGAGGCATAGAATGACTGAAGTCTGGTGAGTGCCCTCGTGTACAGACTACACCATGGTACTCACTATAACCATAACAATTGACAAGCATAGAATGACTGAAGTCTGGTGAGTGCCCTCATGTACACACTACACCTGAGTACTCACTATAACCATAACAACTGAGAGGCACAGAATGACTGGGGTCTGGTGAGTGCCCTCAAATACATGGTACACCATGGTACTCACTATAAGCATAATATGTGAGAAGGCTATCTGGTGAGTGCCCTGGAATATATGGTGCACCAGGATACTCACAAGAAGTCCAAAAATAGAGTATGGTGAGTTCCCTGGTGTAAATAGTACACTTGGTTACTCATCAAACCCAAGGCATTCTATTGAGTACTAAAGTATACATACATGTAGTGTACCTGGGATTTCATCAGACCCCATTCAATCCATTTTTTTCATTTGTAAATTAAACCAAATTAAGAAAGCAGAGGGTTAACCCAGATACATTCCACCCAAATAGGTTTTAACCTGAGCACAACTGAGTTGAGATTCAGCTGCAGCTGGAACTAAGATAAAACAAGCAGAGCTGAGCCTTCCTTTCTTATTAATATTTAATAGTAATCATGGTCCCAAAATGCACCTTTTTCCTGATTGAAGACACTATTATGCCACTGACTCTGATTTCACCTTTCAAACTAACTCCAGGTCAAATGTGAAAGCCCCATATGAAAGTATCATGTGTGATTACTTGTTCATGTTTTTTTAGTATACACTGTCAATATATCCTTTTGATAGAAATGATCAGTGACCTTTGACCTCTGACAACACAGGTCAAATACAGTGATAAGATTTTGACTTTTGATAAGATTCTGAAACACACCAAGAAGCTTGTCTTTTGCAAAATTCAGAGGGCTGGCTGCATTCCTGCAAGTGTCAGAGTGATAATGCTGATCAGTTACCTTTGACCTATGAAAACAGTAAAACATATAGATATGACCTTGATCTTTAATGTGCTTCTGAAACACTCCTGAATGCTTGGCTCATGCAAAATTCAGATGGCTGGCTGCATTGGTTCAAGGGCAAGAGCAGGAATGTCACTGATCTATGACCTTTGACCTCTCAAAAAGGTCTCAAAAATTGAGATATGACCTTGACCTTTAATAGGCTCCTGAAACATTCCTGGAAGCTTGGCTCATGGAAAGTTCAGATGGCCGGCTGTATTTGTTCATGAGTTAGACTGGCAATGTGGCTGATCACTGACATTTGACCCCCTGGAAAACAGTCAAGTGAGTGTATACACTGCATGTATAAGATCATGCATGGTTCAGTGTCTGATCACCTATATTATGCTACCACTACTTCAGACCCCAATAATTCGTTATAGCCCCATATACATACATACATATATATATATATGGATATAACACTTCAAATAATTTAATTATATAATATACATGTATATAAAAAAGTGGCAGAAAGTGTCCAAATTGCTTGACAGGGGATGTCATTTGAACTTGATGTACATGTACCTAAATAATATGTATCAATGTACACTGTTACAAGTCACAAATTTCACAAAACAAATGTTAACAAACAAGCAAAATAATAATATTTTTCTCCTTTAAACATATGCCATTACACAGCATGCCATCAGGTACCTTTAAAATCTCCTTCCCATCTTCCCATTGACAGCTGGTTCATTCAAGTGGCACGTACTGTACATATACAAATAAAATTGCCAGCTGTGTTACTGACTGTGTACATATAATGAACACTGGCTATAAAAATATATATATATATATATGGCCAACCAGACAATCAATGAGACAGTCAATACCACATGCCCTCTAACTGCTATACTATATGTGCTTACAGAACACTGCCTTCTCCCTTGCAAGCTTCTGGACAAACATTCTAGTCTCCCTGACCTTTTATGGGTAACCGACTACTGACCACAATGGATAGATGACTGAATGAGGCTAATGTGTTGCTAATTATAATGAGCAAGTATCTGGCAAACACTTTATTCATACTATTGAAGGAAAACTGAAGCTTTACCCATGATAAAGGCCAGCTGCTTTAACTTGACCTGACATTATTATGGGACAATGTCTAAAATAAAGTGTTATTGTCATGACAGGTAACCTTTACAAATATACAGTAAATTGTTCTAAGAAATCAGCTGGTCTTTCAGAAGCATCAACGTCAAAATTGGCCTTCATGTGTATAGTATTACCACTCCTATACCGGGCACCAATTTCTAAGAACAAGTGACATTGAACATGGCATGAAATTGAAGACAAAAATTCACCCTGTGACCTTAAAACAAGGTCAAAGTCTCTAATACTAATAAGCAAGTTAAGGCATTCACACAATCGTAGACGGATGGATGACAATATGCCAACAATCATGACAGATTCAGCCAGGTATTGCCGAGGGGTAATAATTTAAACTGTTAATCAGGAGCTGCTGATTGGTTGACAGATGGATGACAATATGCCAACAATCATGACAGATTCAGCCAGGTATTGCCGAGGGGTAATAATTTAAACTGTTAATCAGGAGCTGCTGATTGGTTGTGTCAGGGGCTGCTGATTGGTTGTGTCAGGAGGCTGCTGATTGGTTGTGTCAGGGGCTGCTGATTGGTTGTGTCAGGAAGCTGCTGATTGGTTGTGTCAGGGGCTGCTGATTGGTTGTGTCAGGAGGCTGCCCTTTCTTGCCAAGTGCTGAAGCTTCATTTAAAATATATTGCTTTTTTACAGAATATTATGGTGGCATTCGACTGATACCACGATTTGCAAATACCTTAACATTACAACACAGAAGACCTATCTGGTAAATGGATAGATTCCATTTGACATATCATAGCAACTTGACAACAATGCATTAATAGAAGCAATCAACAGATGTGAAGAAGGTAGGCGTAAACTTAATCTGACAGAATTCTTGTCAAGCACATTTATGACAAACAAATGCTCAACAGACACAAATTGAAGATTTCCATTACCCTCTTCCTGTGGCAAAAAATCTAAATATGTAAGAACAGCTGGCTTGGGTACCTGATACACCAATCAGCGTTCATTCTTCTTAAATATATCCTTTCTTCCTGTGGTGCCTTACAGCATGGTATCATGTTGTCATTGTTGTGCATACCTGCACCTGTCCCCTCATCTACTACACTGCTTCATCACTTCTCTTTCCTGACAAGGAAATAAGTCATCAATAAAATGACAGGAAGCAATTCCCCTGCACACTACCTTTTCCGTACCTTGATTTATCTTCTGTCAACAAATTTCCCTGTGATTAGTAGGTGATATTTACGTTTTCACTGTTGTTTGTGAAGATTGCAGAGAGTATCTACAAGAAGCCAAGCACATACATGTATTAGCTCCTCCTTACTTTGACCACGTAGTAGTCAATACTGTGATAAAAGTTGCCTCTTGTTTTTCTTAGAGAAAAGGTTAGGATATGACACCAATGATGGTATCAATCAAAATAAGAGGAATACAACAATTCTGTGCTCAGCTGACCTTGCACGAACTGACTAAATTGACCCTGTGACCTTGGAAATTGACATAAGGTCACCTATGCCAGGTGCAGTCTAAACTTGGTCCTTATGCTGGACTATCATCATGTAAAATATCAAAGTACCAGCTCAAAAAGTTGTAGAGTTATCAAGTGAATAATAAAATAGCATTGTGACATTCACAATCAGTCAAGGTCATCAATACAGTCTCCACCCAGTCGTCACAAAAGACTATCCTTATGTGTAGCTCAAATAGTTCTTGAGTTAATCAGTTCAATGGTAAAATTGGCTTAAGTATCCTTGTGACTTTGGAAATTAGGTCAAGGTGACCCACATGAAAACTCAACCTAGCTCTTCTAGAGGGTCATCACCGTGCAGTATCAAAGTCATATTGAATATCTCCAGAGCCATGAAAAGGGACCTGAAACAATTTTTCATTTTGTTCCCTCGAAATATATTTCATGGGAATGAAACGTAAAATTCAATAACACTGGGTACCCTGGAATCCCAGATAGAACAACAGAGAAGAAGAATATTGTTCCAGATTTAATTATTTTGTGGGAATGAAATATATTGTGGATTGTGTGATTGCATAGATACTTGGAACCACAGAAAGTGCTTAATATTGCATTCCCTTGCAATATATTTAATTTACAGGCAGCATTATTTCGTTCTGATGCAATATATTTCATATTCATGCAACATTATTACGTTCTCATGCAATAGATTTCACTCCCACACAATATTACTTCATTCCCATGCTATATCATTTAATTCCCACACAGTATAACTATCATTTCATTCCCATGCAATATTGTTTCATAGAAAGCAGTATTGCATTCCCTCGCAACATATTTCATTCCCACACAATGTATTTCATTCTAATGCAATAATATTTAGTTCCCACACAATATATTTTGTTCCCACAAAATGCATAAAGCAATAAATTTAGTTTTCCCTTATGTCCCCAGAGGGGGCAGCACTTTTGTTCCCCTAGAGACATGAAGCAAAAAACAAAAAAATTATCTCATTCCCACAGAGTATTATTACATGGGAAGGAAATTATTTTTTTTCTTCATGTCCCTTTGGAGGCTTTGTCAAAGTCATAGCTCAAACAATGTTTGGAGGTATCACCTGTGCACTGAATTCACTAAAGTTCACTTGTGACCTTGTGAATCCAGCCAAGATCACTCGTACTCTCAACATGAACATTACAGAAGATCATCACCACACACAATACCAAAGTCCCATTTCAAATAAATCTTGACTTCACATGGCCCAATGAAATCACAAAAGTTACCATACATCCTCAAGAGTTATGTCAAGGTCACTCAAATGTAATGCTAGCTTATTGTTTATAGAGGATTGATCGTATCATGCCCTAGAAGGTTCTAAGTCAAATTGTTCTTAGGTTATCCTTCCACAACTGTAGCCCCTAAAAAAAAATGATATGTGTGAAGGCACATACAAACAGCTACTTGAAATTATTGAAGGATAGGACACAAAGCAGCACCACACCTGATATTAATGTCCTGTACTGGCCAAGTAGTTTTAGAGACTTTTTTTTTTTTTTTTTTTTTATTCAAAGAATTTTTTTTTCTTTGTACATTCAAAACACTAAAATCAGAAAACATGAACTGTTGACTAAAACTTGGCAGAGCATTACATCAGGTGCACTAAATTTTAAAGAAAATCTGGCCCATAGTTTTTGAGAAGTCGAAATTAAGAATTTTAAGGATGCCAGTGAACTGCCAATGGAAAACTTGCCATAAAGCTAAGCTCGCCGACAAGTCAGAAGAGCTAAGAACCATCCATACAGTTACTTCTTACCTCGTGTTAACTTTAATTGTGATACAAACCAACAATGTGTACTTCCATGATCAAAAAAATCATCCCTGTAAATTTGACTGAAAGCTGTAGGGATGGCATTTCAAGCTCCAATGCCTTTGTGAGAATACAGACTGATTACTGCTATTTCTTCTATGGGAAACTACATGGTATCTGTCAATTCACACATTGTGCAGCCTCCATGTACATAGTTCATTTCCCCTGCACTACTTTTCATTGAGAATATTTCATTGCAGCTGAAATGTAATCTATTATTCTGTATATAACTACATTATGAAACTGATACAGCATTATTATCACCCACCCAGTCAGTACTTTCACAAACACAATGCCCTCCCACTCTTTTTAAATAATACAGCTGATACATTTTTATGGTAAAGTGGCTTTGACGCTTGTGCCTGGCCAGAATCATGAGAATGGAAAAAAAGCTCATGACATTTGTGTGTGATCCACGTAAATCAAGCACGTTGTATGCATGCACACAATACAGCATGACAATGGCATTTTCCATCATAATGAAAGAAAGGCACTTGGTGCACTCTGTATATAGCATGCAGCATACTGACAAAGCTGGTGCACATACATGCAGCAAATTGATTTACATGTGTATATATACATGCTTTAACTGGTAAGTATCCAAACAGAAAAATTCTTTAAACATCAGGGATCCAGGGCAACACCACCTCATGGACTGTTTTATTTCACCCTTCCACAAGGTACATCTCCAGAAAGTTTCGGCATAAAGAGTGACAATTTTGAAAAAAATGAGCAAAAAATATCTTTAACACATAAAAAAATCATAAAAAATAAATTTGAAATACATTGCAGTGTTGCATATTAAACAATTAAGTTCTAAGCGTCTGTAGAAGTGTCCCAACGCAATTTTCCAGCATTGGCCAAGGTGTTTCAGAAGATTTTAAAAGATTTTGCCGAAACATTCACAAAAAAAAAAAAAAAAAAATCATAAAAAAAAATAAAATATTACTGGAGTGTGACCATTCTACCTTGGTAGACCCATCCAAGGTACATTTCCACCAAGTTTAAAGTGGATCTTGGTAATGGTTTTGGAGAAAAGTCAAAATGCTAATTATGGATGGACGGATGACTGATGGCAATGGACGACTGACCCTCCTTGATCTCAGCTGACTGACAAGTCAGCTGAGCTGAAAATGAAGCCCTATCTTCAGCAAGACAGGCTCATCCTGAGACACAACATATGTTGTAGAAAGCTTGTGCACAATCAATGATATGTAGTCAAATAATGAAAACCTCACGTCTCCTATACGTAACATAAAACTGACAGACTAAAAATACATGTGTAATCAACTAAACCTAACCTTCTGGTCCCATTAATACTTAGTAGGACTGATGTTTGTGATATGTATGGACATTGACAGACCACTCTGTCACATATATCATTATTCAACCTTTTTTTACGATTGCTGCTTTTGTCTGTTTGTTGGTTATAATTTCTTCCATTTATCCTCTTCTCCCAAAACTGGCCTAAAGTTCTTGAATGTGAAATAAACATCTGCTTCATTGCTTTATTTTGATTTCTTCTTTGCTACTATAAAACAACCTGTTTGTGAGAATTGTAGGCAAGAACTATTCCAGCATGCACTAAGTCAAAAGCTTTCCTTGCCACGGCTTGCAAACCTGGCGTAACCCTTTCATACTTGAGTTAAAATTGAGTCAATAACTTTCCAACAGGCCGGTCAGCTGCTGTGCAATCTGCCCCTTCTGACATATATTCTTGCTACATAGGCTACATATTTCTGATATGTTTTCACTAAACATACATTTTATCATTGATGGACTGGGAAAATCTCATACATAACTGGTACTTGTATTTTGATTTCATCTGACATGCTGGCTGGGACAGTTGCTCAATACATTTGTTTATAACAATATACTAACACATGCACTGTCCAACGATAGGACAGCTCTCCTGTACATGATTAATTCATGGCTATTGTGTGCCAAACAGACAATGTTCAGTAAGGGGCTGGTTTCTTTTAGTTGTTGTTCATGGCAGTTGAAACCAAATGACAGATTGGTAAACACATGTACTGACCCTGAGCCATACCTGATACCTGACTAATCCTTTACCAATTGAAGGCTCCACTGGACCATGGGCTGGTCTGTGCATACATCCAGTACAAAACTGCTACATCAGGTCTAAAAACTAAAGGGAAACATATAAAATTGCTTTTCTCACTGCTAACTTTTGGCAAATAAAACACATAAAAGACCAGCAGCTTCACATGTAACATGCGCAGCAGGCAAGAGGACACTGTACACCCTTCACCCTATGCACCCCACCCCACTACCATGAGCTACAGGCAGAGCAACAACCTGACCACTAGCCTGCAATTAATTTGGCTAATTATCCAAGCAATGATCAAATGGTGCATAAACTTCAAGAGCAAGGTAGGCTGCATGAGTGTGTCCCTGCTGGACCAGAGAGTCGGTTGCCCCTCATCCCCAAAGGGGCACGCCCCAACCAATTTCCATGTAAAAGCATGTTGTTGTCTCAAAATCAATGAAGAATACCCCCAAGCCACTGCACAAAGCTGCCTATTAGAGAAGTTAGGGAGACTACTTATCATTTGTGTGTGCAGCGTGGCCTGTGTATTCGCAGTCTACAGATGTCTGCAGCCTTGTAGCCTTGTCCTGATGCTTATTCCGGCAGAAAATCCTCTCTCATTAACTCTTTGTCTGCCAGGTCTAATTCTTACACTTGTATTGTTATATGTTGGTCCTGTTGGAGAACACATCTACAGCAGAGTCCTAAATACACTGCTTGGATTAAGTTGCCCAGTGTAGAAAACACGCTGTTTTCTTGAGCAACTGTTTTAAGGGCCACCTCTCATGAGATGCACCGTAACATTTTAAAACTGCTTTGCCCAGACACTGGACTCTATTTGTCCGTTAAATTCATCTGTACTTTGTGAATACCTGCCGTGTGAAACTACTTTTGGACAGAAAGGACGTAGAATTTCTGAAATAGACAGTACTGTGCATATGAAAATGTCTCCTGATAGCGTGGGTTACCTTTTGTTGACCAAAAATACATGTATCATTAAGTTTGCAACCTAAGCTTTCTGAAGGCTATTACATATGCCATGACACATTACTTCTCAGTCCTTCCATCTCTATCGGCAAATGGAGAGGTACATATGATGCAAA
Organism: Hermodice carunculata; assembly: GCA_964020975.1. Taxonomy (NCBI): domain Eukaryota; kingdom Metazoa; phylum Annelida; class Polychaeta; order Eunicida; family Amphinomidae; genus Hermodice; species Hermodice carunculata. Next base: position 45,994,971 of record OZ026629.1, on the reverse strand, counting down.
TGTCTTTATTTTTAGACTAACAAGTATACAAACTAGCAGATTAACTGCCAGCCAGATAATCTTCCTATGTGGTAAACCAGTCAAAGCTGTTGACACTTGAAGACACAAGACACTTTCACACCACTACAATGGTACATATGCAGACCTAGGGGACTCCGCTTCATATTAAGCAATTGACATGGAATGAACACATACAAAAATATGAAAAAAAAAAAGAGAGAAAAAAAATACATGAATACAGATTATCTGTAAATGATTCCTGAGGCATTGCCTGGTCCTTCCTGTCACATCTGCCAGCTTAATACTCAGGTCCTTATGATTAGCAATTAAGTCAGTAAATACAGATGCATTAAAACTGCTGTTTGCTTATCATAAAGCACTGGTATGGATATGGAACAGCATTGGACTCCAGGCAACCAGTCTTCATGCTCTGCCTAAAAAACAGTCTTCAACATATGTGTCAATACCCTTTGACAATTCCCGTTCCATTTTGCAACATTGTTTTAGCATAAAGTCAGTATTATTTCATCATGCTGTGTCTATGCTTGGCAAATGCTAACATAATGTTCCCAACTAATGGCTTCAGTGTCAGTGTTGTTACAGTATTACTTAAAGGATACGCTGAAAGAACACATAAATAGCAAAAGAGTTGCAGCCTTATATCAGTATTAATTCAGTATATGCTGCAGCAATACTGCTCAGCAGCATTATCTCAGTACATGTTCATGTACATGTACTTAGAATATGCCAAATATTGAAATATGGCCCCACTATAGCATCAGTTCAGCAAAAACAGAAATGGTGATTTGCTTGAAAACAGATTTGATATCAATGGTCAGAATAAATACATGTTTATCAAAGGTGTTTACTGTCAAATGACTTGCTTTGCCTTGAAAACCTGACAGGCACAATAGAAGAAACTAACCTGACAGACAAAAGGAAAGAAACTAACCTGACAGATGCAATGATATAAACTAGCCTGAAAGATGAAAAAAACTGACTTCACAGAAGCATTGAAAGAAACTAACTAACCTGACAGACACAATGAAAGAGACTAACCTGACAGACGCAATGAAAGAAATTAACTGAACATTATACTGAAAAGTACGCTTTTGGTATTTCCAGTTGACAATTACCTGGTGAAATGAGGCATGCTTCCTTGGGATCTCCTAGTTCACTTCAGCAATAAAATGAGGATAAAAAAAAATGTATGGCAGTTTGATTTATTTCATACCAGCTGCAGACTTTTCCACACAAATCTTGATCTAGATTTAAAATGAATATGCTACATTCAAATTCCTCATGAAAAGAGCTTTAATTTAAGTACTGACATCCCTCATATGAAATGGTATCTGGTAATGTTAACACTCCCGAGGAATTCTTTTACTGCGGCACCAGTATAATCTATCTGCCACTGCTACAATTCCAAAGTTGTTTGGTAAATGTTCAAGATGCTGAACCCTAAATACTCTGCGAATTATTGTGACCTTAACATTTACAGGGACAATGTGACCACCTAAGGGCAGCAAATGCTGACTCAACAGAAGGAAGGTTAATAGTGGAAGCCAAGCATAGCTGTGGGGAAGCCCACCATAGTATTGCACAAATGTCTATTGTTTCCCTTTATCTGAGACAGTGCTTAAAAATTGATGCAAATGTTCAGTACTTTCTGGCTTTTAGCCTTGTACCAAAATTCGGCACCCTGTTCTACATCTGGGGTGTTAATTATTTTTTTGTCCCTTCAGGTTTCAAATTATACTTGTCCGGGAAATGGTGGCTTGAACAGGGCCATAACTGGTACAAAGAGGACACAAAGAGGACAGTAACTGGGTCAGGACATCTAGCCAAGTCTCAAGCAAATATCTATTCTTCCTAAGCATTTTGAAGTGCGTGTGGGTGTGCTGCAGACTTGCACTATTGCTAGTACTTCACCTGCACCCAGAGACAGTAATATCTACCATGGTTCATCTCTTTGACATTACAGGCTTGACAGCCGTTTTACAAAATGTTTGATATAATAAAGCCGTCAAAAGCTTCAGATACTCTCAGTGGTTTACAGCAGGTGACACCATATGATGGGGACATTAAATGCATACATGTAACAATGTAACATTGCCTATGTATTGCCCGTTTCTTATGGGGCTTTTAAAAGATCACTGCACACATTAGATGTGACAGTCATTGTTGAAACTGGCTACTATATATGACTACCTCTCGTGTATGCATGCCTTGCTTTCTTTGTACCATTCACCTGTTCCATTATACTTAAATGTATATAGATGTGCTGGGAAGTAAATGGCAGCCTGAACTTTTAATTTGGTGCAGTTGTAAGTAAACGTAACATTCCACACAGAGGAGAATGTAAACAAAGCTCTGCGTCATCACGTTACATACAGTTTTGAATGACGATTAGCGTCTTCAGTTCCTTGTACTCTCTACCCCATGCAACAGGGCTATGTGAACTGCCTGTGCTTAGTTGACTAAGACAAAGTCAACCAAATAAGTCCTAAACTTACCTAAGCTTCAGCTTCAAGTACATGTACATCTCAAATTGGGCTAAGAAGAGCAAAGCAAAGCAAAGCTTATATGAACTTTGAGCTGACAGCATAATGGATATCACTGACAAGCTATTTGACCTAGTGACCCAGTTTTATCAAGACATGCATTTTGGACTTGATTTGTGTGTGTGTGTGTGTGTGTGTGTGTGTGTGCGCGCGTGCGTGCGTGCGTGAGTGCGTGCGTGTGTGTGTGAACTTCGGATAGGATCAAGGTCACCCATGTACTGAGTAAGTCTGACCTATACAGAAGAACACTAACATATCCAACATCAAGGTCTCAGTTGAAGAAGTGCTCAAGTTCTGGTGAACAGTAAAAACTCATGTATGTTGCACTGTGACACCAGAAATGAGGTCAAAGTCACTCATATACTCTCTAAGCATGACCTTCACAGAGAAACAATATCATGTGCAACATCAAGTTCCTAACTCAAAATAGATCTCAAGTTATGAAGTGACCAGTAAATTTCATGTCAGTTGTACTGTGAACTTTCCAAGTTTGACACAAAACTGGCCAAAATTATTCAAGTTATAAACATTATAAGAAATTCCCATGTTAAACTTTCCTATTGAAACTTTTTACAGATTTTCCGACCCCCCCAAAAATTATAAAAAAATACAAAAATCACTGCAGCGTGTGACCATTTGAACAAACTTGATAGAGATCTAACCAAGGTACATTGCCAGCAAGTTTGAAGTCAATCTGGATGACGGTTTCAGAGAAGTCGAAAATGTGAAGTAGCACTAGAATGCTCACTGACCTACATTGTAATCAATAGGAAAGGTTCATTCACCGTTAAGTATCCGAATTGAAAAAAATTTTAAAAGTCAGGAATCCACAGCAGTTCCACCTTGTGATCAACTTTGTTAGGCCTTTCTACAAGGAAAACATCCCCCTAAGTTTCAGCTTTTAACTGAGTGGTGGTTCTGGAGAATTCGAAACTAGCAAAACCACACAAAAAAATCATAAAAAAATTGAACAAAAAAAGTAGCACCACCTGGTGAACAAATCAAGAACTAGGAGTCCCTAGGAGTGTTCCTGTGATATATCAAAGTGAAAAATCCATGAAAAATCACTGAAGCATTCAGACCATTTGAACAGACTCAGACTCGGACTCAGACAACCTTTAATTGACCATTGTTCTGTACAGAATACACATTTGTAACAAATCATGGTCAGGAGACACCCATTAAGGCCATGAAAACAACCACTATCATGGGAGCCACCTTAATACCCAAATTGATTTACAATACAATGTTATTGAGATGAAAAGAAATCTGTATTACTCTGTAAGTAGTATAAAAAATACATTTATTGTAATTTTAGACCATGATTATTGCATGTATGTTGATCAGGAAATGAAGGATTGTTAAAGGCCTTACATATTAGGAACATTACAGATATAACAGTTAGGAATAGAACAGGTAGCAACGTATTTCCTAATATAGTACTTCTTTGCATATAAGGCAAAGCCCAGTTTTCTGTGAGTATCAACCTTGTTGACTAAGTTGACAGGAGTATCATTCAAGGTTTTGATAATCATATGTCTCAGGCATTTTTCGGTGCTAACAAGATTAGTTCTTTCTGTAAAAGTAGCAATTCTGTTTCTCGTATTATGATTATGGACATTAGATACTAGTCTTATATTAAATGATTTAAAGTACTCTGGTAATTGGTTGTTAACCCTTTCCCCCTTAAATCGGCCAAAACCAGCTGTTGGTCAAATGTCATCTACTTCAGCATTTTTGACCAATTTCAACAGCAATGAAAAACAATTTGACTGAGTATGAGACCTGTCAAGACAACATGATCAAGGTCAACAGCTTCCTCTGCATGGGTTGGGCACTTAGCTGTTGACTCAGTCTTAATATAAGGGGGAAAATGTTAAAATACTTAAAGTAGAACATCAGTTGCTGATGGAGAAAAATATCATTCATTTTAAGTAGGTTCAGTTCTTTAAAGATTGGTTCTGTGTGAGGTTTAAACTTGCTATGGTTGATTATCCTTACACACTTTTTTTGAAGCACAGCAATTCTGGAGTTTTTATGTCCCCAAAGCAATATGCCATAATTTAAGTGTGGTAATACTAATAAATCATATATTATTTTTAGGACGTTGCTAGGAAGATATTCTTAAAGTCTGTACATGATGCCAATTAATTTTGATATTTATAATGAGATTTTGTCAATGTGGCTATTCCAATTTAGGTGTCTGTCAATTTGTATTCCAAAGAAATTAAAGTCATTAACATGTTCAATTGTTATGTTGTTTATTTGTATTTCTGGGATTGTTACTTGTCTTTGTGGATTGTAGAAAAACATAAATTTGGTTTCATTTTCATTTAAAGATAACTTGTTTAACTTCATCCATGTATATATTTTATGTAATTCTTTATTTGTATTTAAAGTTTACCCATGGGTGATATCAGACTTAAACAAACCTGGTAGAGACCCACCCAAGGTACATTGCCACCAAGTTTGAAGTCAATCTATTTGATGGTTTCGGAGAAGAAATGGAAAATATGAATCAGCATTAGAATGCCCATTGACTTATATAATAATTAATAGGAAAGGCGCATTTACCATTTAGTGCCAGAATTGAAAAAAAAAAAATCATTAAAAATCAGGAACCTACAGCAGTACCACTTAGTGAACAACTTTGTCTGACCCTTCTACAATGAACACATCCACCAAGTTTCAGCTTAGTCTGAGTAATGGTTCTGGAGAAGACCTTGAAAATAGCAAAAACACACAAAAAATCATTCAAAATTGCGGAACCACCTGGTGAACAAATTAAGAACTAGGAGTCCCTAGGAGTATTCTTGTGTGATGTTAAAGCCATTGGGTGAGCGGTTTTGGAGAAAATTTTTACAATTTTATTAAAAAAAGAACCCCCCAAAAAAAATCAGAAAGAAAAAATTTAAAAAATCACTAGAGTGTGACCATTTGAACAAATTTGGTAGAGACCCACCCAAGGTATATCCCCACCAAGTTTTGAAGTGAATATGGCTTTTGGTTTTGGAGAAGAAGTTGAAAATGTGAATTGTTGACGATGGACTGAGGACCATAAGATAAGCTCAGCTGACTGACAAGTCAGCTCAGGAAAACAAAAACTGGCCACTTTAAGAAAATTACCTGCCTCTCAGGAGTTTATGGATGATGTAAGCTGTTACATGTATTCGGTCCTTCAGTTTCTTTATGCACAGTTGTTGAAAATTGTTGAAAAACACAAACACACTACATAATCAAAAGCAACTAATCCAAGTACATTGTACAGAGTGTGGGGAAGGAAATTTAAGAGAGCATTGAGTGATGTGGAGATAAAAGTGTATGATTAGACTGATACAACAGCCAAAGTTAGTTTTTGGTGGGCTAAAAACACAAAATTCTAACACTTCAGTTCAAAATTTAGGAACTCTTGAATGCTTTAAATTTATTCATCAGGGTACGTTCCTTCTTGAGGGGGGGGGGGGGGGGAGGGGCAGTTTGGATACGTGTGCAAACAACATTTACCCGGGCTGTGAACGCTCTCAAGCTATGAGAGTTGATTATTAAAAGTTTATTACAGCAAACTTTATCGCACTGTTGAGTATTTCTAAGGCAAACTTACCAGACATGACTTTGTATACTCGAGATACTCATTCATGGCAATAGGTGTGATGCTCAATGTCCCTGGAAGCACTTCTGTCAATGTCTGCTAAGGGTAGTTCGGTTTACGGTCATCACTAGTCTGAAAAATTATGACAAATTATTGTTATGCAGTATTTAGCACCAAACACTTTGCACTCATTCAGACATCATTTCTGTACATATATGCAATTGCACAAAACCTTGAAACCACATTATGGTTCACTTTAATATACAAAAGGACTAAACACAAATCTAAGGATTTTTAGCAATTGATTGGACCCATTTCTTCTAGATAATATATTTTTCAAAATGTGACATTGGGCATCGCTACAACCATTTCATAACAGCCTTTTTTTTTCATTTATCTTTATGTGCATTCATGTCCACCTTTGAAATTCTCTTTCCCACATTCCAACAAAACTTCAAGGTATCAAATTATAATGATCACTCAAACAGACAAAAATTGGAAGCTTTTCAAAAAAAATAATGACAAGATCGTTGCCTTGGCCAGTCATGTGACCAGTGTCAGGTGCTCCACCCAATCTCATGAACAAGTAAAAAAAAAATTTTGCATATCAATATTTGTTTGGAGGAGGGAGGGTATTTGTAACTTGATACATAAAATCAATTCATTTGAATCAAACCTGCATCCATATGCTACAACACCCTGTATGCAACTTACATTGAATTACAGCAACATAAACAGGGTACTTGAACACACAGTAAGCAAAAAATTTCCAGAGGACCCAAAGACCTACCTGTATGCACTGGGTGAAAAAAAAAAATGGTAGACTGACACTTTTGCTTTGGCAGCGTTCTCACTAGATGGCAGCACTTATTAACTGGTCCATGATACAGTCCACTTTCAAGATGAAGTCAAGAAATTCTTGACTTCATCGACTAAAATGCGTCAACTCCATCTGAACAGCTACAGCAGTCCATATCTTGTAAACATAACATCTTAAATGCACCATCAATATGGATTTAGGGGTGGCCTATACTGAGACGAAAAATATACTGAAGTGGCACACTTGTTCTGAGCAGAAATTGCAGCCATTTCAGGAGGCCCAATGAAACAGGTACTGCACTATACCTCTAGAAAGTGTTTCCAGCATGAGAAATTTAAATTCAGTTTAGAACTAAAATTGAGTTTATTGGCCATTAGGCCTCACACTGCAGACTGCATGTTTTATACAAAGTAAGCAGTTTGAATTGAAACACGATAGTTTTAGTATGCTTAAAGATTGTGTGTCTTATCCCAAATACCTCAAACCCAACTAAAATGTAGATAACATCTTTGGTCTGTTCTCGTGTGTTTACTGATGCTAATCAAGCTGCTAAGCAGACTTGTTTTCCCAGCCAGGGGTCTCCTTGTTACTGTAAAACAGCTGGTGCACAATTAAAATGCTGTTAGTCATTATATGTCTCATCAATTTATCTGTTTATCAGGGATATGAGAGTTCAACAAGGTATTAGATATTACATGTAAAATGCACTGTTCCTCTTTTAAGGGATCTTACCGGCATGAAGGAAAGTGACAAAAAGTTACACATGGTTTCATGTTCTCTTTTCTCACATATCTGGCCATATATATGAACCGTTTATCTTTCACTAGTGATTACTGATTTTTGCTCGCATCCTGTTGGCCAATGCCTCCATAAGGTATGCACTACTTTCTCCTACATTTATTCACTGTATACTTAATAACCACAAACATCAGGCTTCCTATCTTGGATATATGATGTATTTGTACCACAGTGATTTTAAATAAAGAAAAAATTTATTTGTTTTTAAATATTATCTTTTATTTTATTTTATTTTTTTTATTTTTATTTATTTTTTTTGGGGGGGGGGGTGTCACTGTATTGGTCAAGGTACTTTTATTAGGATGGCATTATTTTCATACATTGTGCATATGTAATCTTGAATGCATAAAGCAATCCAGGGTGCTGATGCTAATATTATCAGCAACAAAGATGGTGACACCAAAAGTTGGAAACCCACTTGATTTAGATACCATTTTTGGACTTCTATCAAATTTAAGTGGCCTGTATGTGAAACACATTCTACATGTAGTATGGATTGGCAGCTGCAGATAATGTTTGTGGCACTCATTGTCAGATTTGTCAGTTTTTGCTTGGCAACCCTCACAAACAATGAAAAATCCAACATGTCATGCTTTAAATGTTATCCACAGCTGCCAACCTATGATAAATCCTCTATGTCCCAGACCATTCAGTTGTGAACACAGACAGACAGACAGACAGACAGACAGACAGACAGACAGACAGAAAGATAGATAGATAGATAGATAGATAGATAGATAGATAGATAGATAGATAGATAGATAGATAGATAATTAGACTCAATGAAACTAGATCACAGACAGCATATTAAGCAAAAGTATGTACATGTATTAATCTAAGCATTTGTTGTCCTGCTGTTATCCTGGATGTCTCAAAACTACAGATAAACTATCACTCTCAATCCCCACATATTAAACTTTTAGTTAAATTACAGTACTATATGTTATTCAAGGTAAGTTGGCAAGCAAACCACATATCAACCGATTGATGCAAGTTGCCAAATTGCATGGAATACATGTACTCTTTAAACCCTAAGGAGTGTTAACTCTTCGAATTAACACTAGGTGGCAGCAAATACAGGGTCCAGCAAAACCTGAACTGCTGATTCACGCACACAAAGTATCATCATACTGACAGGTCAGTTTATTTCATATACATGTGTTTGACAAACTTCCTGGACCATCTTATTAAAAAAGAATATTATGAATGCGGCTGAAATCCTACACTTTTCAAGCTGCATATTCTGCAACACTCAAAACAATTATATTGTTTATTGGGCAACACACAGGTAAAAATGTGACCATTGATGGAATGAAAGAAACCTAAGGTAGTAATTTATATGCAAAATGTTTCTTTTTCTTTCAGGAGCAGGATAGGTGTACACTATTAAAAGAGTGAAGCTCGGACAACATACAAATGTTTGGTTATGAACAAGCTCTGCAACACTTTCATAACGAAGCTCTGCATTTATACGCAAAACTTCACGTATTTAGCTAATTCATCATTTGCCACGTTCTTATTTATTCTTTATTATGTGGGTTGTCTTTGCTGAATATTTAGCTTAGACAAGGAGCCGCTACTCAGAGAGACATGTACGGGTAAAAGGCTCCGAAACATGTTGAGTAGTTACCCGCTGAAGACCCTTTAATTTATTTGGGCTGATACAGCCTATGTCAAAATTTTACAGAGGAACGTGTGCAATATAGACAATAGTAATTCCATATGTATACAGGTTAGACAGGGACAGGTTAGCTTATGGAGAGTAAAGAGTTCGAACTGCGGAATAGGATATTGGCTACTAGGAAGTGGTTCTGGGCAAAAAGACACAAATACAATAACACAGTAATCTATTGGACTGCTCATAACATAACTGGTTTATCCATTATGACTTCCTAATGAATCACTGCACATGATGTTTACATTCTCTGCAAAGAGTCGCTACTCACCAACCATTTGTCTCCCCTGGAGTGGTAAGTACTGCATGATATACAAATTGGACTAACAAGAGTATGGACTGCCCTATTGTACAAAACTAAAGTATGAAAAAAAGTCTCAGCAAGGACCAAGCAATGGCCACAAGGACAATGAAAAATTTTTGATTTTGTCACTACCACAAGTTTTCAGTAGGTTTAAATACATGTATGAAAAGGACAGGACCAACTTCATTGTGGGAGAAGCGTAGTTTTAATTGAAGGAGCCTCTCCTGCCACCTTGACCAGCTCAATACTTCTGTGCAGTATCATATTCTGTGAGATGGGCTAGTACTAACTTGCAGCAAGCAGAGTTAATTCACTCCTTCATTGCCAATCATGTCTACAGTCGATCTAATAAAAGTGAAACCAGTCTGAATTATCGTTAAGATCTCAGATTTGTATTCCTTGTAAAAAGGCCTTTCATTCAAATACCAGTAGGCCTATAGTTCCAGAGAGAAATGCTGTTGACTCAGTCCAAACTTTGGCACTCAAAAAGTTCAGAAAGTTGCCCATTTAGACTCTTGATGTGAACTACATCTTTGTACATTTACATGTGCACTGCTCAGTATTATTAAGTATCAATGTACCAGGCAAAGGTATGGCAGATCTTGAAAGTCACAGTTACAAGCTATCTGTTTTTAAATCTATACAACTGATATCCCACACAGACCCAACTTACACAATTAACTCTAACCCCCATTTCTCACATACCTACCTGAACTACATATTCTGACTTGAAGGATTGTCTTGGACAACATAGCATCTACCCTCACACACTTACCTGAACTACATATTCCGACTTGAAGAATTCTCTTGGACAACATGGCATCTACCTTGCTGAATCATTGTACAATAAGATTGGAACCAATCGTTCAATATTGCTACCTGATTTTCTTCAAGCAGCTTTACACAATTTGTAGGAAAGTACATTTTCCCTTAATTGTAAGAAAAACATGCTTTAGATCAAAAGATCGGTCATGAGAAAACAGTGCAGGCAAATCATGTAATACCTGTATCATATGCAGCACTCCATCTCCTTGTCTGGATATTATAATACAAAACAAGAAGGATGGCACCTTTTTTAAGTCCTACCAGTAATGACCACCCTAGCATGCCAGAGAGTGAGATAATGACATGGATAGCCAACATAGACTGTTTCTATGTAGGATTAATATGGATGCTTCACTGCCCATGACTTGACGGGCCCAACTTGAAATATGAATAAAACAGATACTGGAAGCCCACATGCACATTTCAAAGGAGTAACTTTAAACTCCAATTTAAACAGGTGTTACAGCCATGTTTTCTGGTTGTGCAGGTGTTTCTACCTGGTGTCTTTGGCAATAGGAAAATAAATAGGCAAAGAACCTTGTCAAATTTGTCCTTTAATCAAATGTGAACTTAAGTTTATGTATTGAAATAATTTTTCCCAAGAAAGAAAGAAAAAAAGTGTCATATTGTTGTCAAGTTCATAGACTTCCTAAATGAAAAATTTTGATACAGGGATGTTTAAGAATGCATCATCTTTTGTCAATTCATCATTGACACATGCTGAAGAAACTATCTTTCAGTTTAACCCCCCCCCCCCTTGAATTAAGACGGGGTCAACATCTTTCCTTGGCATGGATTAGCCCCAAACCTATGCCAAGGAAAGCTGTTGAATTGGGTTTTGTCACTCTAATAAGTCTCATCTACAATTCTCATTGAAATACATGTAGTTTTTTCATTTACTGTTGAAATTAGTTAAGCAAGGAGGTTAAATGGAGACTCTATCTAGCCTCCTTGGTTCAAGACATCAGGGAGGTGTATGACAGGGAGAGGGCACTTGCGGCCGTCCTTTCAAGCTATGTGTGTCTTGGTGTTGTTACTGCACTTTCTGAGCACCCTGTGTTTATTTTGCCGTCGAGGGCGAAAAGGGCCACACTGCGCATGCTCATTCTCCCACACTACCAAGCGGAACACGCACGACCACCGTAAAAGGTAAACATTGGTGACCTAGATTCGCCCGGCGCTGCACCAGCGGCACATGCAAAATCACACATAGGGTTTCAGTCATGCTGCTACTGTAATGTATCTGGTATCACTTGAAAAAACATTTTCTCTTTACGAAATAAACAAAAGTGCTTGACAAATAAACAAATTTAGCATCCAGAATCGGAAAAATTTAACACTCTGGTTACTTTTTCTTCGGCCAGTGCCACACATTAACTACTACTGTACCCGACCATCATTACCAGATACATGTGCACCGGCTCAATAAGGAGCCTTTGCTGATTATTTACAGTGATGTTTGCATGTTTATTTCATTTATACCTAGCAAATCCTAAAATTGGTGGAGTTTGCACGTTAAATAGACAATTTCGCGTACTTCATCAAGACAAACCAAAAGTGCCAATCCAATGACCAAACTTCGTACTTTGCAACTATACAACTAGTTTCCATGCCTAAATCGCCCTCAGCTAGATTATAGAATGAAAAGTCGGCCACTTTCAACAGTTTTGTCGCATTTTGTTTGCCCGCGACAAGCAAACACATACATATCGTAGCGCCCAAACTGAATTGTCATTTTCTACACAACAGCGTACATCGAACCACCGCAAAATTACACAAAAGAAAGTTAATACATGCTTGTGTATGACGCAGATCAAGAATATTGATAAGTTATGTGCAATAAAGGTGAAATCCGTGTATAAAATTTGTTTACAACGTGCTGCACAATTTGAACTTGAACCAAAATGGCACTGTTCACACGTCTTCTCGCCAGATACTGTCCTTCCAGCTGGGCAAGCTGCCGAGACCGCGAGACTTTGGGTGAGCAGATTAACTCTTTCATGTCTACTGGCCTGGAACCTTTGAAGTGGGCAAGTGCCCTCTCCCTCTCATACACCTCCCTGAAGACATTGAAGCAGATGTTTGACCACCGCCTGGTTTCGATTGGTTTAAGGGGTAGGTCTAATGGGTTACCCTAACTAGATGGAGCATTTATACAAAGCCAGTTGATATTTTGAACTACATGTAGATTACATGTATTTCCTACTGGCCCTCTACATGGGCCTACCAAATGGTCTTATGCTCCGATTTCCTATGCAGAACCATTCACTTTTTGTTTCTTGTTGTATATTGTATAATATTTTCACTGTGTATGTAAGCTACCAAGTTGGGCCAGGAAAGACTACATGTAGCTGAGTTCCTAAGCACAGCAAATTGTAGCCACCACAGAGGACACAGAATAGTAGCCTGAGTTCAAGTTTGAGAAGGTAGCTATGTTTGGTTTTGCATGTAATTAAAAGTTGGGACACTGATTTACAGGCTCCACTGTGACATGACATTATCTCTTTCACAAAGTAACTGTGTCTACCTTGTGATGGATTCATCTATGGACCCATGAGAGAGTTTGAGTCTGTGAGTTTTGAACTGGTAAGTTCTAAATGCCACACTCATTCATAACACTGAGTGCTAAATACATACTACTGTCGGCTCAGCTCTTTTTACAACAACATATGTTGTAACTGAATATTTGGGTTCCAATGAAAATTACTCAGGAACAAATTTGCATCCAGCTTTTTTGTTCATTATAATGGGATATTCACGTTTCAGCTTTGACAGTAGTCTGGGGAACAACAGTACATTTTCTTTGTATTTATTATGCTTTTCACCAACAAAGCCAATGGTGCCACATGCCAGTCAAGCAGAAATTAGCCTGACATTCAAGTGTTGCATGCGTAATCAAGTCTTTGTTCTTCTTCTCCGGGAGGTGGATTGTGACAGGTAAATAAAACTAGTATATGTATATATATATATACACAATATTTTTTTTTTGTTGCATGTATCTCTGTTTGAGGCTGGAAATTATCTTGGTCATTAGAACAAATATGTTATACAGTGAAAACTCCTTATAATGACACCATCTGTTCCCTACAAAATGTGTTGGATAACTGAATATGTCAGATAAATAAGTCAAATAACAAAGAAAATAAACCTTTTCCCTTGAAAATTTGTGTCACTATATTGAATATGTCGGATATCCGAGTGTCGTTATAATGAGGTTTCACTATAAAAATCGCCCAGAACTATCATGGTCATTGTAACGAGAGTTGACCATACAATGCATGACATGAAATCAGTGTATGATACACTACTAGCCATTCAACCAAACTTATTTAATATTGAATGACAGCCTTATCATTGTCATGTATTTTATTGGTTTCTAGTATTGATTCACCTGTATTATTGTATGGGCTCATCTGTATGTGAAACACTGCATGCTTTAAACAGATGTGAAATACTGCACGTAGGACAAATAAGTGAATATTGACCTGTAGTTTTGTCATAAAACTTTTATTTGCAAATAACTTACTAATATCAAAAACAATGATTTTTACACCCGATCAGTCTCATTTGCAAAGCAAGAAGGCAAAACTGGTTAAACAAAATGACAGGGCGCTGCATGTAGGATTTTGCACTCATTTATATGTCAGTAAAGTAGGGGAGCTACAGATACACAATAGCCAGTCATTTTGCCCTGTGCATTGTTTCAATACCCTGGAATCTGAATACTGATCACAGTCTGCACTATCATGGTAACTTTGGTGGTATGAGCACCAAGGAATCCTGATGTGACACATGGACCATGGTATTTGTTTTGCAATAACATAATTACTTTATATTGATTGATTGATTGATTCACTTTTTTTTTCAGGGCAGCCATACATCAACTTGTTAAAGCTGCTTTTCAGCTGGGCCCTGCCGCTAGCATACTTCACAAATCAAGCCACATTTATAATTACATTCGACTTCAAATAAAAGATGCTAATTAATTATACATAAAAGTAGGCATCATGATTACAATGTATATATATGCAGGTCAACAAAACTCCCCAGAAGCACCCTAATCCTAAAATATTAAATAAAACTCACAATATTATTATATTTATCGCACATAACAACCAGTGGCAGGGACCTGCAACATAGCAGGTCCCTGGTACAACCTACAATGAAAACCGAAATCGAATCACTGTCCATATTGTAACCACTGAATTCCATGTCTTAACACACGGCCGCTGACACTGTCAGTGACTGACACATTGGTCCCCTGGCTCTGCTCAGCTGCTCAGACCCCAACCATTCAGTTGTCACAGTCCAAGACCAAGTTTCAAACACAAACAGTTAAACACACCAACTGTCAACATGGCTCAAGTTGCTCAATGGAGAACACGTTTGTACACATCTAAAAGTTAGTTTTTGACAGAGTCACCAAATAAAATCTACAGAATCTTTTGGTACAATGATCCCTAAAAACAATGTACCTGTATACTCTACCATCAGATGTCAACATACCAGTATAATAACACAAAAGTTCCTGTCCGCACACCTGTCAAACACACAACACGCCTTCTGCAACTGCTGTGTTGTACGTCATCAATTTGTGCATTCACTGGTATCGACGACGTTTCACACACGCCGTGGAAGCCACAGTGGTTCTCCACGTCGATCGAGTGTCACAGAAATCAAGTTCGGCAGATCAATACTTCGTAAAATGACGTAGCGGCGGCCGTGGATAGTGCCTTGGAACTTTTTGTATGCCGACGAGACGTGTTTTCACACACATGTGGTGTAAATTACAAGTAAAACAACAAAATGAAGAAGTATTTAGCATTTTTGGGTTCGGCCATGTTTTTCGTGGTCTGCTTCTCGCTATACCTGATGCTAGAAAGCTCCACTCTTTCCGCGAACAGAGTGGCAGTCATGGATGAGGTACGTGTTCTGTTCAGTTCAGTGTATATGAATTGGTCTGCATATGCAGTATGCAAGGAATTTGTTGTTTTGTTTACAATTTGCCTGTGACCTGGCAGGTGAAATGGGAAGCTTGTTGGTTTCTATCCCTTTCTGTTCTGGTTCCAAGCGTATGCATTTTGCAGGGGTATGCATCATACGACCAGGCCAGGCCAGGCCAGATTACCAAGAACGTTTGAAGGATCATCCAGTGTGTTTTGACCGTTGCATAGCATGCTGTCTGTAATTTTCTAAAACTTTAGGTCATCAGATCTATCATTCAACGGAGCTTATTTCCTTCAGTCCTTGTAATCGTCAGTCCATCGTCCAACCGTCACAATTTCACACATTTCATCACTTCTCAAGACTGCAGGCCTGACACTCCTCAAACTTGGTCATGACATGTTGGTGGGGATGTCCCTTGGGTGGTTCGGTACCAAGTTTGTTCAGGAGCTTGTTATCCAGTGATTTTTTAAAAAACTTTTTGTGACCTTTTTTTCTCTTCATTTCTTGACAAAACCATCTCTGAAACCACTTGACCAATACCAGGCAAACATATTAATTTACCGCCACAACTGCATATTCAGTTGTTTCAGGGATGGTTCAACATTATCATCATTTTTTAATTAGTACTGACGGTACTAAATTTTAGGACCTCCCTCCTCCCAACTTACTACTTAAAAATGATGATTTTTCAAGAAATAGTACCAAAATACCACAAAATTTGGGTTACAAATGACCATTATTTTCCATTATCTGTAGAAGTGTACAGGTCCATTTACACCCCCCCCCCCCATGCATACTGAAAGTACTATTATTCAAAACTGATTAAAATGAACCATCCCTTGGTAACTATAGTCTCGCTTGGGGAATTACAGGCTGCTGCCTGTTCAGGGAAGCAGGATATTACTAATATTTTGGAAATAAAGAATACTTAGAACAGGCAGAAGGAAATTTGTTCTTGTAACCAATTTGGAAAGCACTAAATGAGTATGACTGGTATTTGTACACTTGAATTTCTTGAAAAGACCTAATTTTGCGAAAAAGGGGTATCTAGCCCTGTCTGTGACAGTGGTATGCAGGTGTGTCCTCCGTGATTGACAGGCGTGAACCTCCTGCTGTGTGGCAGGAAATAAATATGCATGTCTGGTGTTATTCAAAATTAGATTAGGACACTAAGTTCTAGGTACCCAAAAAACATTATTTGTTTTTCACCAATAAATGCTGTAGTGTTCTGTTTGTTTTTTTTGTTTTGTTTTCTCTCTGTTTTCTTCCACAGTAAAACTATTTTTGGACTTCTCTGGTGCAAAAGTACAGACTTCTTTAAAAATAAAGTAAAATAAATAAAAAATGACTTTGAAGGTTGATGAGGGTGGCCATTGCATAAGGGTACTTAAACATTGTCTTACATCAGGACAAAGCAGGCTCCTAAGTGCATGTTTATCAATGAACACATACAGGAATTTATTCTATGTTTGGCAGTGAGTAATCATTTTCTGGAGTGAAATCCAGAAATAGTAACTCACGGTAGGTCACATGTCATGCCCATTGTCAATTGACCAATCACATCATTTCCCAATGTTTCTCAGCGAAATTGAAACGTTGCAGCGGGTGATAAGTTTACGCCCTTTTCATGGTTGTCATGGACTCGCAAGATGAGTATGCATGAACGCTGGCTCCCCTGGGAACGATATTTTTATAACTTCTGTCTCTAGAAGTGTACCCTTGTGATGTATCATCACTTAGATATATTACAAATGTTAAGAGATTGTTAATTGTCTTGTTATTTTCATTTTGAGTGTCTTACATTTCGAACATGCGGATCTATTTAAAGCGCGCAATGGTATATTGTGTTTACACCCGCGGTGCATGTATATGTGATTTGACATTTCCAAGTGAAAAGTCTCCGCTTCAAAATGGCGACACCTAAGCAACAAGAGCAACAATTTTTGCGGTAAATACTCGATTAAACATAGAATAAATAAAATCTTACATGGCAGTGAGTGAGTGACGATTTTTCTCTCACTCGGGATCGTTGTTGGTGGGGAAAATCACTCGTGATTTTCCCCACCAACAACGATCCCTCGTGAGAAAAAAATCGTAACTCACTCACTGCCATGTAAAATTCTATATGTAACATGTGGCATTTCTTTTGGTGTTGTGACTTTTGACCTGAATGACCATAAAAGGTCATATCGAGATGAAAGACTATAAAAATAAACATTTTCATCTTTCATGAATCAGGAGAATTCAGTTTAGACTTGATGGGGGTCGTTTATGTGGACACGTGTTAAATGTGTTCAAGGTAGAAAACCCTGACCTGGTTTCCAAGATCACAGAGTGGTTATAAATAAAATTATTGTGCATTAAATTTCCATGTGATATTAAACTTGAAAAGTGTTAAAGTTAGCACTTTCTTCATGTTCATTTTTTTTTTTTTTTTTTGGATATACTTAACCCTGTGGTGGCACTCACAAAAATTAACTTTGAAATAATACACTCAGATGTTGGCTACAAGTAAATGCTGGTTTGGTCTCATTAGCATTCCAGGTGACTGAGCAATCATTGTTTTTTTTTTTTTTTTTAAGGTACCACCCAAAATGCCATTTGCCACACTTCGCAGGATAGGACTAAATTTCAGTTTTGGGTGTAAATATCGATACAGTTCAATGGCACATCACATTGAGACAAAGTAGTTAGTGCAGGTCTTCACAGATTGTTTTTGCTCATATTGCACCCATTGGCACTGTGTGCCCAATGTGCAGGCAGCTAATAAGTGATAGTTATAACGTCACATGACCATTATGCCACATAATAAATGAGGTTGAAGACTGAGTTGATAATGATGGCATAATGGTCATTATTATACCTCAAATAGAAATGAAGGATTCTGATTGGCTGTTAAAGCTTAGAAAACTCTTACTGTCTCCTGAGATCCATGTGAATCTTTCGTGGAGGGTGACAATAGTAATGTCCCATGTTTGGTGTAGGGAAATACCACTATTGTCACCCTCTCCAGTCGGACAGAGGCCACTTTAATGTCGTCATGCCTGGTGGTGTGCACGGGAATCAGGCTATGACGTGACCCAGGCTCGCGCGTGAAGCAAGCAAACAAGGAAGGCTGGGTGTGAGTGGGACAGCAACAATGGCCCCATCGAAAAGATTTGATCGTGCTTGTGAATACAATTTAGCTGTGTTTTTGTCAGAATGGTCACCCCAAGGGAGGTTGTCTTCCTGAGGGCAAAGCCCGAAGGAAGACAACCTCCTTCAGGGTGACAATTCTGGTTGTTCCCTTTTTGAGAATGCAATAATTGTTTATTGTGATATTCCCCCCCCCCCCAAAATAATAATAGATAAATAAAATAAAAAACACACACACCAAATTGACTCAAGCATAACTTACACATGTGCCTGTCAACATGCACAACTGGTACTTGAGTCAAAGACAGCTCACTCAGTTCTTGGCTTCTTTATGAAATGGTGCAGTTGACTCCACAACAGAGATCCTTTGTCGAAACAGAATATGCCCATTTAGGTATGAAGCTGCGGAAACTATGAAGAGAGGAGCACAAGTGTAAATCTAGATAAAGGTAAAAGTGGTCGGAGGCACACTGTTCGCATTGGTGACAACATACAGGCAGTTAGGGAACTGTTCGTACAAAACCCTCACACAAGTGCCGGCAGAAATGGACTGGGGATGAATTATACCACAAGACTGGATCTGCAATAGCATCCATACAAGATGACAGTGCGACACGAACTATGTGGCTCCTAAGTAGACCACCATGGTTCCTGGACAACGTTATCATTGGTGATGAGGCAGGCTTTGCCATGAATGGTGAAGTGAATTCACAGAATTAAACCTCTTGCAACCACATCACAAGACTGGATCTGCAATGGCACCCGTACAAGATGACTGTGTGATGCCACCTTTTACTAAGGGACCACAACAGACAAGCAGCTCTCTCCCAGTGGCTTCCAGCTAGACTACCACAGTTCCTGGACAATGATGTCATTGGTGATGAGGCAGGCTCTGCCATGAATGGTGAAGTGAATTCACAGAATGTCCAACAGTATTGCCCATGCCCCATCTCCTTTAAACTATGAAAGAATGACAGTCATGAAAAGATTAGTGTTTGAGTTGGGTTATATGGCAATGGATTGTTGGTTGGTCCTTTCTTCTTCCCAAGTAATGTGCATGGGCGAATTACCTGAACATGATCAAGAATGATGTGGTTCCTCAGCTGGCTACCAATTTTCCCAAACAGCATTTGGGAAGGTTTTGTCACAGCGTGGGATTGCCTCCAGGAGCTCTTGGGAGATAGGGTGGTAGCTCTGAATCACCAGACTGAGTAGCCTCCATGATCACCTGATCTGACCCCATGTGATTACTTTTTGTGGGGTTACTTAAAGAACAGGGTATATGCGACCCCTCTGGCCCACCTTGCTGACCTGCAAGCTCACATGCAGGCAGAGTGTGACAATCTGTGCCAAGATCCACAGATGTTGTGGAGAGCAGTGGAACATGTCCATCGTCGGGCAGCAGAGTGTCTTGCTTTCATGGAGGACACGTGGAAGGTGTGCCACCTTAAGTTGCATTGGATGTAACTTTGTGAAAAGTTGACTCAATGACTGTGAGAATTAAGCTGCCCATGATGTTTGTGCAACTGAAACCCAATAAGCTAACCATGCCCACAGTTGGTGCGTTAACTGAAACCGGTCGTCTCAACCGATGCAATTGTCCTCAGGGCAGGTAGCTCCAGTGAAACCTAAAGAAGGTGCCTTTTCATTCCAATCAGCGCACAGTGCCCTCAGTTAAATTTAATTGGAAAATATACCTTAAAAACAGGTAATGGACTAGAATTGAGACTGAAAATTGGCCTATATATAAGAAAACTAAGGTTTCTTTTCTGAACAAAAAATGGGAGTGTGCCCTTATTAGAGCATGTGCCATTATTGGAATGAGTATGGTACATGTAACCATTCCCGTGATTTGGATCAACCTTTTGTCCAGAGCCTAGCTATAGAATGAACACCTACCAAGAGAGTGAACAATTAACACAGTGTATTGTTAATAATGGTGCCTGGACTTGTATTTTTCAACCAGCCCTGTGATTTGTACCCCTCAACTCTGCACAACCAATAAACAAAACCTGAACGGGTTACATGACAAATCACAGACACCTTTATTTCCTTAATGCTGCAGATTTCAGGCAGATATGATGTTATCTTAAGCACTAAATTGTTCTTTGACTTTTTTGTTGACCAGCTCAAGTGCCATGGACATTTTTGTCTAAGTTGCTAAAAAACTTGTTGTGGGGATTTCTTGATCAAGCAAGTAAAGCCTTTAATTGTTACTGTTGTTTTTGTTCTTATCATTAAACAATTTTTTGACTTTTTACAATGATGTGTATTTAAACAGTCAACTAAATTCCATGTTTTTGAAACCATTTTTCCTGATCTGCCAGCCTGTGGCATATGGTATTTTGGTCCCTTTAAAAAAGCAATGATTGGTCAGTCATCTGGAGCACAAATAAGACCAAACCAGTATCAACTTGTACTCAACATCTGAGTGCATCATTTTAAAATTAAAGTGCCCCCGTAGGGTGGAGCACAAAGAATAAAAATCTAACTGTTGCATTTTTTAAGACACCCTGTATAATATCTATTTTGTTCAGACATGGATGACCTCCACCTCATTTCAAAGTTAACAGAGTATTTATCCGATTTCTTAGTACCTTTGTATTTTTGCTAGCACTTCCATGTTATGCAAGATTATGGTGCTCTATCAGGTCTGGTTTAAAAAAGAAGTTGGAATAATTTGACGTGAATCCCAAGGTCAAAGACATGATTATTTTGTGTTTCATTTTGGTATGATAAACCTAAAAACTATCAAAGCTGGCACTTTTAGATTATACAAGATTGTACTCCTGTGTAAGGTCAAGGTTTTTGCATTCAGTAAAGTCAGCTGAACACACGACCATCACAGTCCTTGTTTTATATTGGCTTCTTTTTGCATGCAGCTGACTGTGATTACCAATCACTTCAGGGCACAGTGCCAAAAAGCTGAAAGTGACATTCTGCCAAATTCTTGCTTCATTATTAAAAATAATAGTCGAATATAATAATGCATAATTGCCAAAATGAAATAATGCACTGTCAGTACAGGGAAGAAATTGTGGAGTAAGGCTATGTCACCAGGGTCGTGATGATTGCTGCTTGCCTGTAAAGAAATATTGTCTGTGTCACAGGGAGAATAAAGTTGAAGTTTCTATCAAAGTTTTGAATTAAACATAAATTTTAGGAGAACTTCGGTACATTTTGCTGCTGGATCTGTGCATACATCTGCCATTGGATCAAACATCTAGTCAATTGCTGTGGCAAGAAAGATCTGTAGCTTAGATATGTATAGCCCTGGGCCTTTGCTGTGTGAAGCAGTGAAATTGGAATGTGATAAAAAGAATCTTCTCTTTATTGAACCATACTTTCTAGGAATGGGGATTTGATACAGTTGGTATACATGTGCATTTTCCATTTTTGGCCAGGTGATTGGTGCAGAAGGTTGCTGGTTCCAGACCCAGCTGTTCCATGCTCATAATTCATATACAATGTACATGTATACATAAAATAAAAATAAATAGAATCAACGCATTAGGGTGGACAGGAAAACTAGAGTCCTCCTCAATGTTCCTATTAGGGAGATTTTATATATGTTAAATTGGGAAAAAGAAGGGTTCGGACATTTTATTCCCACAAGTGTGCATTTTCAAATGGAAATGTTGAATGATTGCTTACATACAGTGGTACCTGTTATGTGTGGTGGCATGTGCATGAAGACACAGTGGTTCCTTTGTTAAATCTACCTGCTGTGGAAGATCAACTGTTCCATGTGGCTACTTTTTAAAAGGTGGGGGTGGCCACTTACAGCAGGTATTACAGTACATGTAATTAAAACATCAAACTGGTAGTGTTTCATTTATTACTTATTATAGATTCACTTATACAGTGAAACCTGTTTTGAGAGACCACCCCAGGCCAAAATGCACTGTGGTCTCTCAATAACATGGGAGAGATAGGAAAAGGGGACTTTGGGAATAGGGTCTTACAAGGCCGGTGGTCTTTCATTACAGTTGTGTCTAAAAACAGGTTTTACTGTATTCACAGTTATAACTATGTACATGTACAAGTTTGTCAATTATAGCAGAAATGCTTGACACAGTGGATTAGTATGTATACATGTTTGTTACAATGTAGTTTTACTGCTGGGTGTTGCAAGCAGCTGAGTCCAATGTGTTTAAATGGGAACAGCACTCTCTTAGCCTCAGAAGCTTGAATGCATTGCAAAACCAACCCAGGGCGCTACCTTTATTTGCTTTAATCACTTATGAATACAGTGGTACCTGCTTGAAAGACTACTCATTGTTAGACACTGCATAGCTTTCAAGACATTTGACTATATTTTATTGTGGATTAGTATTCTTTTAGTCGTATAGTTGGCTAAATGGAGGTTGAGTATGACAGAATGGGATTGAATAGGCAAGGAAAAGAACAGAAGGTTGAAGAACTGCTTAAAACAGGGCACTGCAGTCAGTGGAGGGCTAGGGTTGTGTATTCCCATTACTTTACCATTGTAATTTGCAACTTATTAACTTGAAAACTACTGTACATAGGAACACCAAATTTCAGACAGCAAATGTAGATGCATAACTCAATACCTCACAAAAATCGTATAACCACAGCTACAAAAGTGACTGGTTTATTTAAGGTTGCTTTAACATACAAACTAATGGGAATACACAGCTCTAGCCCTTGTGTTTGTATATTCAGTTGTGTATAAGGGCGAATACACACCTTAGAGGTAATTGTGACCTTTCCTATTGTGAGTGTATGGTGTTAGTGTCAACAAGCTGCATGTGAGTACATCTGAGACTATCATTCTCCAGTCGTATGACCTCAGTTGGGTGAGAGGTCATGCTGCCAACATGCTACTGTACACACTTTGGGTGCTGCTAACATACAGTCATGATTGAATCCCTGAAATAAAATACATGTATATCTCTGCCTAATTATACTGGGACCAGAAAAAAAAAGACACACATGTACAAATGTATGAATGGAGGGCATGTACCAGTATATTAGTGTGATTTTAAAAGCATGGTTAATGTGATGCATACCTGTCAACATTCCACACCTCAAAATAGGGAAACTTTTGTAAATTTTAAAAAATTCAAGGGGGAGATTTGTATTTTAACAAAAAATATACCAGAAAATACTTAATTTTTATGGGGGAGATTCTGCCAAATTTGCAAAATTTTGCACGTAAATAAAAAAAATTGGGGTGAAAAAGTGGGAGACTCCCACTTTATGAGGGAGACTTGACAGGTATGGTGATGTGCACATCATTTGTAATGAGTATACCCAGTATATACTTTTGTGTACATCCACTTTTGCCTGCAGTAATACACAGAAAAAAGGTGCATTGCTGGTGTGCTATTTCATTCACACTAAAGAACCAGGTTGTCAATACACGTGTATTTTGATTTGGAAACAAAGCGAGTGTGACTGATAAAAAACTTTCAGTTGATGCTTATACCATACAGCTATACCATACATAGTTGATTATCTTTCTGTTCATCGTTGTATTGAAGAACTTAAAGAGTACAATGCTCAAAAGTAGGGTTGAAGTAGTCTGTTATATGTACATACTACAGACTTATTTCCACTTGTCCATGAAAAAAAGAGCAAAGTGAGCACACCATTGTGTCAATTCATAGTAATGAAAGTCTTCTTGCCCTTTAATTCAGACATGCAACAATTTTGCTAGGTTTATTTCAAGCACCCATGCAAGGAAAGCTGTTAACTTGGGGCATACTGCGCTCATAGATCTGCTCCACAAGTGTCACTGACAGCTTTGTGTACAAAAATGGCTCATCTCTTTCCTGGATTAGTTATACTGAGCACTGCCTTTCAATTCTCTACCATGTGTAACATTTCTGCATGCAGCTGTCTAATGTTGTATAATTTGTGGCCGGTTGTGTATGCTACACTGTATGTCATGTTCACACATGACAGCATACACACACACACACACACACAAAGTTCACACGTATGGAATTTACACTGTACATTGTGCCCCCACCTGTCTGATACTCATAAATTATTCATCTGAAGTCACCTTTCTTGTCAACAGTATTAAACTGAATTTTGCACCAGTATTAGTTTCATCAAGTGATCAGAAATACTCTGCGGGGGGGGGGGGGTACTCCCTTTAGTGACAATGCTGGGCATGTGCCGCTGAAGGCCCCTATTTTCAGTGAAATTTCCCTAGCAAAGGTCCAGTATTTTGACAAAAATTCCCTAAAAAAAGTGTTTTTTTTTTTTTTTTTTTATTGCCCAAAATTTGGGAAAATTTCCCCGAATTAGGTCAAAATTGTCTCCCTGGAGCACTTTTGTCACAAATTTGGGACCACATTGTCCACTATTTCCTTTAAAAAATTCCCTATCAAAGGTATCATTTTTGTGAAAAAGTACCCCAACAAAGGGTGGGTTTTTGAAAGGTTGAGCCACACATCTCCATAAAAAATTTGGGGAAGTACTGCAAGTATTCCAATGTAGTACAAACAGTGCTGCCTCTGGAAATATAACTTTTGTAGCCAAATTTGCATCAAATACCACTTAAAAAAAATGGCCTGATATTTTCTGTATCAATAGAGAGACAAGGCAAGTGTTGATGAAAGTAGACACATGATGCGCCAAAATGTGTGACCAGTTTTGTCATTTGCTGTACTCATCAGAGGCTAGTGATTTCTGGTCAATCTCAGTCAAGTAAACATAAATATTTATGATTGATATTTGCAGGGAGTTTGTCTCAGTTCCAATTCTCTGCTCTGTGAGTTAGCAGAAACTGAATGGTGTGTTACATACCTTGGTCTCTTAAAGGGCACAATAATGTTGCTGTGCATATAGACAATAGTGCTGTGACCCAACGGTAAAGTTTGAAATCAAGTATATCATTACATGTATTTGTTAATGTCAGATCAGTTATCAAATCGACTAATTCAACCCAATGGACCTACCGATTTGCAGCACAATCACCTGAGCGATCATAGAACACCCAATAGAAAAGAGTGTCAGAATGCTCTAAAACATTTTATCATTCCTTCAAGTAAGCACACACCCATATTAGTTACATTTTTTTAAAACAAATCCTAGCTTATGCAGGGTGAGATGTTTTGGAATACAAATATGTGGATTCTGATCAATGAACTGGTGCGTCTGCTAGGCTGGATTCCGTCATGTTGGTGCTGTTTCAATTACGGGGATCCTCCGTGGCAGCATTGATCGTAGTACCAATTCTGCCCCTAAGGATTCACCCAAAGTTGCGCAATGGTACTGAACAACAGCATAGCAGAATGTGATGAGCAGCATGCCACAAATTCTACTGACAGAAAGGCAAAACTAATGCTTTACATATGCAAAACAACATAATTCATGCATGGAAGCAAGTTACAACAAACTTTATTGTCTGTTTGGTAAAAAATACATTCATACTATACATATTGGTGGGATGAATATATCTGAATAAATCATCAAAATTTTGCTGACCAAACAATCGATGAAACGGTTATTTGTATAATCGCCCTACCACCAGTAGACAAATATGTTTTCTATGTCACAAAGTTTTATCCAACCTTGAAGAAAATTGTAGCCAAAGTGGTTTTATTTTAGCATTGGGATTAACTAGCTCCAGCTGAAATTGTTAGAAAAAAGTAAAGATATAAGAAGAAATCCTCAACCTTTTGTGCTTGCAAATCATCTAAATTTGACAATTTTCCCGTTTTCTAGCAGTTGTGTTTGTGGTGATCTGCATGAATGCCTTTCATTGGCTTGACTGCTTAACCTAGTCTACCTTAAACCAGCTGAAAGTGGCCGCGTGTTATTTTATCTGCTTTGATGTTTTGACTAGCAGATCCTGTTAACAGTCAACACGATGCATCTTATGGAAGACATCTATGGTAATGCAAAATTTTCCCCAGTCATGACATGAAGGATCTGTTTCGATGACACAAGCTTTACCACAGTACATAGCAAGGCTTGGCTGAGCTGTGTGAACTCTTTGAAGCGAGTGCTATTAAAACATGTACTCCATGCCAAGATGGGGAATTTCATTCCGCTTCCAAATGTAGGTGCTAAATCTTAACTTGTAACCCTGTTCAAATCAGCATACCAGCTGTTTCAAAATAGGCCCAGCAGTTTTGCTGACCTGATTATGTTGCACAGGATTTTTTTGCATGTCACATCAAAGGTCATGTGGCGATCTCCCATATATATATACATCAGAGTTGGCTCACAATCTCCCATGAGTAAGTGGAAGAGAAAACTGTTTTCCATGATGAAAGTTGGGTACACAGTGTCCTGCTCATGCTGAAGGAAGCTGTGGATCATTTGGAATCTGAGGTTAAGGGGTTAAACCCTCTGCAGTCCAGGTCATACTGGTGTGTGTATAAGAATGCCTGCAATACCGTATTGTGTCATGCTGAGTTTATGATGTACGTGTAGACCGACATGTACTTTTAACCCCTCCATGTTTAAATCACTCAAAAGTGTTCAAATGTAAAGATCTGTCTGCTAAGATATTTTGCAGTTTTTCATTAGCAGAACACGTTTTCAGTGGGATATACTTATGATGGCAGGGTAACATGCAGAAGTAACCTGTTTTCCCCAGTGAAAAATAAGTGCTCAGGGCCAACTTGCATCAAGGAAAACTGTGGACTCAATTTTATTCTTGCCAGAAAAGGGTTAAATTGTGCAGTCTAATTTAGAGTGCAGCAGTGTTCCAAATTTCCTTAATTTTGTCACATGTCTCATGTTACATGTACTAAATTGTGTTTGAAGTGGTCCTGTTGAAGATTAGGTCCAGTTGCTTCTATACATGTAATTAATGTAATAAGCTTAAACATTGACACATTTTCCCATGTTTTTTAATTTGTATTTTGTATGATTTTGTTTGAATGGTTATTGACATGGTTTCCAAAGTTATTTTTCTTGTGACATTAAGAGACATATATAATAAGGGGCAAAAAAATCTTTGAAAATATGATAGGCCAGGAAGCACGTGAGCCAGGGATCAATAGATCAATGAACAATTCCTTTACTTGATCAAGCAATGGATCCAAAGTCATAACTTAAACATTCAGGACAAAGTATAGGGAAGATGGTAAATTGTATAAGATTGATGAGGATGTATATTAACGAATTTTTGTTGTATAACATATCTAAGTGTGGTGCGATACTGCAAGTCTGGTGGACAGTAAACTGCAGGAGCTGGCAGACAGCCAAGAACCTGGCATCTTCACCTTGTGTCAGCCCTTTTTTGCTGTTTCTTTAGTTTTATATTAGATAGACCCTGTGCAGTTTAATAATAGGTCCTATGCATACTATGCAGCTGGTGCTACCATTGATTTATCAAATATCAGTTCATGCAGATACTTCTCTTCACTGAAAGATGAATGGTGATGCATAACATACTCCAAGAATTCAATTCAAAAGTGTTGTGTTACGGTATACAGCAGAGACCAAATCTGTTTCATAGCTTCTAGTAAAACTTTGCATCACGTAGCAGCCTTGTTCAATAAAAGAATTACTTGCCTCGGATTTTAAAGTATGATACTTGGATATTTATATATGGTAGGTAATATGTGTGTTAGTGATTGTCCCTATATAAGAAAATGATTAGTCTGTATAGGTGTATACTGTTTTTTTTTTCATGTCTAGGACAAATAAATTGAAACAAAGGTGGAGCTTGAAAATTTATATGAATACAAATTTATCTTATTTTGGTCAGTTATGGTGCTATAAATATTTGCCAGTAAAGCACAGGATGATCTTGGTCCTCTTGTTTTGTTACTACATGGAAAAAGCCCCCCCCCCAAAAAAAATTAAATTAAATTAAAAAAAAAATAAAATAAAAAGGCCACACCCCTGAAACCACACCTTCTGTGTTAATATGGTACATTGTGACAGTTGCACGTCATGTACATATTGTTGCTCCTTCTGGCTTACTCTGTTGGTCCATATTAATTTGAGGGAGAAACTATCCATTATGCAGGATTTTGATCGTAAAAATGTTCTCAGTCTGTCACATCCCCAACTTACTGAAGTGAACAGGAATTAACTTTGTCAGGTTAATGTGTGGCAATGTATATATAACAGCCATCAAATCCGAAGGCACAGCTTTGGCGTTTACTAATATAGTACAGATCAGGCAACAGACAGGTATTTGAGGCGTGTGGTTGCAACCCAAGACGATCTAACAGGGACTTAAATGACCTAAAACGTTGCATTATCTTGCACTTCAAAAATAAAATGCCTACATTTGTGCTTTCCACCCCAAGTGCAAATATGTCAATGCACATGATGCGTGTTATCAATGATTATCACGTGTATTTATGCAGCTGTCAGTTGTCAGCTCAGTCAACAGAACAACACTTTATTTTTAGCTCTGATGACCACAGGTTGCAGAACTGGTGTGATCATTCATGTCAGTCTGTCTGTCCATCTGTAAACTTTTCCATGAGGATGTGACACAATCCACAATTTTCAAGTTGGCCCAATATAATTTTCATGACTTATCAAATGTATGAAAATGTAGGTCGAGTTTGATGTGGGTGGCACCACCCATAGTATTGTGTAATGTCTGGGCCAAGATGTAAAAATTTTTACTACAAAGATAGAGGCTATCCCCCAGAACTTCTACGCTCTGCTCTGGAGAAAATACGCTCCATTGAAAGTGACGATCTGTTGAAATCAACATCAACAGAAAATCCCAATAACCAGGACAAACTATTCCTGATCACACGCTACAATCCATCACTACCCCCTATTAGGGATATTGTCCAAAATAATTGGAAAATCCTTGAGGCTTCATGTAATGCAGCCTCATTGGTGGATAAGGAAGTAGTGATGGGCTTCAAACGTGCACAAAATCTAAAGGATGTACTGACCAATTCTAGGATCAGATACTAGGAAAATCCTTCTCCGCATCCGGGAGTGTCCGGCACTAAGCAGAGAAATTCTTGTCACCGTAACAACTGCAGATACTGCACACACCTGAACAAGAGTGGTCGTGCAAAGAGCACACAAACTGGCAGGACCTATGTCGTTCCTGACCAAATTTGCTGTGAGAGTTCAAACTTAGTTTACCTCCTCACTTGTAATTTTTGTAACAAACAGTATGTCGGCCAAACACTACGCCAACTTAGAGAAAGATTAAGAGAACATTTTCGTTACATTGAGAACAAAATGGACTTGCAACCCTTGGGCAGACATTTTGTCCTTCCAAACCATGATGGACTTGACCTACAAGTGCAGGTGTTGGAATTCATCCAAACACCTCCCCTCCTTGAGCGCACAGAACTTCTGCGCTTGGAGAGGGAGAGACATTGGATTCACCAATTGCGTTCCATAGAGCCTTTCGGCCTCAACTTCATGGGGAGATGAGCTCACTCGCTCTGTCTAATGCTAAAATTTTGTATCAAGCTCATCCCAACATGTATTTAAGTGCCTTTATTCTCACATCGGTGTTAATAAAATCAATAGGGATTTAAAGTTTTTTACCACAGCAGGACAAAGAATTTTCCTGCCAGCCCCTGTGATAGGGCATCAGATGCAAAAGTACGCAGTTCACCTGGTAAACAGCTCCATACTTTTACACTGGTTGACCTTTAACCAGTATGTTCAGTTTCCAAATTAAGAATTTGAACAGTTCAAACATTTGTTTGAAATTCCGAGTTACGTAAAACTAGGCCTTTGGCCTAGAATACACATGTGCATAGACGGGCACAACGTAGCAAAGTAAATGTTACCCCTCACTATAAATATGGAAGCATTTTCAAATCCCAACCAGTGCCTGATGAGACCTATCTAAGGTCAAAACGCGTCACACAGCTGTTACTGCCTTGGCTACTTGCCTTGTCACATTTGCTCCTACAAATTTTGAGAGATTTATTTTTTGCAGAATTTGTAATAAATTATCACAAAACTTGACAGGAATGTCAGTGAGACTAAAAGATGAAACACAATGAAATTTGGTGGCACCATCTGCTGTGTTAGGAAAGAAATGGACCAAAATGTCTTCAAAACATGTTAAATCAGTATGTTGAGACAGAATAAGGCTTATTATACCAAATGTGTAAATTATATGTAAAAGTTTGACATTGCATAATATGGATTGCCTAGAACTACTTTCTCGAGGTCAAGTTTTTTTCTTGTTAAGTTTTATGTGTTAAAGCTATTTTCGACTTCTCTAAAACCATAACTTAAATCAGGCATGAAAATCTTCATACAAAAGCCTGGATTCAGGCTTTTTCACCAAAATAAACCTAGTGTATGTCATTTTAAAGATGCAAAATTTCAGGCTTTCAGCCACCCTTTGTGGCTTTTTCCTTTCCCTCTGATCTCATGCCTGTTAAGGTCTCAGGGGGAATTCGTATCAAGATATTCATACAAAAGCCTGGATTCAGGCTTTTTCACCAAAATAAACCTAGTGTATGTCATTTTAAAGATGCAAAATTTCAGGCTTTCAGCCACCCTTTGTGGCTTTTTCCTTTCCCTCTGATCTCATGTCTGTTATATTATTCAAGGTCTCAGGGGGAATTCATATCAAGATATTGTCATGGGCAATGTATGACATAGTAAATTGAGATTGAACTGCAAAACTTGCACCAAGTATATGCATGAGGCCAGTAGACAAATTTTTTAATATATTGTGTGACCTTGATCTACTTTTCAAGGTGATTAAGCACATGAAAAAAAGGAGACTAAATTCAGTATATTGATATAAATTAAGGGCAACAGTACCTAAATTAATTAATGTAGATAAATGTGTTCGTGTAGAAGTTTGATGTTATGTCATATGGATGACTGACTAATTTTAGAGGGTCATGGATGGAATGCTTTTCAGGAATGAATCTTTTGTGTTGGCCATCAGATTATATGTCAGCAGAGTACTAGACCCATGGGCCTTTTGTTTATATCAGAGCTAGGACAGCTGTATCTTTTGATAGCAGTACAGGAAAAAAAGAAGATCTTGGTGGTGGCAAATGCAAATGATCAACCCTCAATGCAATGTATAAATGTGAAAAGTAGATGGAAAGGACAGAAAACAAAACGATATGGTAGCCCAGCCTTAGTAGGGTGGCTGGTGTCACAGAGAACTGTCCTTCTGCTTCCCAAGAACAAGGGATTCCCAGCAAGAATTCCCCCAAAAAAGACTTGGTTTCCTTAAAAAAATCCGCTTAACCATGTGCATGAATAACTTATCTTGCTTTGAGAAGGGATTCCCAAATACCATTGGGATGTCCCAGTGATATCATCTATGCCTGTCATGTCAAGGAGCATGACAATTCAGCACGTGTAATTTATACACGGCTGACCATTACATCATAAGATGGGTGGACTGACTCCCCTGGCCAGTGATTGTAACTGACCATCATGCAACGTTGCTAGCCAGAGTTATCTGTTAATTATGTTTTAATTCCCGCTTCTCAGTGACAGTGTTAGAGGGGTTGTGTGAGGACATCAGGCTTTATTTTAGTTAGCCTTTTTTCTCAGCATGTGACCTGCCCTGTTGGGAGCACATACTCTCCCTTTTGTGCTATTCCCTCAGCATCTGTGTTCCAGGCATGACACAGCCTGCAGCTGTCCAGTTTTAGTGGGTCTAAACCCTTTTGTTTAGGTTGGTTTGTGAAATTAATTTACATGTATTTTTATTTTTTCCGTCAAGTTTTCATCAATGAAAAGTAGTCATATTTTTTTTTTTTTTTGCTGCTTGCATGTTATGGAGATTGTGCATCTTTGCATGCTCATCCATTGGGAGATCTGCGTATTGTCACTTTTATTACATGATTGCAAGATATGCAATTTTGTGCGGCATCCGCTTTGACAATACAGCATTAAACATGTTCAAAATATTGGTCCCAAACCCACTGCCTTGTGTGTTCATTTTAGTTGAGGCTTAGTTAAGTCTTTCACCTGAATGTGTAGGGAATAAAATAGTACGTTATATATAATTAGAAACAGGTCTTGTTGACACTGTAGTATATAAGAAGAAGGCCTAACTGTTATGTGCAGTCCCAAATGAGCTGCTCCAACGGTGAAACTAGTCGGATGAATTGGCATTTTGCTACTTTGCCTTGTATTTTGTTATAATATGGTAGCAAATTAACGTCATAGGAGGATGGCTAGTGTCACAGAGAAAGTTTCACGCATGTTTTTCCTTCCTCCCATTTGTAAACTTTTTGTTTGTAAATGTGATACTGTCCACAGTTTTCAAGTTGACCACATATATTTTTCAGAACTTGGAAAGTGTATAAAAAGCTGGTTCAAGTTTAATATGGGTGATACTACCTGCAGCATTATGTAGGGCCTAGTATATGCATTGAAATGTGCAAATCTAAATGCTGTAGCATCTTTTATTTTCAGTGGATCTCAATGAAACTTAATAGAATTGTGGAAGATATTAAAATATTGAGGCATCATTCTTATTCAGTGAGGTATCATTATCGAGATGGCCACATAAGGAGGTTCCATCCTATGTATTTAAATTCATCTGTTTACATGACAGCAGAGCACTATGCCCATGTGCCTGTTGTAATGCGTATTTTTTCTTTCTTTTTTTGAGGGGGTCCCAACTTGCAGAGAAATCAAGTACATGTACATTTTGCAGATCAGGAATATGAGATACAATACTTCATGTGGCAGCTGAGTGAAAAATGTGTTTTATTCATGATCAACATGAAGTCCAGCTATTACATACATGTGGGTAACCTGTACCAGGAGGTATGAGTTATGATTTTTCACCTTTAGGGTTGGTTTCCACAATTTTGCCTATTTGACTAATAAAATGCGTGTGCAATGTTGCTAGGAAGTCAGAAGACAAAATAAAACCCGATTGGAGCTGGCCAGAGAAAGAAACTTCAGATAAGGTTTCATTGATAATGTTTGAACACTGGTTCATAAAGAACAGCACACACTGTGCCTTATTAGTTCAGTGCTCATGCTTAAAATTGAGATGCTAACATGCACATGTAGTCAGTACAGAAAGAACCTGGCTGTAGAAATCTATTGAACTCTGTTAACTCATCACATGCTTTGAAGATAAAGGCGTGGATAGAGGTTCTGCATTGCCTGGCAAGTCGCGGTGCAGCTGATCTTGTAGCAGCTACAGCATGACGTATGAGGCACAGCAAAAACCAATGGCCCTAGGCATTGCATGTTGGTGTTGAAATTAAAGCTCTTTTTATGAAGACTGTGAGTATATAATTGTCATTGAAAGTCTATAAAGTAAATGTATAGGAAACCAAAGAACTGTTGTGGAAGGAGTTAAATCACACTCTGACTTTTGATGCAGTGTTATAGGTTACAGGTATTGACTAAGCGTGCAGGTGATATTTATGAGAACTGCAGCATGTGCAGTAAACGCTGATCGTGTGACTGAGCTGTCTGTGTGCACATACAACTTCACTCATATATCTGATTTATAGATGGCAGCTCAGCCAAAAAAAAACAAAACAATCCAATATCACCAGAGTTGCCTCCGTCTTGAATCGCTATGCTCAAATGCCAGAAACAAGTTGTCTTTTTGCAACAAAGAGTCTAAATTGACAGGGTAATGACATGGGAATTGCCCTAGGCCCTTGCATAGTGGCCTGATGAGAAAGGCTGTTCTCACATGGTAGTGGTCTCTTTTCAGCCAGGTATCAGTGTATCCTATTTAACTTGTACAGGTTGTTGAGTCAAGGGATCCAGCATCCTTTCATCTGTGGCTCATGTTGAGTCAGATCATTCACACGTGTTTGTGTACAGCCTTCAATACGTCAGTCTCCCAGCTAGACTTCCCTTTCATTTTCCTCTACAGACATCAGTGATTCTATATTTGAACAGGTTTATGTGATTTGAGTTGATTGGCTTTCATGCATCGGTGTGTCCATTAGTTAATATGTGTACACTATGTATGGTATGTATATTTATGTATTAAAAGTTGGTGGGTGGGGGACATGCTATTTGTGTAACCATTGCCTTGCGTGCACATGTCCTTCATGCTTTGATGCTTGTAAGTCCATCCTTATTAATCACATTCCATTGAATTGAGCCTCATTCAACAGCTGTCCTTGGTGTGTGCTGGGTTCTTAGCATCCAACCCACAAGAGGGAAAGCTGTTGACCTGGGTCATGTTATCTTTATGGGTTTCATAGACAATTCTCATTCAAGCTGATTTTCATTACTGTTGATGTTATTTGAAAACATTTTAGCAGTCAATATTTTACCAGCAACTAGTTGTGACACATTCAAGGGGAAAGGGTGAATGGCAGCTCGTATGTATTCAGCTGCAATTTAATGAGCATTTAGTCTAAAATCCTTGTAGACAAAGAAGCTTTCACTGGAGTATCAGTCAAGATGTTGCACGTCAGCTCCCTGGCTTTTGCTTTTGCTGGCAAGTCATTCCCCAGCTGTCAACAGGCCAAGCCCATGGATGAATTACAGCACGACATCCTCAGATGGGAATCTGAAATCTATGACAGAGATTTACACAAAATAATGCTCATAAGACCCACGCTGGGTATCAGTCATATATGAGACTAAACTGAGAGAGAAAAGGTAATGTATTATTCAGAGAGAATAAACCTTCCAACCATTGTAGGTGGTGCAGTCAATAGCAACGTGTACTCATATTTTTATGGTGGACAGTTTTTACCTCACTTGCGCTATAATTAGAATATGGAAACATGTAGCAACAGAGGCTTCAAAAGGACGGTGTAAGTAGGGTGTAAGTTGACAAGAACTGGCATCATTTTCTGTTGATCTGTGACCAAATGTCAACTCCAATCTGCTGCAATATTTTCATTTGCATTAATAGAAAATGTCCTGAATGAAAATTGCAGGTGAGACAAGTATGCCCCAGGGCAGCAACTTCACTCAACAAAGAAAAAGCAGTTGACTCAATCTTAATGGACAGCAACGATGTCTCCACTGGTAGTCATTTTTTTCTTCCCATGGGCGCGAGGGATGGGCAGTGGGGGTGTCACATTGAGACCATACTTGTCAAAGGTGATAAAACAGAAGTACTTTTTCTTAGGTGATCACTAAAGAAAAAAAATACATCAAGAACAATGGTTGAGGTGGAAGACCATGGCTCCTCCATGTATTTTGGGCAGCAAACAAATAATGGCAGTGATGAACAATAATGGCTGGTGCAGGCTCGTGTTAGCACATAGAGGGTAAGAGTTGTCAGTCTGAGACAGTAATGGAAGACATCTACTGCTACCTGCACAGTGCACGATCCTTTCTTCTGACAACCACACCTCTAAGCTCAATATATTGCTACTTTTAACCTTTTCTGCTTAGACATGGCCAGAACTGGCTGGTCGTCAATTGTCATTTATTTTTTATATTTTGACTTATTTGTTACAAAATGAAAAACAATTTGAATGACAAATGTAGATAAGAACTATCAAAATAACATGTTCCAGGTCAACAGTTTTCCTGGGTGTGGCTTGGGTGCATAGTGCCCAACCAATGCCAAGGAGAGTCGTTAACTCCACTATTTTAAACTCCATTAATTCAAGGCAGAAAGAGTTAAGGTAACTGTCATACTGCGGCAAGGTATCAGACAATGAACAGTCATAAACATGATGAGTGGATGTTCACTTTTCAAAAGAAGGACAGAGATCATCAGTAGTGATAGATTCATTGCCACTTGATTTATTGCAGCTTCTGCTAACCAGCAGTCTGGCCTTTTGATGTAGATCTATAAACAGTCTGTCACCTGGGACCATATATAACTCTTACTGTTTACTGCAAGCTTATTCTTTGTTTGGGAAAAAAATGGAGCAGATGTACATGTATATAAATGCATATGTCACATGTAAGCAATGAAACTTACTTTATGCAAGAAAACACAGTAAAGTGGTTGTGCCAAAGCACATATATGTATTCATTACATGTTGGTTCCTGCCATGATTCATGTGTCTGTATGAAACATTGTGTGTGGCTGTAAAACAGTCAGAGCTACCATGCATCATCAGCATTGTGCAGCTACATACACTGACAGGCCAAGCCATCTAGTCATCAAAATTGGGCATTCAACTTGTGGTGAAACATTGAGTTTAAAAGTGAAGTCCTGTTTGAATTTTTGCATATAATTATGCCATCCTCATATGGGGATGCCTACAGTGGTGAGTAGAATTTAGGCTCAGCTGCCACCAGTGTAGATTGTATTTTCCATCTGTCTGTCCACAATTCACATTTTTAACTGCTCCAAAATGGTTTGGCAGTTTCACTTGAAACTGGGTTGGGGGTGTACGTTGGGTGGGTCTCTACCAAGTGTGTTCAAATGGTCACAGTCCAATGATTTTTCGATTTTTTTATGATTTTGGGGGGCAAAATGTTAAGAAATCTTTTTCTCTGAAAACGCTCAGCCAATAGCTTTGAAATTGTATATGGACACATCTGAGGACCCCTGGACCTTAATTTGTTCAACAGGTGGCACTGCATTTTTTTTCTATTTTCTAATAATTTTTGTGTGTTAAGGCTATTTTGGACTTCTCTAGAACCATCACTGATATTGTTCAGAAACATAGTGGATATGTAGCTTGTGGGTGGGGTAAACAAAGTTGTTCACTACATAGTGATACTATGGATCCGTGATAAAATGAATTTTTCAATGTGTTTACTTTTCAGTTAATGCATGCATTCCGATCTTTTTATGGTGAGCTGCTTTGCCTTTAACATGTTTAATATCAAGGGCTATAGATTTCATAAATATAATATCAAATACATATATTTAACTAGAGCATGTTATTGCACTCTGTGCGCAGCTGAACAATGAATCTCGCACCACAGTGACGCGACTGTAAACTTTGGCATGCAAACAAGTATACGTAATTGCTACAGGTGGTTTGATAGTGTCATCATTGATGAGCTGGGTGTGTATGACATAGGCAGCAACCCTTATATGGTAGTAGTCACAGGCTACACCAAACCGTTCACCAAAGATCCTGAACCAGTATGGACGTTCAAGCAAACAAGGTGCAAAGTTAACAAAAAGTCTGACTGGATCTCTTTTAGAAATGAATTGTTGGTGCATTTTAAGTATTGGGACTGCA
Source organism: Hermodice carunculata (assembly GCA_964020975.1). NCBI lineage: Eukaryota > Metazoa > Annelida > Polychaeta > Eunicida > Amphinomidae > Hermodice > Hermodice carunculata. The sequence continues at coordinate 45,957,292 of OZ026629.1, read as the reverse complement.
ATGAGTATAACATGGTGATTGAAGCTTGGTCGTTATGAAAAATATTGTTAATTGTGTGGGTGAAATCTTGGTCGTTACGAAAAATATTGTTAATGGTGTGGGTGAAATCATTATACATGTACATGTAGGTGTAAACTGTAAAGACCATGACTGTGAACAAACATAAATTATGGAATGCTGAAAGTAGGGAAATTGACAAAAAGATAGGAAAACTGCCAATAGATTCTACAGTACAGGTTCTGGTCCCGGAGAGATGGGGCTGACCCAAACCTTGTGCAAGGTTGGTGTGAAGAGTATCACATGAGAAAACACGAAATTCAAGAACAAATTCAAGCCTAAAGAGTTGGTTGCAAAATCCCCATCATAGCATTAAATTCTGAAAAAGGCTAGAAAAATAGGCATATGCTAAAACGACTGAATAATAAAAATGAGAATCTCCTTTGATTTCTAGATCTGAGAAAACACGAAATTCAAGAACAAATTCAAGGCTAAAGAGTCGGTTGCAAAATCCCCATCATAACATTAAATTCTGAAAAAGGCTAAAAAAAATAGACGTATGCTAAAACGACTGAATAATAACAATGAGAATCTCCTTTGATTTCTAGATCTGACGGATAGTACAAGAATCATTGACAATCCTAAGGAAATTTGTATAGACTAATAGTCATTACAAATTACTGTGAAAGTCATGACCAGTGCTGATCAGAAAAGTGACAGCGCCACTTGCAACGATGACTTGGCACAAAGATTTAAAGAGTTAGAGTCAAACACCAGTGACACAGGCATTGTGGTCAACATCAATGTAGATTTGGTAGAGTTGAGAAACTTAGAAATAGTAAAGCATGTGGTATACACAATATTCCTATTTGAGTTTCTGAAATATGGTGTCCCTTTCTGAATTCACTCACTGGTAAATCTGTTTAATTGTTGTAAATTGCTTGAGTGTTTCCCGGATCAGTGGCTCCAAAGGCTTGGTGAAATCTATTTATGGTGATAACAGAAATCTCAATTACTACTGAGGCATAACTGTAACCTCTTATGTATATAAGCATTTTTTGTTGGTAATTGAAAGACAACTGCAACAGGACACTTGGGGAACTCCAGGAAGTATCTCGAAAAGGACGTATGGAGGATCAGATTTTTACCCTGAACGGCTTGTGTACTTTAGGAAAATTACAGAAATTTAAAATTTGGCTTGGCTCTTTAAACATCTCAAAAAGTGTTTCACACGTTAAACAGAAATCTCCTGTATCTTCAGTTATGGAATAAGGTGATTCAAGTAAAAGCTTGGAGGCTTGGTACAGGACTACATAGTAAAGGAAATAATAAAGTAATTTTGGACCTTTCGAAAGCTCTTGGTATGACATGATTAAGGGGGTAAAACAAGGCTACATCCTCTCTCTGATGCTCTTTTCCCTAGCCATGTCAGATGCTCTTTTCCCCAGCCGTGTCAGATGCTCTTTTCCCCAGCCATGTCAGATTTGCTAGGGTAATGATCAAGGCTTAGGGATAGTATTGAATTCATCTCACATTGCATGCCTCTTATCGCAGATAGCCAGAACAATTTGTCAAGAATGTTCAATGTTGCTGATCACTTGGCCATGAAGTGGGGAATGACTTTCAAGTCCAGAGTAACGGTTATCAGTAAACGCATCAATCCCTATAAATGGTGGAGTCTTGGGAGCTCTGTCCTGGTCGAATGTTCCTCTGACAGATATTTAGGAATTCTCATCTCTCAGACACTGAACAACTCAGCTGACATTAAAATGCATGCAGTAAAGCTGTGGAATTGAGAAAGTATGTGTGTGGTATCCTTTCCTGCTATTATAATGTAAATAGAATTGAGTTTGGAAACACTATGTAGAAAAGTGTTATTTTGCCTGCAATTTTGCATGAGTGTGAAGTTTGGTTGAATAATGAGAAAGATTCTTTCCATTTTTAATACTCTTTTGCCAAAAGAATCCATGGATAAGATATTTTTGTCCAGTAATGTTGGCCATGCTGGCTGAACTTGGGTGGTTGCCGATTGATCTAATTTTGAACTGCTTTCATGTCAAGTACTTTCATCTATAGTATGATTCCTGATTTACCAAAAACCCGGCTCTGTAAACAAGTATTTTAAAAGTTAACTTCTGACTGTCTTGATGGGGAAAAGTTCTAACTCATGGCCATACTGTTTGGCATTACATAACTTGTTGAAAAATTTTGGTCTACATCGTGCGTTTGTAAGTCAAAGTGAGTTTTGGTTGGAGCCATATGTAAAACTATGCATTGAAAGTAACGAAATTTCATCTTTTCAGTACATAGATCACAAAACTTCACTGTACTCGTACAGGTCAATGAAAAGATCAACATCTGGGGAAGATTACCTGTTTTAATGTGAGCAATCTTTATGCAACACAACTGAAGTTCAAAGCACGCACAGGTTACTTAGGCATAAAGGAAAATCTGGAACAATGGGGAATATCAGACTCGATTTGTGATTTGTGTAAAAGAAACAAGGAAGATTTAGTTCATTGTCTATTTGTTTGTCCAGCTCTTACCGATGTTAGAAAAGCATGCTGTAACCAATTAGAGGTTGAGCTAGGATAAATAGGTGCTGAAGAACTAGTGTTTTGGTCTTTTGTGGGTCACCCGTTTCGGAGAAACTTTGTATATTTTTCGGAGATTTTGGCTACCTGCACAGTGATGACGGTGGTCCCTGCTTGACAAAACCTGTAAAGAATTTTGCTGCTAATGTTGAGGGTAAGGGGTGAGTTTTATACACACCAGACCTGAAATATGTTTGCCTTCTTGGCTTGTTTTACAATCTTCGTGTTTTATTCTTCCATATTTTATGTTCGAAATGAGCGGGACTCGAACCTGCAACATTTGGCAACAGTCGCGTAGCTGAAATGGGAACTGCACATATCCACTCGACCAAATCCCCCATTCTTAAAAAGAATGGTTCTGTGGAGGTAGTTATGTGTGAGTGCCATATCAACATGGTTATGAAGTACTGAATCGGCTATGTATATAAAGCTTTCATACCTTATGGGAGTTTGATGCACCATGACTGCTGCCCCACTCATGGTGCCCATTGGAAAGGGGTAGATTCATTAATAAACTAATAATAATAATTATTATTACTATTATTAAGATGTCAGCACCACAGTGCTGCCATGTGCATGATTTCGCTGATACAATGTATATAGATAGTGGATCTGGAGTGTGGACACAAATTGTCAGCACAATAGACTGGTGTGCCTGTGTGTCTACATCATCAGACAGCCCTGTCAGGATGACTTGACTGCTACTGTGGACTCAACAACTACAGGCAGCTTGTCAAGTGTCTCACTGTGTACCATACTCATTAGTCTTGTCAGGCTGCACAGAGGAGCCTCTGCTTACACATCCACCCTTTCCCACCACAGGCATCCATATATACAGGGACATGTATAGAGACTGCATGCTACTCTTACTGGTCCCACTTTGCGATTGTGAAGGAGAATTATTAGTCATAGTTACCAGGATAGCATGTCCAATATCAATGTCAGACTGTCTGAAGTGGCATCCACTTTGTATATATACCCTTCTCAGGCCAAGGGAAGTTGTTGCCTAGAACTCTGAGCCTTTTTAGGGTCGACCATTCCTAACTGAGTGACTTCTCTTTCGTTTCACTGGGTTCTTACATGTAAGTAGTCAATATTGATCAGAATGTGTGGAGTGACCGTGGAATTTGCTGCCTTCTGTTTGCCTGCAGAGTGGTGACAGCAGCTATTGGTCAGTGTGTATAAACTGTATACCGTATTCATTCCATTTAGTGCACTGCCAACATAAAAATTATTTTGTCGTGGAAAATGGCCCAAAAACCACATGCGAGTTTTAAGTGCACACCTTCTTGCTTGGCGTATGCTCAAGTTCCGTTCATTCTCAACACTGACACCAGTCTGCAAGGAATGCAATGGACTCCCAACCTCCATACCTCAATTACACTATCATACTCAACTCACCCGCCACAAAGCTATAAACAGTTTGTGAAGTAAAAGCATGCTGATATTCAAATTGATTGGATACAAAAGAATCCTGTTACATGTACTCAATAAATAAACAACTAAAAAGGTAGAATTTTCTTCAATATGACACACATTTTACTTATAAATATGAAACCAGAAATACCATGTAGTGTGGCTGTGAATAATGGAAGCGCATTGATTTTGGCACACAGGTACATAGATGCAAATTTGAATTTTAGGAATTGCATGCGTAAAAAGGACAATACATTTATTCAGTCCGATGCAATTTCAGACTGCAGGCCTAAGTAACATTATTGAATATTTCAACAGAGGATGTTCCTCTGCTGCAGGTGAGAAAACCCGCCCACAGATACTTGCTTCTATGCTGTGGGTGAGTTTGTCCGCCCAATGTAGCACATGCCAAAGGTCAACTTTTAGGGCTTATGGCAACATGTCACATTCTCCTGCAGATGTATAACACAATAAATGGTTTCCACTATATAACTATGGAGCAATAGCACCAAAATTATATAAATATTGCGGTATCTCAGCAAAAAGAAACAACACACAGGGACTTTATTCATTACGCACCTGGCATCTACGAGATTGATTGACATTGCATACCAGTGCGCAAGATTCCCATTTTAACATCAATAATTATTGTATGCAGTTTCCACTCTGTATTTCTTTCAGAATTTAACAAGGAACATTCGGAATGTTTTCAAAATATCTACCATCGATATGTCACTAAATTTTGGTACGTATGTGACATGAATACATTAAAAGTACTGTTGGTTCGAATGATGGACTCCACCATGCTTGTTCGTTGAAAGTGCGCACTACACACATGCTTGACCATGTGCCCAGACTTGGCAACTTATTTGCATGACCTGTGAGCCAATCAGTGCCATGAAGCAGGGCAAAAATCTTGCTGCCTTCTATTCTTAGATTTGTACCTAGGAGATAGTAAATTTATGCAAGATGATGACAGTTGGTGGATGGAAATAGAAAATTAAGCCAAAAGAAAAGCAGCATGATGATATTGACGACGGTCTGACAGTTCCATTGATACCAAACATGCCTGGAACTGGCAAGAGAGTCTTATGAAGTTTTAGGCCACAAAATACGCAATGTTACCACTGTTTTGCAGATTTGTATCACCAAATGTACCAAAATCAATTAATTAGATGCATATTTTGAAGTCTGTATGAATAAAATCGCCAAATTCGCGCAACAAAATTGTTTCTGCAGCAAAAGCTACGCAGTTTGATTCACTGGAAATGAACACACAATGCCTTTGTTTATATAAATAACGTCCATGTGGATGACCTGAAGATCGAGTTTATGTGGCGAGCCCAAGATTAAATTCAGCATGGTAGACACTTAACCAAAAAAAAAAAAAATAGCAGGGGAAGGATTAATTTCATGAATTCCCTGCTGAAGTGTATGTAGCTGATCAGTTCAGCGTGCCAGTAGCCTGACCAGGTGCTATCAGATTTCCTGGGATAGATCTTTGCTCAGTTGATCATTTGCATGCTGGGAAGTGGGGGCATGTGTTTATAGGACATGTATTTACATGTAAAGTGGTTGCCCAGTTGGTTGGTCATGGATGGTAGAAGATGCATGTCGTTTTAGCCCTTCCCTGCCCTCAGTAACAGCAGGTAAAACGTCAATGCTTCTGCTTAACTCTTTCCCCCTTGAATCAAGAGTGAGTCAACAGCTTTCCTGTGCATGGATTGGGTACTTAGTGCCCAACCCATACCAAGGAAAGCTTTTGAGGTGGGACACATGATCATGATAGGTGTCATCTATAATTCTCAGTAAAATTGCTTTTCATTACTGTTGTAAATAGGTGAAAACACTGGAGCAGACATTAGACCACCAGTCAGTTTTGGTCGGTTTAAGGGGGTAGGGGTTCAAGTCCTTAGTAAAATAGAATCAGTTTGAATTGCAGCTATGGTCACTCAAGGTAACATGCCCTGGGTCAACAGTTTTCCTAGCAGGAGTTTGGGGTGCCTAACTGTTGCCAGTGAAACCTGTTGACTGTCTTATTATGACCAGGGAATGTTGAATAGGTTGCATGGTACTCTGTTGAAGGATGAGTGTGCTCAGCTGTGCCAGAATTAAACAGTATAAAGTGTGCATCATGTTTACCTAGATTATATTACTCTCTTGAAGGGTTTACCCATTATTGAACACTCCACTAAATGGCAGTTTGACAGTGACACTATGATACATTGTATTAAAAACCAGCTCAGATGGGTCACACTAAGCTATATGTACATATAAAATGATGTGTAGACAGATAGAAGGATGTTACATTTTGCTGTGTGGAAGGCGTTTTGTGCTGAGTTCATACAGAAGGCTGACTGGAATGAGTCTCCATGTGGTTAAAATAATTTGAAAATGACTGGTACTCAGTAACAGAGTTCATGTACACCAGGCAAACACAGAAAATTGACATTTCATAAGAGATGTCAAAGTTAGATGGCGATAAAATAACACATGAGATTTTCCAGGTGAACACAGATAAAATGACATCTGAATTTAGGTGTTCCACAGCAACAGATATCAAGTACAAGGCCCCAAGCATGAGATGTTCCAGTTTAACACAGATAAAGTAAAGCCTGAGTTGAGATGCCCCAGGTTAACAAAGATAAAATGACACCTGACTTGAGATGTCCCAGGTTAATTAACACAGCTAAGGTCACACCTAACATGAGATTTTCCTGGTAAACACTGATGAAGTGACATCTGAATCTTGGTGTTCCACAGTGACACAAATAAAGTACTCCCAGGCTTGACATGCCCTAAGTTAACACAGAAAAAATGACCCCTGACTTGAAGTGCCCAAGTTTAACACAAATAATGTGTCAGAATCTGACTTAACATGTCTCAGGTTAACACAGATAAAGTGACAGCAGATTTGAGATGTCTCTGGTTAACATAGAAAAAGTAAGACCTGACTTGAGATACCGGGGGGGGGGGGGGGGGGGGGGGGAGAACAGGAAAAGTGACACTTGACTCGAGATACCCCAGGTTAACACAGATAAAACAACACTTAACTTGAGTGATGCTTGGCTTAAAAGAGGTGCCTCAGGTTAATATAGACAAAGGGACACCTAACTTGAGATGTCCCTGATCAACATAGATAAAGCGACTGACACCTGACACTTGGATGCGCCAGGTTAACTTAGGTAAAGTGATACCTGAGTTAACGGTTAACACAGATAAAGTGAAACCTGGCTGGAGGTGCCCCAGGTCAAGACAGATAAAGTAACTCCTGTTTTAAGATGTTCCTTTTATAAAAGACACCTTGGCAGGTCATAGTTGCCAGATTTCTTGTCTAATATTTTATTTGCCATTTTTCAACAATTGACCACTTTGTGCAAGAATACATGTACATGCATGTTCCAATATTTTCCATCATGTTTCAAAAATTTTAGTTGAAAACAAGTCTTCACACAGTGCCATTTAGTCTGAATGTAGCAAATTAGAGATGGCCCACTTTCCTTTGCAAAGGAGAAAATATTTGAAGAGAAATCCAGCTATTATGTGTGATTATAGTTTAGCACAGGAACCCAATTCCATAGTACATTAATCTTCTGGGAACAGGCTCGGCAGTTTTCTCAAGTGCCCTCGGGATGCTTTGAGGAAAGCTGCAGTCCTGTGGTATTTTTTTTTCTTCGTGATTAAAAGGCAAAAATTACCATAAAAAATGTTCATGATCACATATACATAAGATGAACTTCTCTTTACTGTAGGGCCAGAGAGGACTTCGTGGGACTATAGTGGTAAGTTTGTGCGTTTGTAAACTTTGAAATTATTACCTGCAAGGCAGAGAATACTTGTCGTGTGTGTACGGTCAGGGAGACAGCTTGCCTTACAAACAACAAAATGATAATGCAAAAAACAACACAAAAAAAACAACTCTGTAGATGTACATACTTGTATCATGGACATCTGGTGTTGAAACAGTCAATGAGTACCAGGCAAATTGAATACCTCTCAAAATGCAAGCAGCATACATCATTCAGCAGCCATGACACAACAAAGGGTTAACAAGCACACATACATGTACTGCACCCCGCAGTCTATCAACCATCAATCATGGATTCCTCTACAAATGTACATGAGTTTTCGGGATCCTGTTCACAAAAAGCCAAAACAGCACACTTAATGTTAGCCCATGGCCAACACTTATTAGTCGATTCAACCCAAAAAAACCCTTCAAAAAAAAATAAAAATAGTAAATCCCCACCTGCTGTGTAGAAACATATAGTAAGTGGGGAGTTTCTTTTTTTTTTTTTGAGGCATATAGCATAATAATGAACAAAACACAGGTCTTTTTTTCTGTTTGCTGTTTATACACAAGAAGAGCTGAAACATATTTTCATGCATGCATCAGAAAATACACCAAAACATTGGAAAGGTGGCCCAACTTTTCATAGTTTGCTTTTTGCTTTGAGCGACTAGTGACATACAGTGGTCCCCCTCTTTCAAGGCCACCCCAAATGCACCAGAAATGTGGCCTCATAAGAGGGGTGGCCTCTCTTGAGGGGGAGTACATTATGGAAATCCCATACTTGCTGCATGCCTTTCTAGAGGGGGTGGCCTCTCCATAGGGGGGCCTTATAAGAGGGGGACCACTGTATATCTCCTTGTACATTGTGGTTACAATTTCCAGTCATCCCTGTCTGAAATGATCCCTCTTCTGAGAAGCCCACCTCTCTGTGCTTTCTTGCCTGACTGCTTTACAGATTCTCAAATCCTAGTCATCTTGTCAGAATGACCTGTCCTCGGAAACCACTGGTTTGTGTCGGTAGGAACGGTCTTTGAAGAAAGGGATGACTGTATGTGCAGGGTGTAAGGTTCTCTTACATTTGATGTCATGAACTATAGGAATGGAACTTTTTCCCTGATGAGATGTTTGACGTCAATATGGATTGAACTGCCATTTTGAAAAGCCTCCTCCATCAAGCCCCACTTGCATTGTGAAGTCGACATTTATCAACGTAAAAGGGAACAAATTGGGCTTGTCATGACATGTATAGCATGAAAAGGAGATGGAACATCAACATATATTACTGTTGTTGAAATTATGTATGATTGTGGTTAAAAAATGTTTTAATATTTTCTGTATAAAACACTTCCAGTATGAGGGATAGTTGGTGTTTCAGCACAATTTGCTACACAGACAGGGTGTATGCTGTATTGAATGATCTGATCTCGGCACAATTTGACAACTCTGAAGTATTGAAAGGAGAGTCTACTTCACATGCTGTGGAGATAAGATCTAACTACCCTGTAGTAATTTCACATAGTTTTTTTTGTCAATATTTCGCTGCACATCTTAGGGAATTACGTGTTATTTCAACAAAAAGTTTAGCAATGACAAGGAGACAAAAGGGAAGCAAGGTTGTTGCCAATTGTTTGGTTTGTTCGTGGGTTATTTTGTTCCATAGTTCAAACATTGCAGTCTCTCCTTGTCATATACTCGCTGTTCACAGTGATTCAGCCTTTAGTGGGTCACTGATTGTTCCAAATGATTCAGTGCCTGGCACCACGCTGGTTTCACGATCCCATAAGCTTAGCTTGTTACAAGTGAGCAGCCATGGATATATCACCAGAAGGGACAGGACATGGAATACATGTTTTTGTCAGTGAATCTATCTATATGTGTACAATAGATGGTTTTGTCTTCAATGGCGTTTAAATTGAACACACTTGCATATAATGAGGAGGGTCAACATTAAGGTTTTTTTGCTAGTTGCCCACAATTATCTTTTCTGACGCTTTTGGGTGGTGTGTGCAAATCTTTTTTGCTGTGTGCTAGTGTGTGTGTGTGTATCACGTCTGTGTTTGAATGTGTGGATTGACAAAAAGATAGGCCAGTATTATCTACAACCCTGTGCGTTTGAGTTGTAAATTGATGATTGAATTTTATTTTAAAATGTACATGAATTTATAGCAGTCACTGCTTGCTGATATTGGGTAAATTGGATATGTGTAATGCAGGCCTAAGCTATATATACACTTGTATTCATCTTGTCACCTGTTACTATTTTCAACTTGTCTGGTATTTCGAAGATGATAAATCAAAAATACAGAAATGACTGCAGATAAATATTAATTGGTGTTATCAATCTGTCACTGAGGGCATTGTCATCCCCCATGTTGCCGTCTGTGCGTTTTGTTGATGTTACTGGGATATCTCAAAAAGTATTCACCATAGCTCTATCAATTTTTTTCTCAGAGATGCACCTTATAATGGACCAAGTTCCTACTGAAAATCAGCTTCCTCTTATTATTTTTACACTTTAAATGAAAGTTTTGAAGTATTTATTTCAAGCCTGTCTGAGTGGCGCACAAGGGGACGACATTACCATAATATCTCATAAAATATTTACCGTAGCTTGACCAAATTTTTGTCACAGAAGAACCTCATGATGGACCAGGTTCCCATTGAAAACAAGCTTCCTCTGATAATTTTAAAACTTTTTATGAAACTTTTAGCGTATTTATTTAAAGGCTGTCTGAGTGGCATCAACCCTGACGACAATACCACGATGTCTCAAAATATTTCAAAGGCAGCTTTACCAAATTTTTGTCAGAGATGCATCATATAATGGACCATGTTCCTATATAAAACTAGCATCCTCTTTGTATTTATAACTTTTTATGAAACTTCAAAGTATTTATTTCAAATCCGCCTGAGTGGGACAATGTTATGATAATATCTCAACAAGGATCCATTGCAGCTTCACCAAATTTTTTATCAGAGATGCACATTATAATTAACCAAGTTCCTATTGAAAACCAACAGCCTCTTATTACATGTATTTCTAAGCTTGTTATGAAACTTTTAAAATATTTATTTGAAGGCCATCTGAGTGGTGAAAAAGTGGACAATGTTAACATAGTATCTCAAGAAGATTCATCACAGCTTCTCCTATGTCTGTATATGCCATGGATAATGACCTCATATAAGCAATGATGCAACAGAAATTACGGCTACATTCCTGCAAAATGTATTCTCATATTATCACTGAATGTCTTTCTTCAGTTGTTATTTTACTTGTTCAGTGGTCTCTGTCACCAGAACTAACCCCAAGAACACATCTGAAATTGCTTTTTCTTTTCATAGTCAACAATATGGAAATTTCATGTAAAGTGTTCTACTGCAAAGTCTCAAAAAAAAAAAAAAAAAAGGAAAGAAAAATAAAAAAAAATGCAGAACTGAGGAAAAAAAGATTGTTGGTGCCGAGGGTAATTGGTTCTCAGAACGCTATTTGATATACATGTATCTGCGTGTCTGGTATTGTCCTGTTCTTTTGTCTTTTTCTGCAAGAGGGACCCCAATAAGGCATAGCTTTGTCCCACAATTGCTAAATCATGGTATTGGAATTGTAATTGATGTACATGTAATTTGTCAAATAAAATGTGTTTTAAACCAAATTGATCATTTTACTTTATATGTTGTTTGTTGGGAGGAATGATGACAAACCAATGCAGTGTGAGCATAAAAATCAAGAGAGGTCATCCTTTTATGCCTTTTTTTCTTCTTTTTTTTAAATTTCAGAATGATCTGAACAGCATTGAAGCCAAAATAAAGCAGATTGAGGACGACCTGAAACGTAACCATAAGACCATCAACATGATCAAAGACGCCGTACAGAACCTGGTGAATGGTGACAAGGACACACTCATGCGCCTCAAAAATGTACTGGCTGAAAATGATGTGGGACAACCAGTTAGGACCCTGATACAAGAGCAGATCAATGTGTCCTTTGCTTCCAAGTCTCTGATAGCTATACCCAGTGCAATGTGTGGTCAGGCGGAGACACCCCCACCCAAGCCAGATGTACAGGTAGGTGTGATTGTTGACTGCTCAAGATGTTGCTCACAGTACAGACTTTTTTTTTGTCCAAAAAAAAAATCGTCATTTATTTAACATCAGAAAGCTTAGAGATTCTTGCGTTAAGCTTGCTTTTCTGATGAGTTATGGCACAAAATGGAGTCTTACAGCATGCGGCACATCTGTTGTGGTACACAAGTTGATTGATACCCATCTGTTGTCCATTCTGCTATGTTTAGTATATAGGCCCCATCAGTCTTGGGAATTGACCATTTCCCCCCATAAAATGAACAAAACCAGATGGTGGTATGTTATCTTGATTCTCAATTAATGAGAAACTGATTTTTTGGTTTCATGTCTAGCTGGCAACGTGGATAAATTTGACTGTTTTAAAAATTCTGGTCTTGTTCCGCAAACACACACAGATTGACATAGGTGTCATGTCAGATTGCTGGCATTTAGGTACAGTGGTCCCCCTGTTATAAGGCCCTTCTCACCAGAGGCCACCCCTCTTGAAAGGCCAGCATTCTTGTGCAGAAAGTATGGTATCTCCATTATATTCTGCTCTCAAGAGAGGCCACCCCTCTCATAAGGCCACTTTTTGGCTGCATTTGGGGTGGCCTTATCAGAGGGGGACCACTGTAGTTTTGTTGCTACCATATATGCTCAAAGGCTTAATTATGCAAGTCCTGTAAGTTGATGCAGAAAGTATTTGGTGTAATTTTTGCTGTGCTGCCACTGTTGCAGTCACCATCAATCTTATTGTCGCTTTAGCACGGCTACCTATGCACCTATTGCTTTGAATTTTGGCACACTTACCCTGCAGGTCTGGGGAATTCTGGTTATCCTTGAGTTATTTTATTTTATTTCTTTATATGTTTGTCTGTCTGTCTAAAGTTTATTTTTAGCTGACTTTTTAAATCTCAGATATTGGCTTTTATCTTGGTAATGGTGAATCCTAGGTCCATGGTTACTATTAAACATTGATAGGAAAACACCTGTGGGGTTTCTGTTAGTGTTATTAATTTTGACCTTTTGTGACATTGAAAGGTTAAATTAAAGTCAATCTAACATATTGGCTTCTATCTTAATAATCAGGTAATGGTAGTTCTTAGGCCAATGGTTACTATTAAACTTTAATAGAAAAACACTTATGGAGTATCCTTTGGTGTTATTAATTCGAGATAACCTTGAATTTGAGTAACCTTGAAAGGTCAAAGTGGCATATTGGCTGGTATCTTGTTAATGGTAGATACTATGTTTATCAGTGTTCCCGTTACCCCCCCCCCCCATAGGGGTATTTCATGTATATTACCCTTCCAAAACCTGAAATACCCTCTGAGAAAATTCTAAAGGGTTACAAGTCTTGTTTATTTACATGTAAAATTGGTGAAATCCAGTCTTCTTCCCAGATTTTCCCTTCTTGTGACCCCCTTGGAAAAAATCCTTCTAGAAACACTGTCTATGGTCATTAATTAAGATTAATTAGAAATTTAACAACCTGGACCTATTTTCAAGGTCTCATAGGGTCAACATGTGGGCGGTAATTTGTCTAATGGGGGATGCACGGCAGTTTTCACACATAAAAACTCAAGTCTAGTTCTTTTAGGTGATTTTACTCACACATGGAAATCATTTTGGAAGTTATAAGATTATGTAGGCTGAAGTGACTGAAGATCCTGCGAATTCTGAAGCGACTCTTGCTCAAACACAATGTTGTACATTAGTGATGAGGGAGGCAGTCAGAGGTGGACAGTACTGGTTCAGAGGCTTTATTTTCATGACACACCTTTACCTGTTAACAACTACTGTCCAAAGGAGAGCCCAGTTTGTTTATCCTGCAGGTGTCTACACTTGCACATGTTAGCAACTGGATCACTCATGAATAGTGCTGTCCTGTAGGAGAACAGGCCCCATTAAAGCACTGAGGATTGTGTAGGGGTACACTGATTGTGAAACACTGAAGTTGTCTGATTGGACTGTGGATTAGCTGGGACATGGTAGAGTGTGTACAGGCATGGACTTGGGAGACAAAAGAGAGGCTTTGGCTGTGAATGTTCCACTTTAAACTGGCCATAAGCCCGCCGTAGTAATTGTCAAATATCCTGCGCTTCAGACTTCTTCCTTGCAGATGACCCTCAGTATGTACATGTATCAGAACAGCAAGGTCAGATCAGCAGCTTTCTGTGGAACAGGGAGGGCACCGTGATAGAAAGAGGTTGTCAGAGTCCAAGAGGAGGCATAAAGGTGCCCCTCCAAGTTTGGTCTTGATGGTCAGTTGGGAGGAAAGGTAATGAAAAAACCAGTGGTGCAAATAGTGTTGCCAATTCGTCATAGTATGTGTGTCAGAAAACTGATGGTACTACCTCCTGACACAGACATCAATGTCCACAGACTGACAACACAGCTGGGGGCTGAGTGCCTGGCCTGATGGCCAGACAGCAGACATCTGCTGCAGACAACACATGTACACTGTATGTGAATTTCTGTGTCAAAATTGCTTGTCCTTTTGCGAGGCAACAACAAGAAGCAAACACCATAACGGAGGCATGCTGATGGATAAACCAGTGGTCGTACTAAATTAGTAATATTTACAGCTCCCTTTAAAGAATTTTAGGGTGTATGTAGCGGAATCCTTGGGGGCAAAAATATCTAATGATTTACAGGCCACGTCAAACTCAAATTTACATCAATCGTACCTTTACACAGGGCTGGGCATATGTTCAAATGGCTGTAGCACCATCAGGCATCCCTGTAGCACTTGCAGTTAGAGGCCCCCTTCTTTAACTGTGGTGCTGCATGTTTCGCTGTAGCACTTTTATACACTTGCGTAGCACTTTGGTGCTACAGTGCTACAAGATGCCCACCCCTGTTTACACTATTTTCTTGACATGATTACATTTGGTGACCTTGACCTCATTTTCACAGTCACATGATCCATGTGTGTGGCGTGCAGAGCATGGGGTATCAGGTCTGTCAGGGACAACTGTTCTAGCTCTGGAAATAAGGCATGTTTTAAACACGATGACCATTTCAACAGTCACTTTTATAGCCAAAATTAGAAAAAAAATAAAGTTCAGTTATTATATGTATAAGAGCGACATGTTTTGTGCTGTTTGATACAGGGGTCTGACTGCACATAAAGACTTTCTTGTTGAGCTGTGTGGGCTAGAGTAGTCTAGCAGCTAATACAAATGCGTTGTATCCCCATGTACACATCCAGCTAAGTCTGTGGAGAGGTTTGACCCTTTTCCCTTTTGATTATGATTGAGTCAACAGCTTTGCGTGGCATGGCCGCTTAGCATTCTACTCAAGCTATTGACTTGGAACATGCTATTTTGATAGGTCTCATTATGGACAAATTAGTACAAAATGCCTGTGTTCTCACCCAGGATGTAAAGCCAGTGGACCATCTCTGTATGTGTTGACAGCTACCTTTGATCTGTGGCCATGGCAACATGATCAAACTGCTCTCCAGTACACCACTGATCTGATAATTGGCCCAACTTGTGGGGCATCCCAGCTTCAATTTTATATTCTCATTACTTTGATGACCACTAATTCATGGTACTGTACACAGGAAAACTGTTAGAGAAGGGTATGGCCTCATGCAGAGCACCGTTAACTCTTTCAGTGCCAATCACGTCTAAAGTCGATCTACTCAAGTCAAACTAGTCTGAATTATCATCAGGATCTCAGATTTGTATTCCTCATAAAAAGACATTTCATTGAAGTACCAACATGCCTATAGTTCCAGAGAAAATATCCTAGGTCAACAGCTTTTCTCAGTGCATATTGTGCACAGTGCGCGCCAAGAAAAGCTGTTGACTCTGTCCAAAATTGGGCACTGAAAGAGTTAAATGTAAAGTGAACCAGTGTTGTCTTGTGGAAATGACATTGAATTATGGGTGCATATTGAAAGTTGAGGGTGTGATGACATTTTTTTTTTCCCCTGTGACCACCACATGCAGCAGTGGCATGGATGTGACAGTGGCAGAGTACCAGGACGCACAGTCTCACTTGCGCGGCTGTCTGTCTAACTCCGATCCACTATTTATGGCTGTAGGTTACAGTGGAACAAGTGCCTGACAACATGGAAGATGTATGTCCTTTGAGGTGATAGCCATGGCTAATACAGCATCCTCCAGGGAAAACACGCACTGAAACGGAGAAGGGCAATTTCATGCCAGTTCTGACATTTTCATACAAATTGCAGTTCAGAGAGATCTGGGATCATGGGAGAGTCACCTGTTGCGGCTTTATTCTACACCTGCTCATGTTGACAGGCTTTTATACAATCTCCTTCTTGTAATCTCCAATTGTTCCTGACTGGCAGGCTACAGTGTAGGTCAGGACATGATTACATGGGTTCTTGAGCCTAGCGTGGTTGATTGACTGAATCAACAACTTTCCTACATGTGGGTTTCATGCTAAGAGACCAATCTTTGCCAAGCGAAACTAGGACTTTCATACCATCCTGACAGGTTTCATTTACAATTATCCATGAACATGTTTCTGTTAAAAAGAATATGCAAAACAGATAAAAACCCACATTTGACATACAGCCCTTTTGGATCTATATTTGAAGGCAAAGACTTTATGGAAAAAAACAGCTGTGTTTCCACATGTTTTCATATTACAATGTATGTATAATTTACATTGACAGATAGATACTTTATTGACAACACAATGCATGAAATATAACTGGGGTAACACTAGTAAATGCATAGTAGTTGTCCAATTTTCTATCATGCGCAGCGGGCAACAGCCAATCAGATGGCTGCATTTGAATTTTTGACCTGTATTGGTATCAGCACTAATCACAGCTCCACCAAGCAATTTATAATGAACTTTTTTTTTTGTTTTTTGAGGGTGTGTAACATTTATCTATGCAAAAAAAAACTATAATTTTGTGTTTCCATGCTTCAAATTTGAAGCAAACAGTTTGGGATGTTCATTTTCAAGGTTGGCCGGAATGCTTTATTTATATACACACAGTACCATCTGTTGACAGAATTGCAAACTTCCATTTGTAACAGTTCACCTACCATTTCCACTATTTGGCATTCCAAATCGATTCCAAATGTGATGTTAAAGTTGAACACGGTGTTTACTCATAGTGCAACAGTATTTGTGTGTGTGTGTGTGTGTGTGTGTGTGTGTGTGTGTGTGTGTGTGTGTGTGTGTGTGTGTGTGTGTGTGTGTGTGTGTGTGTGTGTGAAATGCTCTAAGGTTGGTAGAATCAATGAAACTCTTCGCTTGCATTAACTTATAAGCACTTAAATTCAGAGCAGCAGTTTGGTACTATGCTTAGTGATTGCAGTGAAGTGTCACTTTACTCAGGAGATCAGCAAGGTGGCTGGTAGTGGTAGACCTATGGAGGCCTACTATGTGAAAAGTGCTGCATAGGGGGTAATTATTAAAGTTAAATTAAGTCTAGCCATGATAGAATAGACTTTAATACACCCCATCTAGTGATTGTGTGGATGCTATGACCTCTGTCGGTCATGATATCTGACAGAGGTCATATAATCCACACAATCACTGGATGGGGAGTTTTAAAGTCTATAGTAATTAATGCTTTGTAAAGTGTCCAGATGGCACTTAACAAAATGTAATATTAGTAGCATTGCAAGATTCAAAATTTTGACATGTCTCAGAAGAAAAGAAAAAAAACGTATACCTGTAGTGCACCCCAAGCTTGGGTAAGCTTTTCTTGTTTTTAAGGGTCCACCCCTTGGGGGCAGCCTTTCTGTTTTCGGCTTGTCGGTCCATCCAGATGTCCCTCTGGATGTCCAGCCGGATGTGCGCATTCTTGTTTCCGCAATATTCCCAGAATGCCTCCATGTATTTTGCTCAAATTTGGCAATATGCTTATCTTACCTGGCAAGATAAACTTATTAGATTTTGGTGTCACCATGACCTAATTTGAGCAAATGGCATCCTAATTACATGCTCATTGGAGCTCGTTACCGCAGTATCCCCAGAATGTTCCAATGTATTTTGCTCAAATTTAGTGGTATGCTTATCCAGTGTGTCAAGATGAACTGAGTAGATTTTGGTGTCACCATGACCTAATTTGAGCAAATGGCAGCCTAATTATATGTTGGTTAGAGCTTGTTACTGCGGTATCTCCAGAAAGGGACCCTTTATGTTTTCGGGTTGTCCATCCATCTGGATTTCCGTCCATCTTGATGTGCACATTCTCGTTACTGCAATATCTACAGAATGCCTCTTATATTTTGCTCAAATCTGGCAATATCTTACCTGGCAAGATGAATTGATTAGGCTTGGTGTCACCATGACCTTATTTGAGCAAATGGCAGATTGTTTTCATGGTGGACCCTTCAATCAACGCTTTGGGTTGAAAGTTTGTCTATTTTTAGCTCAGCTGACTTGTCAGTCAGCTGAGCTTATCTTATGGTCCTCCGTCCGTCGTCCGTCGTCCATCAACAATTTACATTTTCGACTTCTTCTCCGAAACCGTCAGCCAGATCCACGTCAAACTTGGTGGGGATGTGCCTTGGGTAGGTGTCTACCAAGTCTGTTCAAATGGTCATGGTCCATTGATTTTTGGATTTTTAATGAATTTTTTTGTTCTCTTTTGGGCAAATCTTAAAAAATCTTCTTCTCTGAAACCGCTCACCCAATTACTTTGATATCACACAGAAACACTCCCTGGGACACCTAGTTCTTAATTTGTTCACCAGGTGGCGCTGCAGTTTTTTTTCTAATTTTTATGAATTTTTGTGTGTTATAGCTATTTTCGACTTCTTCTCCAGAACCGTCACTCAGATTAAGCTTACACATGGTGGATATGTTCCTTGTAGGAGGGTCAAACAAAGTTGTTCACAATGTGTGAATGCTGCAGATTCCTGATTTTTAACGATTTTTTCAATTCGGGTACTTATCGGTTAATGCAGCTTACCTATTGATTACTATGGAAGTCAATGAGCATTCTAATGCTAATTCACATTTTCGACTTCTTCTCCAAAACCGTCATCCAGATTAACTTCAAACTTGGTGGGGATGTACCTTGGGTGGGTGTCTACCAGATTTGTTCAAATTGTCATGCTCCAGTGATTTTAAGATTTTTAATGAATTTTTTTGTTCTTTTTTTGGACAAATCTTAAAAAATCTTTTTCTCCAAAAGCGCTTACTCAATCGCTCTGATATCACACGGGAAGACACCTAGGGACTCCGTGTTCTTAATTTGTTCACCAGGTGGCGCTGCAATTTTTTACTAATTTTTTATGAATTTTTGTGTGCTCTGGCTATTTTCGACTTCTTCTCCAGAACCGTTACTCAGATTAAGCTGAAACATGGTGGATATGTTCCTTGTAGAAGGGTCAAACAAAGTTGTTCACTATGTGTGAATGCTGCGGATTCCTGATTTTTAATGATTTTTTCAATTCGGGTACTTATCGGTCAATGCAACTTTCCTATTGATTACTATGGAAGTCAATGAGCATTCTAATGCTAATTCACATTTTCAACTTCTTCTCCAAAACCGTCATACAGATTAACTTCAAACTTGGTGGGGGTGTACCTTGGGTAGGTGTCTACCAAGTTTGTTCCAATGGTCATGTTCCAATGAATTTTTTTTTCTTTAATGTTTTTTTTTCAAAAATCTTTACAAAAGTTTTAACATGGGAATTTCTTGTAATGGTTATAACTTAGATAATTTTGGCCAGATTTACTTCAAACTTGGTGGGGATGTGCCTCGGGTGGATCTCTACCAAGTTTCTTCAATTGGTCACGCTCTATTGATTTTTGGAATTTTTATGAATTTTTTTGGATTTTTGGGGGCAACCCTAAAAAACTCTTCACCTCTGAAACTGCTCACCCAATTGTTTTGATATCGTTCATAGACACTCCCAGGGACACATAGTTCCTAATTTGTTCACCAGGTGGCACTGCAATTTTTTTTTTTTTTTTTTTTTTTTAATGAATTTTTTACATAGTTTTGTTATTTTTCACTTGTTCTCAAAGCAGTCACTCAGATTAAAGTGAAATGTGATGGATATGTTCTTGTGGAAGGGTCAAACAAAGTTGTTTACTGGGTGGCACTGCTTTAGATTCCTGATTTTTAAGTATTTTCAACTCGGGTACTTATCGATCAATGCAGCTTTCCTCTTGATTACTATGTAAGTCAGTGGGCATTCTAGTGCTAATTCACAAGACAACTGACACAAAATTTACTGCTTATTTGATAACTTGAGATCTGTTTTGAGTTAGTACTGTGATGCTGCACATGTTTATGTTTTTGTATGAAGGTCATGCTCACACAGTACATGAATGACTTTGACCTCGTTTCTGGGGTCACAGTGCAACATACATGAATTTTACTCTTCATTATAACTTGAGAACTACTTGAACCTTGATGTTGCACATGTTAGTGTTCTTTTATAATGGTCAGACTTACTCAGAACATGGGTGACCTTGATCCTTTCCCAACTTCATAGATCTGCAAGTGTGATGAATGTCAAGATCAGCTGAGCATGGGCTGTTCACACAGCCCTCTTGTTTTTTCTTTCTGTGTGTGGAATGTATTGCTTGCTTAATCTTTAATCAGTCACGAGAATCCTGGCTTGAAGTTGACAAAGCATAAAGCTTGCATAACCTCACTTTGCAGTCTTTCAGTTGGTCAGTAACCTTTCATACAGTTACCAGTTGCTTTTCAGTGTTTAAAAAGTATTATTATATGATGGCGACAATAACAAAGATACTATAGATTTGTGTGTATACCAAAAGCTCCTATATTGAGCTACAGTTTTGATGGTTTCTGATGTTGGGTTAGATGAAGCTGTTAGATTTTAAAATCAGTCCTCATATGCTTAGCCGCTTCTCAGGCTAGATGTTTTTCGAGTGATGGCGTGTTGCAAGACCCCTCAAAATTAATTTTACCCAGCAGTCAAAACAACGAAACCAGCAAGGGTTTGTTTTGTTCTCCTCAAAAATCTTTAGTGTAATTCCTAGTAGAGTGTAAAATATCACCAGCCACTTGCAAAAATTGACCAGCATTTGGCTGGTGGCTGGTACTAAGCTCAGACTTGACACCCCAGTAAACATTGGTGGGACTTAGGTCTGGCTATACAGGCAGCCATCGGAACCACACATACATGTACATATTAACTTCCTGTCACTTGTCCTGTCTCCAGGCTGTGGCAATCAGCATTTGCAGCGATGTGGACGTACTGATCGATAGTTGTGGCACTAACATTTCTGGAAATAAAGAATACTTATTTTAGGCATCATGATAATGCCAAGCTTGGTGTGTATTTAGAGATAATGACTTGTCACTTTTCTGAGAAAGAAAAATCCAAATTGTTATATTTACAAGAGCAACACCACATTTTTTCCAGTTTCAGACAGGGATCTGCCCACACATACAGTATACACTTCCTTGTTGAGCTGTACAAGCCAGAGCAGTCCCGCCTCCTGCCCCCCCCCCCCCCCAGCCCCAGTTAATGTACAGAATGTGCCTACATGTAGGAGATAATGTGGCATGTTCTCCTAGATGGTGCCACTGTTCATAAGTACACTGGTTGCTAATCCTTGCAGGTGGAGACACCTGGGGATAAACAAACTGGACTCTCCATGTTGGCCAGTGGTTGATAAGGGGAAATTGTGTATCATGAAAATACAGCCTCTGAACCAGTGTTACCACCTGCAAGAGCATCCATCATTGGATGTCAGCTTATTTTTGTGACTTGTGGTCAGTGGGCAAAAAAAAGATAGTTTTGACAGGTTACTAACTAGACAAGAAAAAGCACATAGACAGAGTGGAGTGAGGGGTGGAAGAAACTGGTTTGATAGCAGGACATATTCTCGTTGTTTTCATGTGTCATTGCCAGACTCGTGCAAAATGTACATCCTGATTTGCTACATCATCATTCAAGTACATTAACTTGTGTCATGTACAATAAATGATGAAGCAGATTCTGGATCGGCAACAAAACATGTTGTATCACCAGCTAACGGACTGATTTCTGTCTATTCAATACAAAACTTGAGACCTTTGATGTTCTTGTTTGACCTGATTAGCTCATTCCATACTATGGTCACAGGCCTTGGTCAGTGGTTCTGGCACTGCCTGGCAAGTCATGCTGCAGCTGCCCTTGCGGCAGCTGCAGCATGACTTGCCAGGCAGTGCCAGAACCACTGACTTAAGACTACAGTAGTCCCTCTTTTGAGCGACCACCCCTAGCGCCGACAAAAAAGTGGTCGTATAATGCAGGTGGCCGCTCATTGGAGGAATCGCATATGCACCACCCCAAATCCATGGCGGACTTGTCCAGGTACTAATTATAAGGTAGCGAGGTACGCAAATTTCTGCCACCACCAGGTCATCATTATCGATTACATATGCTTTGAAAAGAAATTATCATTCATCAAATTTAACAATTACAACCCTGAAAATCTTTATTTCAATAAGGAACTCTTGTCTGGCTGCTGAAAGGTGTGTTTCACAACTTGAAAATATTTGCCGGTCTTGAGTTTTGTCATCTTCCCAGTACGTTCAATGGGCCCGAGACATCGCCGGGTACGGAGCCTTCGTTTGTGAAGTAACCAGCTTAAACTGTCATAAAATTGTTTTGAGGGCATTACTCACTGTCTTAATTTTATTCCTACACATTCGGTGGAGCCTAACTCACCGTAATTCATAAGTTATGTATCAAAATAAGACTCGGCATTTTCCCATTGCCACCACGTGTGGTGTGGGCGCCATGTTGACCTCGTTCTGAACCGTGGGAAAAAATGGATCTGTTGTGCACTTCGTCGTTGTCTGTCGCACGTGCTCAAGCAGGCAAGCACGTGTTTGATTGGGGTTCCAAGTGATTTTGATCTAGCGAAAGTTTTCATCGTTCATTTTATAAAATATGGTATGATTAAACATGGTTCAGTTGGAAATGAGAATATTAGAAAATAATATTTCTGGGCTTTCCACTTATTTGCCACAGTAAGGTTAGGTTTCGCATGCAAAAAAAGCTATGACCACGGTTCCAGTATACAACGAAGATTGTTCTGGACGCTTCCGGCAACCTCCCTCATGCATTCAGATTTGAAGCATTTCAAGATGCATGATGTAAACGAACAGGAGTTGAGTGGGAGCGATCAAGTTCCCATCACAAGTAAATTTCTGTGGATCATTATGAAGTTTAGCTCAGAAAACAATCCGTAATATACCAGGATACAGAAAAAGAAAAAGAAATATGATGGTCGAAATCGTCTTGAGTCGAGGTCCACTATGGAGAGGCCCGATGCATGCGGAGTAAGCCACATTCACTGCCGTTGTAAAAATGTAAATAAATGGGAAGATCCGACGCTCGTGAGGAGGAATAGGTACCGATTGATCAAATTAAAAAGTTGTCTAGGAAATTTACCGTAGAAAGAAATCCTTTATTGCTTGCACTCAATAAATTTGACAAGAACCATGTAAATTTTTTAACAATGGGTGAGTTGCATGCATGTATTTCGTTGGTAGACTTGAGGTGTAGTGGCTGAACATGGCTTAAATTTGTGTTACGCGGTCACAAAATCGGTTCATTTTGCATGGTCGCTGGTCGCGTTTAACAGGTGGTCATTCATAAGAGGTAAATTATTAAAGAAAAACAACTTTGACGACCAAATGCGGTCGTTCAAACCAGGTGGTCACTCATAGGAGGGGTCGTTCAAGACAGGGACTACTGTATAGGCATGTTGGTTCTTGAATGAGAGCTCTTTTCATGAAGAATTTAAATGTGCAATTGTCATCTTAAATCTAGGTAAACATACAGAAAAATCAGGGACTGGTATGGAATGAGTTAAGATCGCTAAAGGTTCCACTGCTAGGATGAACAAAAATGGTGCAAGGAAGCAGCCCTGTCTGCCAGCACTAGACAGAGGGAAGAAGTCAGAAAAATAACTGTTATAACACGACTAGGAACATCGCGATAAATTACCTGTACCCAGCTACTCGATTCTAGCCCAAAGTCAAAAGCCTCCCAAGGTTAGAATTATAGCAAAGCAATGTATTAATCACAAGGATGACAATGTTTGATAAAAGATGGTCAAAAATACTATTATCACTAGAATAATTTTCTTATTTGGTGATGATATTCTTGTGGTTATGTCTACAGAATTTAACTGTATGTTTGATAAAAGATAGTCAATAAATACTATTGTGGCTAGAATATATTTCTTATTTGATAGTGATATTCTTGTTATAATGGAAAATATGTGTTTCATATGAACTTGTATGGACCTGAAAGAAATGTACAAGGATGGATGTAAAAAAAAGTTACGAGAATAAAACAATAGGTATGTGAGGCAATAAGCTTTACTGAAAAATGAATTCATTTGATTTCCATGACTTGGCATTTTTGTTGAACTATGTTCTATTGATTCAGTGCATTTCTTTGTCAAAAATCCTAAGCCTTGCGTGACTTCAGGCAGAACCATGAGGGTACGACTGTATTTACTGATTATCTGCCCAGTAAAGCCATTGTTCTGGGATACTTGCACATGGTCTATACCAATGGAACATATGTACAAATTCTTGTCCCTTCAATATTTTCATGCTTGTTTGTAATGAGTAAAGTACGAAGCCAAAGTAACTTCAAAGGAATAGCATAAATAATGTATATACCTAACATTGTAGGTGTCTAAAACCCTACCCGTGGAATTGTTATGAGCACTTTACACTCCACTGATACCAGTGCATTAAGCATCTGTACTGATTTGACATTCATCTGCTGTGCTGTTGGAATAATGGTATTAATTAATTAATGCTTCAATTGTATTTTTATATATTACCAAGATTTTGCTATTTTTTTCTGTATCAGATGTTTGATGTCTATCGGGAGCTGCCATTTAACAACCCTGATGGAGGGGTGTGGAAACAAGGGTACCCCATCACCTATGATGTCAACCAGTGGAAAGATCAACCTCTGCAGGTGTTTGTGGTGCCACATTCTCACAATGACCCAGGTGAGTGCATGCAGCCCTTTGCCCTATTCACATATTGACAGTAACACGAAAACCAAGTGAAAATCAAACAATAATCCCTTGATTTACATGTATGCACATATAACTCATCAGGTGAGTGTTTTTCTGTTACTTAATTCCTGCAATGATCCAGGTGATTGTTTTCCCTCTTTTCTTGTTAACCGTTTGCTCGAGTGAGGAATTCTCTCTGCATCATCCATGTGGCTCCTGCAAGTGTTTACAGTCCCTTGTCTCATTTACTTAGGGAATCAAGTGATAGCTGCCCCATACTATAACTTAAGTGATTGCATACCCCTTTTGCCCCATTGACATTTTAATTCAAGCAATTGCTTGCCCCATTTGCCCCACTGACACAAGTTAAATGATTGCCCCCTTTGCCCCATGCACGTGACTACAAGTATTACAGGTTTGGCATTCTGGCCTGCTTTTCAAACTTGGACAACTTGGCATTTCAGGTAATATTGTAGCATAGATTGAAAGTTACCTCTCAAACCATTTCCAATGAGTGATTATCCACGGCTAGTCTTCTTCTTGGCTCCCTATTGAAGCTGGTGTGCCCGAGGGATCCATTTTGGGCCCTCTTCTCTTTCTGGTCTACATTAATGACCTAGTTGATGATATTACATGTGATGTCTGACTCTTTTCTGGTGATACCCAGTTCACTTGAAATTGTCAATAACCCCATTGAATCTTCTAACCATTTAACAATAATCTCTCCATTGAACATAACTGGAAAAAATCATGGTGCATTACCTTTAATGCTTTAAAGTCTCTCTCAATAATATTTTCAGCCAAACTTTTTAAACCACACCATCCATCCATCTGTCCACCTCGGAGACTCTGACATACCGCAGCTAACTTACATGCACATCTGGGTATGACTCTTCGCAAAAGTTTATCCTGTACACATTAATTGCATTGCCACCAAAGGTAGCCAGTGTATTTCTCTCCTGTGCAGATTCAAATTCAAACTTCCCCGCAAAGCTTTGATTAGACTATACAGCTATAGTTAACTATGATTAGACCAATTCTTGAATATAGTTGTGTACTGTTTGACAACTGTGGTCAAGGCCTTTCAGACCTTATTGTATGGTATTTATACATTTTTCAGCTGCCAAAAAATATACAGTGGTGCCTGAAGGCACACATAACATGTCAATCTCTTACGTGAACTTGGTTGGTCAACTCTCTCCATCAAAAGGAAGTACTTTACATCTTGTATACATAATATATCAATTTAAAACCTTCCAGTGTCTCTGACCTAATCCATCCAACTCCCATTTCTCAAAATCTTTGCCACACTAGCTCCATGTGTCCCTTTAATTGCAAAACTAATCGCCTCAAACAGTCCTTCCTTCCTGATACTTTAAAGCTGTGCAACAATCTTCCTTCCAATATTAGAGATTCAATTTCCCTCCAAATATTCAAATCTAAACAGAAAGCAACTCTACTAGTGGTGGATCATGTTCCTGATTACAATACCCATGGACACAGATTTGCCAACATTTGTCAGACCAAGTTATGTCTGGGATTCTCAGACTTAGTTTTGATCTTTTCAAAGTCCACATCATCCCACAACCTACGTGCTCTTGTACTTACCCCACTGAAGATCTCCAACATTTCATGTTCTTCTGTTCCTGAGAATTCAACTTTCAGAGTACAACTTTTCAACTCCGTCATCCCTATTATAGCTCCTGGTGCTGATCCAAACTTGATTATACATGTAGCAAGTAACAGACTAGTTAATCTTCTCTTCGGTAATGATGATTGTCCGTTCCCTTCAACATACAAATTTGCGATGCCTTCCATAAATACATTGTGGACACAAGATGCTTCATATTTTAGTTCTGTAGCATATTAGCAGTCAGTTGTAATTAGTCATTTGTTGACTAAAATTAGATTATTCTTCAGTGTCATTAAGAGCTCCCCTGTCAGTTAATATTATTGTGAACCATTTTGCGTTGTCTTGTATTATTACGTCTTGTATTTGTGTCTTTTCATCCAGAACCACTTCCTGGTAGTCATTACCCTATTCTTGTAATAATGGTATCCATAACTTCATTGATTATTGTATTAAGAGTATAAATCAGAACTGTATGTGGAATATAACCTTTGTTTTGTCTGTGTGTTTTACATATAGATATAAATATGTATATATTGTGTGTCACTTCATTTTTGGAGTACCCCCCAGCTGATTAGTCATCTTGATGTATTATTGGGTGATCCAGTTCAAATAAATATGTTTATATTATGGCTGACCTCTTTTGCCCCATTCTTATGAGTGAAGTGATTGCTTGCCCCTTATGCCCCAATCACACCACAGCTCAAGTCATTGCTTGCTGCTTTTTGCCGGCCACACTGATTCAAGTCCTTACTCCTTTGTCTCAATAACTGAAGAGCATCTCTTTGGTCCATTCACAGTTTCCCAGCTGAGTGCCGTCCTTGTTCTGTCAGTGACAGAGAGTGCTTGTAGATTTTTGGATTTATTCAAGTTGAAAGTGAATTGACTAAGTAGTACAGGGCTAATGTAGAGGATCTTCAGACACAAAGTCATCATACTTGACCTTTGTGTGTTCCAACTGTTG
The DNA here is from genome assembly GCA_964020975.1 of Hermodice carunculata. Lineage (NCBI taxonomy): Eukaryota > Metazoa > Annelida > Polychaeta > Eunicida > Amphinomidae > Hermodice > Hermodice carunculata. The sequence goes on along the minus strand of OZ026629.1, from coordinate 45,929,864 downwards.
TGAGCACTGCCTCATGCATGTATATGTCGGTGTGACCGGGATGGGTGACTAGCGTAAACTGCTGACACAGTCTCTGCCACCATAGCTCTAAAGCTTTTTCCTTAATTGATGGTGACCTATGTGTCCTTTTGCTGGTACCACAAGGTAATATTTAATGTTCAAAATGTCTGTTATTATATTTGAGCTCTTCCAGTCAGTGTGTAAGGCACTGGAATATCTTCATGTCTTTCTGGTTTGCGTCAGACCTGTCCAGTCTAAATAATTGTGCACATTTTTCATCCCGTTATGATCTTGTTGATATGCTGAATTATATCACTGAAAAATGCCTCTCGCTAGTTGGTGCTGTGGTTACCATGGCATCAGAGTGATATGGGTAATCAGAGATACATAATTTTAGATATTGCCACAGGTTTAATGTCATATAGCAAAGACTTGCAATAGTTCTAGAGAAGGTGACTTCCTCATTGAGTAAGTAATATGACCCAGCTAGATGGGATTAAATCCACAGGAGTGCCTCTCCTTGGAGACCACTAATAATGGGACATCATCTGACTTAAAGAATCCACTTTTATCATGTTCCTATGCTATCTTTTATGTGTTACTGAGCCTGTTTTGAAAGACCACCTGACTGTAGGGACCTGACTCGGACCTGCCCTCGGAGCGGTCACTTAATAGAGGGGGGGGGGGGACTGTACATCAGTGCGATTAGAGTAGGCTCCACATATACATGTGTGTAGAACTCACATTGATTACATTTTTGTGGCTAAGCACTGCTCATTCTGCTGCCTTGTTGGCAGGACGTTTTCCGGCGCCAGGGAATCTTTTGTTGTCCAAGTCTGTTTGTTGCATGCAATGCAGCACTTTTTGTGTAATTATTTATCTACATGTCTGTTTTTTTTGGGTGTCTAAAATATTTTCCACCATTACAATTAAAAATTCAACTTGTAGCAAAATGAGCAGCATACTTGTAAGTGTGTGTTGACAATTCTGGTGAATATTCATTTATGTGTGACAGCCAGGTGACCTTCATTACAATGCCATCTGGTGGCAACTGCTGTGACTCTCATGCTATGTACAGACAGGGTATCATGAACAGCTGGTGAGGCTCCTCTTTACAGCAGACAGTTTGTCATCATGTTTGTAGATCCAACAGGAGACAGAATCGATAAAACAGCTGCTTGGTCTTTCTGTCTTCGATGTAACATAGATGCATGTACAGTTTAACTTATCTCCACCAAAGCAAAGGATGCAAATCTGGTTTTCAGATAAAACAGTTGAATAACAGGTAACTCAAAGCCAGTAAGACGTAACACAGTCAGCACCTATGACCAGCCACTGATGCAAAAAAGTGTTGTGGTTCTTTTACCAATCATAAACCCAGAACTCCTTATTATGCCCAGTGGTTAGGAAATGATCCAAAAATGATCCCAAGGTGTTTACCAATACGTGGAACATCATAGAAATACAATACTGGCAAAATTGTGGGAAGTGTATGATAATGAGCATGTGTCACCATCTTTTCAGTCAGAAACTAGGATGGGACAGTTAGGGCACCAACAAGCAATTGGGAGATAATTATGTCTGTGTGCCAAGACAGACATATTGTTTTCCTTGGATTTCTTTCTTTTCTTTCTTTCTTTCTTTCTTTCTTTCTTTCTTTCTTTCTTTCTTTCTTTCTTTCTTTCTTTCTTTCTTTCTTTCTTTCTTTATTTCTTTCTTTCTTTCTTTCTTTCTTCCTTCCTTCCTTCCTTCCTTCCTTCCTTCCTTCCTTCCTTCCTTCCTTCCTTCCTTCCTTCCTCTCTCTCTCTCCCTTCCTTCCTTCCTTCATTTCTCTCTCTCTCTCTCTCTTTCTTTCTTTCTTTCTTTCTTTCTTTCTTTCTTTCTTTCTTTCTTTCTTTCTTTCTTTCTTTCTTTCTTTCTTTCTTTCTTTCTTTCTTTCTTTCTTTCTTTCTTTCTTCCAGGCAAATTTGTCTGACATTTCATTTGAAAACTATTATACTTAGAAACTTCAAACTTGGCATGATTATACTTCCATACCTGAAGTCCTGAGTTTTTGTAAAGAGGTGCAACAGTTTTGAAAAATAAGGCCATTTCAAAATTTTAACTTTGTATATATCAAAAACTGTTACAGTTAACCAATCTATTTTCAATTCATATGCTTGTAAGATGGCACATTTTTGTAATTTACATGTGACCTCTAAAGGTCAAGGTCATTTTGCCACTTGAAATTTTCTTTTAGCCATAACTTGGTCATTTTTATTCAATGCTAATCATAAAATTGTAGATATTTTAACCCTGCACATTTTTGTAATTTACATGTGACCCCTAAGTGACCTTTGAAATTTTCATCCAATTTTAACCATGTTTGACTCAAATTGTATGTATTGCAACACTGCATATTTTTGTACTTTACATGTGACCTCTAAATGTCAACGGTTAAGGTCCTTTAGATCTTTGAAATTTTCATCTAGCCATAACTTAGTCAATTTTCATCCAATTTCAGTTATGTCTGGCTCAAATTGTAGATATTGCCACACTGCACATTTCCATAATCTTCATGTGACCACTAAAGGTCAAAGGTCCGGGTCATTAAGACTTTTGAGATTTTCATCTAGCTCTAAGCTTAATGGAATGTGAAATACCAAAGGACAAAAGTTGTAGCATTTAATATTGACAACTTTTGAGGGTACACAGACAGATTTGCTTATAAGCAAAAATCTTCTTTTCTAGTTGTTATCTAGAAGTTTATGATGCAAACAGTTAAAAACAAACAAAAAAAACATATCACGAGATATTGAAAATTACCACTCAGGACACAGGATATTGATGTATTTATTAATATTCTGTTTTCAGATAAATCATAAAAATAAACAGCTGTCACATTGAGTAGGAGTGTTTGATACATGCGTGCATACATGTGTACATACATACATGTATATAAAATATAAACGTGCGTATGTATGTTGCTTCCACCTTGAAGAATGTTATGCTAACATGGTTCATACTGATTCTGGCAAAACCTGCAGTCTCATTGATTGACTAGATAAATTCTGGATGTGGACTGATGAATACAAGGTAGATTTGCTGTGTTTTGAGTGTTTTTTTTTTTTACCTAGTATAAATGATATTTATGAACTCTCTCTATCATGCAAGTTTTGACAAAAAGCAAAAACAAGTTTTGACAATAGGCATTGTCAAAACTTGTTTTTTGTGTGTATGATGCATGGAAAAGCTGATGACTGAATACAGGCAAGGATGTGTGATAGAGAGAGTTCATAAATATCATTTATACTAGGTAAAAAAAAAAAAAAAAACACTAAAAGTATGTCCTCAAAGTTTATACTGCCATTCCCTTCATCCTAAATCCAAGATGTGGCTACAATGTTCACTAGCAGAAGTATCAAAGTCCCAGTTACTGTTATTCCCAGCCCCTTGATCCAGCCTGAATGTGGTGTGTGAATGGCTATGACCCAGTAAATGGTGTGAACAACCTCAGCCTCACCAGTTGACCACATAGTTTATTTAGTACTTTGATGAAGGGCTGGTTCAGTGCACCTGTGTGTCCCTGTCCCAGGCCAAGGTCATTCTCCCACTGGAGAAAGGGGTTTTGTAAAAGGACCTTTGACCTTTGGAGGTCACATGTAAATAACAAAAATGTGCAGTGTTAAAATAGCTATTTGAGCCCAACATGATCAAAATTGGATAAAAATTGAGCAATTTCTGGCTAGATAGAATTTCAAATTTTAAAATGACCTTGAACTTTGAACTTTAGAGGTAACAGTTAAATTACAAAAATGTGCAGTGTTACAAAAGCTACAATTTGACTCCAACATGATTAGAATTGGATAAAAATTGACCGAGTTATGGCTACATGAAAATTTCAAAGGTCCAATTGACTTTGACCTTTACAGGTCACATGTACTTTACAAAAATCTGGTACAGCTGCTATAATTTGAGCCTGACATGATCAAAATTGGATAAAAATTGACTAAGTTATGGCTGGATGAAAATTTCAAAGGTCTAAATGACCCTGATCATTGACCTTTAGAGGTCACATGTAAATTACAAAAATATGCAGTGCTACAATACCTACAATTTGAGCCCAACCTGATCCAAATTGGATAAAGATTGACTGAGTTATGGCTATATGAAAATTTCAAAGGTCCAAATGACCTTGACCTTCAACTTTTAGAGGTCAGATAAATTAGAAAAATGTGCAGTGTTACAAACATATTAATTGAAGTTGAATTGGTTACCTGTACCTATAATAGTTTTGAAGATATTCAAGATTTAAATTTTCAAATGGCCCTAATTTGCATAATTTTTAAAACCTTTGAACCTCTTTACAAAAACTCAAGACTTCATATATGGAAGTACAATCATGCCATGTTTTGAGTTTCAATGTGTAATAGTTTTCAAATGAAATGTCAGACAAATTTGCCAAGAAAGAAAGGAAGGAAGGAAAGAAGGAAGGAGAGAGATAGAGAGATAGAGAGAGAGAGAGAGAGAGAGAGAGAGAGAGAGAGAGAGAGAGAGAGAGAGAAGAGAGAGAGAGAGAGAGAAAGAAAGAAAGAAAGAAAGAGAAAGAAAGAAAGAAAGAAAGAAAGAAAGAAAGAAAGAAAGAAAGAAAGAAAGAAAGAAAGAAAGAAAGAAAGAAGAACAGTATGTCTGTATTGGCACACAGACATAAAAAGGCTGAGTGATCAATTGATAGCCACATGGCACACAAACAGGAGTGCCCGTCATCCTTCATGCTTTTAAATGCAGACTGGTAAAGGTGAATTTGATGTGCTAACAGCCAACTAGCATTGGCGAGAGTCTTGTGCTAAGTCTAAACCTGTGGAAAGTTGCTTTGCCAAGCATGCTGTCCTGATAGGCTTTCTCCACAGTTTTTGTGTAAAGTATTTTCTTTGACAGAGAAAAAATGAGTGAAAACATTAACACAGAGGACATTTAATAAGCAGTTCCTTTGGTTGACTGATCCATATCCTACGGCTTTAATCTTTTGAGAACAGTAATGCATCCTACCTCTTTAATCTTTTGAGACTGTAAATGTCACCAGTCCTTTATATACTTAGCTGACTCTTTAAGCCACAGACGTTCTACCTCTATTAGTCTAACATTGTTTAATGCCCTAGGTGCCAGGCTTGCAAATCTGCAGGCAGGGGCATCCTGGTTGTATTAATTCTCTGGCATTGCGCATTGTATTGTGTACTTGGAATATTGATTTATGTCCTTTAATAATCCACTTAAATTAATTTCTAAACATTGTAACATACCAGTAGTGCTTGACCTATACATTTAATGCACTGACACTACACTGCTACCAATTTCTTGGCATTGCATAAGGTCACAGTGTATTAAGGTTATTGAACCCAGGAGATGGGGGATAAATAAGATATACATCGAGATGGTAACAATTACAGTACAACTCAAGTATAAATATGCACAAATGAAATAAACTGAAATGCACGACATTGTGGAATCTTGGTGACAAATCAATCAAATCATAATACAACTACATGTGCAGTGTTACAAACATATTTATGAAAGGACTTTTATATTGCGCAGCTTTATGGTTCTCTGTAAGGGCTAGGTTGAGTTTGAAGATGGGTGACCTTGACCCAGTTTTCAGGGTCACCGAGAGATTGTAGAATTCCTGTGGTTTCTGCACAATAACTCAAGAAGTTTTTAAGTTAGGACTGGGATACTTTACAGGTCTATAGTTCTTGCTAAGGGCTAGAAGAAGTTTAAAATTTGGTGACCTTGATTTTATTTCCAAGGTCACATTGGTACCTGAGTTAACTTTTGTTTCCACATGATAACTGAAGAGGTTTTTAAGCTAAGACTTTCATATTGCACTGGATAATTGTCTGTATTCGGGGCTAGGCCGAGTTTGAAGATGGGTGACCTTGACCTAATTTCAGAGGTCACAGAGCCACTTGGTTGAATACTGTTTCTGCATAACTTGCATTTTAGAGGTAGCACTTTTATATTGCACAGCTTTATGGTTGTCTGTAAGGGCTAGTTTGAGTTTGTAGATGGATGACCTTGACCCAGTTTTGAGGGTCACACGCAGACAGTAGACTTCCTGTGGTTTTTCGCACAATAACTGAAGACGTTTTTGAGCAAGGCCTTGGATACTGCACTGCTATATAGTCCTTGTTAAGGGCTAAAAGAAATGTAAAGTTTGGTGACCTTGATCTAAATTCCAAGGTCACATATTCACCTGATTTAACTTTGGTTTCTGCATGATAACTGAAGAGGTTTTGAAGCTAGGACTTTTCAATTGTACAAGATTATAGTCCATAGCCGGGGCTAATCGAAGATGGGTGACCTTGACCAAATTCCAAACGTCACAGAGCCACTTAACTTAATATGGTTTCATGATTTCCGGATGATAACTTGTACTTTAGAGCTATGACTTTTATATTGCACAGCTTTATGGTTCCCTATAAAGACTAGGTTGAGAATGAAGATGTGTGACCTTGATACAGTTTTCTGACATTGATGTATGATCAACTTTCACTAATTTTTTAAGGTCACAAGTACCCCATCTACCACTATCAGTAGGGTAGCGAGGGCAAGGGTAATGAGGGCGGGGAGCATCTATGTTTTACAAACATATCTTGTTCCTTATTGACTTAGTAGACAATATTTCCTGTGAGATATCAGACTTTTTGCTGATGACACTAGTGTCCTTGAAATAGTTCATGATCCAACTGTCTCAGGCAGGTGCTTAAATCACAATCTTTACTTCATTCATAATTGGGGTAAACTCTGGCATGTTTTGTTAAAGCAAGTCACTCCCTATCTGTCTTATTTTTGGCAAAACGCAACCAACATAATCCTGCACGTATTGTTCAGAGAAGATACAATTCCTGAAGCTTCTTCTCATACTCTTTTGGCTATTACTTTGTGTTGGGATTTTGGCTGGAAAACTGATATTGAATGTGCCATAAGTAAGGCATCCAAGGGTTAGCTTTATTGAAAAGGTTAAAATTCAAATTATTAAGAAATACCCTTACTAAACTGTATCTCTGCATGGTGCATCCAGTTCTTAAGTATGACTAAACTATTTTTGATAATTGTGGCATGGGTATGTCAAAAGCCCTCAAAGTGCTTCCATTTGAAGCTGCCAGAATATGCACTGGCGCCCTCTGCCACGCATCCCGGGACAAACTTATCACTGAACTTGGATGGCCTTAATTGAGTAGCAGATGTCAACACTTAAAACTTGTCATGTTGTACAAAATGTTTCATAACTTATGCCCTCCCTCTCTCTCTGGTCTTATTCCAGCTGCCCCAAGAATCTGGTACATTCAAAATAATTCAAACTTAAAGCAAGTCAGATGTCAAACATATCACTTTAACACTTTCTCTTGTCCCTTCTACAATTTGTCTCTGGAATAACTTACCTCCAGACATATATAACTACGCCCATTTCCAAGTTTAAATTGCATTTGAAACGAACTCCACTGTCAAGCAATAAAGTACCTCTCTACTTTTCTTACGGCAACTACTTTGTTAACATATGGCAGACTCAGCTGCACTTTGGTTATATCACTGTAAATCAACACTAACTCCAGATAAACACAAGTCCACCCCCCCCCCCCCCCCACCCCCATATCAATGCAATGATTCAGAAGAGTCACACCTCTCAATTTCTGTTATACTGCTCCCTATTTTATGCCCATAGACATACTTTGCTTACTGCATCACAGATCTAATAGCATCAGGACTCCCACCTTTCTTACTGATATGTCTGGCTCCTAGATGTCTAACAGGTATTTTGTCATGTGGGTTACCTGATCAGGCAGATAGTATAAATGAAAATATATAACTATGTTAGGGAAAATAACATTATTGAAATGAAGATATATATATATATATATATATATTAGTACCTATCTCCACAGTTTATGTATATTTTGTCCTGTGTGTATTGTATATACTAATGTGTCTCTTGTGTGGAGAACCACCACATCATATGTATTCTGTTGGTGATCCTGCTTAAACAAATGTATTTAAACTAAATAAAATGTATGCTGTACCAAGATGCCATTTGTTAGAATTTAAATTACAGTATTGGAAAATAGCTACAACTGCTTAAGGATACACAACAAGTTAGCAGTGGCTTTCACAAAGTACTGGATATAACTTTGGATTCAAATATAAGGTATGGTAAACTATGAATTTTTCTGAAAGCTAACAAACTGGAGATGCTCTTCATTTCATGTTCATTATGTCGTGTTTGTTGCAATGTTTGTTAAACAATTAGTTACACAAGTGATCATCATAATTTACCACAAATTTTGCTTCAACTTATTCAAGTTTCAACATATTGACCTCAGGGGTCACATTAAGCTTGCGTCCTGCGTCATAGACGCAAAAAATAAAGAAATGACGCCTGGAAATTAATAAAACATTGTCATTTTGTGTCTCTGTGGACGCACACACTAAAATGCGATGCATTTTGAATGATACAACTGCAAAAACTACCCCAAGCGCTCATGGTGTTTTGCGTCGACCATTTTCAATCTCATGATTATTTATTATACTGATGGAATCCTCTGATGTTCGTCTTTCTATGTAACAAACTCTCTTATTTGCTAAGAAAAAATATTCCTGGGGTATTCCTCCAACAATTTCCCAGAATGGGAATAAATGTACGTCATTTCACTTCATTATAAATGTGCTGAGAGCAGTTCCAGGCTCCTCATTGGGTGGATTTGATCACGTGTCGCTCACTGTCCAATCAAATTCGTTGTTGCCCATGTGCTTGTCTCATGTCCGCAATGTTGGAAGGTACAAGTCGTATTACGCAAAGATTATTGGACTAAGATGTTTAATTTTCACATCATGTTTTCTAGACCCAGATAAAGGCACGAGTGAAAATTCATTACGGACCGCAAAGAAAATACGCAGATTAGTCATCGCAAGGTTACACGTGGACGAAGCGAAAATTTACATTAGCCGGCCTAGACAGTCACACGATGTTGTTCATCACTGTCTCCGATGGTTCACGTGGTTATTGGTGTTTTTTAAACAAAATTTGGTTGTTTTGATTTTATTGAAATGTTTGAATGGAACAAATCTGCATGACAGAACAAGATAGGAATGAAATTTATGATCGAAGGCGGGAAAACAATGCCTGGGTGCATGCCCGTGACAGGCTGTGTACACTCGCTTGTGTGTTGCACGGCTTGTACTGAGCCTACCGTGATGCTCGGTGAAAAAAGTGACCGCACTTAAGATCAGACTCATAACACCACCTAGGGAATCAAATTTTTCAGGTATATGGAAATAGAAAGTGCACAAAAATTTAAATCATATAATTTCTGACCACTTCATCACGTGGAATCAATCGCAAAAATAACAGAGCCCAGTCATGTTCAATCACGCATGCCGCTTGTTGTGCAAGCGAGTTAAAAAACTGTCCGGTGGCACACGGTGTGCAACACCAGATACTGGCACAGTGGCAGCGTGCTAGGGGTTAAGCCCCCTTCACAACTTTTTTTTTGGTAGACCAGAGATGTGTTATAAACTTAGTCTTAATAGCATGTTCCTGAGTAGATTGAATCCATCCTTGGTACAATCAACAACTTTTTGACCCTTTTACATCAAGTTGGCATATTGGTAACTTTTTTATTCAATCTTAAATTTTATAATAATGAGTTACCTACGTGAGCATACAGACCCTATGTTATGTCCATTTCTAGGCTTAAGTTACCTGCATGTTTTATTTATTTATCATTTTGATGTATGTTGATTAACCAAATAAAATCAATTAATCAAATTACATCAAATGAAGTCCAGTTTGCACAATTTCAGACTGGACCCATCGATTCAGTTCATGGACCCACTATTTTTCCTGAAAAAGAAGAAAGATGGGTCCAACGGACCCACACTGAAAAATCCTTAATGTGACCCCTGGACCTTAAATCTGCAGCAAACTGAAGTTAGTGTTACAGTAGTGAATAAGAAAAGAGTGTCTCAGATTTTATAATTTTTGTTCTGTTTTGTCACCAGGGTTGGCCAAAGGTAGCTTGCCTTTGATGTGTCATCTTTTCAACATCAAGCAGCTGTATAATATGAACAACACAAAAATTTCAAAATTTGGGACACACTTTTTGGATTTATAGTGTGCTCCATAGTTTACCACTAATTCGATATCAAAACCTATTAAAATGTAGGAGTAGAGGCCAAATTTGTGTCAAAGAATGATAGTCACTTTTGTACAATTTTATAATTGCTGTGTAAACATTGTAGCTACTAAACACCACAACAATGCCATCAAATTGTTCCCTATACTTTCCAAAAATTTACACTCTATTAGGCTTCTTGCATGTGTTTAGAGAGTTATCTACAGAAAAGTGTCCCTCATCACTAAACCCACTGCTAACTGGCTGTACAGCCTTAATAGAAAGCGGTCAGTGATCAATATAAACCAGACACATTGAAAGGTAAGTTCTTGGGAGATGCATTGATTGCAATGGAAGGAGCCTTTTATGCATGGAAAATGGACTGGACATTGTATGCGGTTTCTTATGATTGATGCACTTATGGAGATACTGATGTATGTATTTGGAATAAGTCACCATGCATATAACTTTGTAATGTGGGTGGATGCCAGGCATATATACATGTAAAGCTAAAGTGATGAAAGCCATGCTGGTTCTTCATGTCAACCTAACCATGAGGATTTTATTCTGGCATGTGTCCAGTGAATTTATCTCAACTAACCACCCATGGGACACGGCAACAATGGTTCTTTAAGGCAGAAGATCTGTAGCCAGTGCGCAGTGAGACTGGCAATTTTGGATCAATATTACTGATTTATTTTTTCCTAAGTACAGTAAACCTATACAGTGGTACCTCTTTTGAGAGACCACCCCTACGGTGGGTCAAAATGCGGTCTCTCAAAACAGGTGGTCTTTCATTAGAGGTACAACAACATGGAAAAGATAGCACAGTGTTTTGAGAGAGCGGCCTTAAAAAGATATGCGGTCTCTCATTAGAGGGGTCTCTCAAGAGAGGTACCACTGTATATTTTCTGATTACTACACATCCATAGATTTGTAGGCATAGGGTGTTTTTTTGTTTTTGTTTTGCAGGATTGGAAGTATTTCATGATTTTTTAGCATTCTTTCTGACTTGGTAGGATTTTCACATTTTTTGTGCAGAAGTCATATTTTTTTTTTTCAAATGGAAATCAGAGAAATTGAAAATATATATGTCCAGGATAAAATTAAGTGGTGAGTCCTGCGTTAGCATAAATAAAAAGTTATAACATTTCGAAGTTGTTCTAAGAGTTTGTTCATTTTCTTTCTAGAAATTGATGCAAAAGTCATGTAAGGTGTTGTCAGAAAAAAAATCCTTGGAACGGGTGCTGGATATGATATTTTTCTGTTGATGTCCGTTGATTTCAATGCGATAGGGCAATTTGTTTGTTTGTTAGGCGAGATACAAATTGCATAGGTTGAACAAAAAACAATTCAGAGAAAACCGTGTTGAATGAAAGTGTTGTGTATTCTTATGTATTTATGGCTGTGATATGACACATACTCACTTATTCTGTCCTGAATTCTTATGTATTTATGGCTGTGATATGACACATACTCACTTATTCTGTCCTGTGTTTTTATTACTGTGTGAAACAAACTTGTAGCTTTGCCTGTGATGTTGTCTTTCCAAAAAAAAAAAGAGTATATTTTGTGGCTTAAAACTCAAGTTTTTGTAACGTGGGAACATCAAACTAACCACACTTGGCTTGTTTGGGTGTGGATACACATGCGGCTTTCCATAATTGGGGCCCAGTAAGTGGACTGAACTAATTTGTTTTTACATCAATAAAGAATATCAAAATAGTCAGAAAAATGGTAGTGATTAGCCTGAGGGTAGGGTAGCCAAAAATGCAGGACTGCCATATTTGTTGAGGCCTTGCATCATTGCAAATCTAAAATTGTGGGAGTAATAGTTTTGGAATACATGCTCCAGGTGCCCATTGGCAGCAGCAGAAGCATGACCAGTCAATATAAAAACCACAGACTTGAGACAAGATGTTGTATGATGGGCGTGGCACACTATTTACAACACTTTACACAAGAAGCACGACTTTGCTGCAAACATGTCCTTATGTACACTAGACTTTGGATTTGAGATCATACAAACTGTATATTTTGTAACAGTATACATTTGGATTAAGCTGTTAAAAATAAAGAAATCTCTGTAAGTGTTAAGAAATTAAATCTATATTGTTTAATTAAAAAAGTGTACTTTTACATGTTTTTTGGGGGAAAAAAATAACACAAATGCCACACAGGACAATGGGAAAAAACAGATCAGTAGTTTGTGAGCTTTTCAAAAATGTATAGTTTGTGGCAGTTTTTATGCATATTGATTGTTTTGTGACAGAATTTTTACAAGCAACCTAAGAATAACAATCAACTAGATGTTCATCCAAAAAAAAAAAAAAAAAAAAAAAAATTCCACCCAAACCACTCCTAATAGGGATTCAAGCCTATCTTAGGCAAAAAATGAAAGTATATGTATAAAAGGAAAAAACAACAGAATACATTGGAACTCATTATGGGATCATAGTCACTTGCTGTAAAATATTCTTTACTCCATTAAGCCAGATTTCTCCATTTGGAATTGCTGAAGTCTGAAGGAGCAGATGTGTATTTGTTTTTAAGTTTTATTGATCAGTGAAACTCCAGTGTTCAACTCACAATCTCTGTCACATTTGACATTTTGACATTTTGACAACCATTTACACGACATACACACAGATATTAGGAATACATGGGGCATGTATTGATATGTAGCAGCTCTGTGCAAACCTATGTGTGGAACTTTTTAATCGAATGAAATAGACAAATATTAACTGTGTAGGGAAAAAAAAGGAAGACCTACATGACTGGATGGAATCCAGTTACATTAATACGGGTCAGTGTTGATCTCTAGCCCCAGTGTGCCAGCTGGCATAACAGACAGAAGGCTATTGATTCAGAAAACATGGTAAAAGTCAGGCTTTTATAGTGTGTACTGAGGTGTGAGTTCGTGAATATTATAGGCTGTACATTTTCCCCACATTTTGTGTCTCTTTGAGCCGTTATTTTCAGATTATTTGTCCCTCTGTCTGGTTTGTCACTTCTCTTGCCGACAAAACACTTGCTGCACATACTTTGGTCAAATTTGCACAGAGGCGGCATACAAAACAAGGATGAATTTATTGAATTTCTGGGCACTTAAACTATGATGAGACGTAAAAGGATAATTTGCACATGCCTTGTTCAAATTTGGCACAAAAGTACTCCTGAGACAAAGATAAATGGATTAAATTTGTGGGTCACTATAACTATTGAGGAAGATGTATTGACACTGTCTTCATTTCTGTGATGATACATTCATTTGAGACCTTGTATGGCCAAACACAGCAGCAGAAACAAACTGTAACTGTAACTAGGGTTCTGATACATTGGGGTCCATGCTCCAACTTTCATGCTTTTATTTCATTGCTTATATAGTGCTACCAAAAAAAACCCAGAAAGCTTTTTAATTTTGAATGTAAAAATGTGTGCACAACCAGAGCACAGAGTCTGCCAGTAACACAGGACAGAAAGGGGGAGGGCTTTGGTTAAAGTATGGGCCAAAAAAAGGAAGAGCTGTAGACAGAGAATTTTAACACATGGTTGAAAGTTAGTTTTTATTTTTTTTCTCACTCAGGATTGTTGTTGATGTGGAAAACCACTCGTGACCACTGATTTTGATTATTCTATGTTTAATTGGCTATTCATAGCAAACAATCTGCCCTAGGCCTACTTTCAGTGCTGACCTGGTGTGCCGTGTTTGTTTACGTTCCGTGTAGTTATTCCACATAAAGTGTGATGTATAATCAAACATCCCTCCAGCACCTGTCATTTGTCTAAATGTTAATACACTACATCACTGAATTGCAGACACATCACAATTTGGTTGTAACAATGTTTAGGTCATGTGATCTACAATGAGTTACTACTTCTGAATTACACCCTTGAAAATGATAATTCACCCTCAAACACAAAATAATACATTGCATTCATTTGACACTGATAGCCCCAACACAAAAACAGGAGCAGACATTTTCTCCACGGCTATGACCAGCAAGCACCTGATGTTACAACTGTCATCAGCCTCTGTTGTGTCCTTGAAGAATACTTGGAAGGCAACAGCTTTCCTCAGTGCACTCTTGCCATATCGTGCCTGGGGTGTGATGATTCAGTCTCTGAAGGGTCAACGTTGCAAGCAGGGTTTAGCAGGTGGTCTAGCAGGTGGCATGTGGGATGATTCAAGTTATTTTGGGCCAATAACATTGGAAATCTGAGGCTCTATTGGCGGGCTAAGAGCCTCTGAGTATGCAGTGAAGCAGAGATATGTTGATGTAAATTGTGGATGCGACACAAATGTCTTTAGAGCCGAGTCACAGTTAAGATGTTGATGAGTTCAGGACAGTGCCATATGCCTGTGATGAATGGTGTAATGGTAGAGATCCACTGGTTATTTTCCAGCAGACTTACAAACATAGCTTTTGGCTCATATTTGAATATTTATAAATTGCAAAGTGCTTGACAGATCCATCTTACATTTTCATCATATCTAAAAGTGACCAGGAATCAAGTGTCTAGTATGCTTATTCAGTCATTGTTTGTTTGTTTGTTCGTTCATTCATTCATTAACATCTGGGGATGTACATGGTGGGCCCTTAGTATGCCTCAAGCATATTTAACTGAATACATGGGGATGACATTTTAAATGTTAAAAAATCAAAATATTAACTCTTTCATTAGATGTGAAAGTTTGACTGATGATGTCCAGCAATATTATCTTTATGAATATGAAGTAATTACAATCACACTGTATATCTGCCTGTGGAACCACCAGCAGACATATTGTTTCAGTTTTGTGAAACTTGATAGGATTATTTATCTGGGTGAAGCTTAGGGTGGGATCATATTTGGGTCCCCTTGACCTAATAACCCATGTGTGAGTATACAAGAACGGTTTAATTGGCCTGTTAATAACTGAACACACAAGTCACGCCCCAGTGGTCTTGCCTGATGTCCTGCCAGGGTGTGGGTATTTTACAATGAAATACACTAGGAAGATGTACATTTTCCCTAAAAACTGCCCACAGATCCAGGGATACATTTTGTATGGAAAATGTTGGAAAGAAAGTTTTTCATTCACACTCAGTGTTTACTTTCTTTAATTTCGAAATGCTCAGTCAATGGTGGAATATACATTTTATTCAAATTTATCAAAGTTTGCCTGACCTTCTATTGTTCTACACTTTCACTCATGCATTGAACACACATACACTGTTCTCAAGGTCACAGGGTTACTCATATGAATTTCATTTCTATGCAATAAGTCAGGAAAAAAATAAACTAAATCTTTGTGAAATGCAGTAGGATGTATGTGGGTGAAACTAGGGTTGAGATTTTGTATGGGTAACTTTGACCTAATACTTAAGGTCACAGCATCACTCTTGAATTCCATTTCCCTGCGATAAAACCTGATATGAGGAACTTGACCTTGCATGATGAAATATGGAGGGATCATGTATCTAGGCGAGACCTAGGTTGGGATTGTATTTTGGTGACCTTGACCAAATTCTCAAGGTCACAGGGTCACGTGAATTTCGTTTCTGTGGCGTAACTCCTGGAGAAAAGACATGATGAAACCATGTGAAGTTGTAGTAGGACTATGTGTGTATATATATATATATATATAATATGTGTTTTATATAGTGTGTGTGTATGAGACCTACATGTAGGATAGGGTTTTGAGGTCCTATTATACATGCTGCAAGGGATCATCATTGTAAAGACCAGCTGGGACATTTTAGTGGGGAGTTTGGCTGAAAGCATTGACTTACAAATGTCATATCTTTGATAATCCCCAATTAGAGTAGATTGATATTGCTCTGAGGGTTCTTGTGGGAGGCATATGCAGGCATTGTCTGGTTCAGGTTGCAGGTAATAAGGACAATGTAAAGATACTGTGATGGCAGGCACAATGGCCAAGTGACTAAAATCAATTTGGCAGTAAGTGCAGCCCCGGACCAGAGTGAATGTAAAGCTAGTTATCTATATAGTTATTTCAGGCTGTGTCCGATTCCTGTAGGTTGATTGAATTTGGAACTTCCCGCACTTAATCAATGATCAAATTTGTGGTGTACACATGTACATATGAAAACCACATTAAGAATAGTCCTTGCGAGTTCTGAAATGGAACATTTGTGTGGCCATATGGGAAATTTGTTGGGATTTTATGTTGCAGCACATTAGTCAGAGTCTTTACTACTAATACATCTGTTGTTTAAAGGTCAAGTGATACATGTATCCCATATGGGTATGTTGTTTAGCTGAGAGAATTTCATGACAAGCACAGTGGAACTGAATGCTAGACTTGACCAATATTTTGTCAGAATACAGGAAGTTTAGAGCTGGCATTAAGATGGGAAAACCTGGTACAAGTTCCATAAGAAATGCAAACATTTGTAATAATTTTGAAAGGGAATATGTCTTGTTTACTATATTTGTATACATAATGAGAGACCAAGATAACAAAACCAACTGGTCAAGTTGAATATGGAGGAGTCGCCCCCCTCCCCCACCCCCAACATGTTTCGTTCAGTCCTTCTGGACCCTCAATCAGGGTGTGGGGATCAAGACTCATCAATTTATATTCATTTTCACACTCATAAGGTACCCAAGAGAGGTGCAAAATATTAGTGCTACGTATATATGTAAATCATTGTATACATAAGTATGTTTCCAGTGTTGGGACACAAAGTGTGACATGACCAACAAATTTTCCAAGTGATGTAGTATTTATATTCATGGGTTTTTGACGTATAGTAATGTTGTTGAATATTTGATTAAAATACGGTACCAATTGTATCTTTTTTGACATTGTGACATCTTTGGGATTACCATATTGATGTGAAATTCTAGATCTGTAAATAGTAATAGTAATTCTGCCAAAATGACAATATTCGTAATGACTGGGACATGAAAAGCCCTCAGTAATATTAAAAGATAAATGAAAAACAACAGAATTTATGTTAATATTTCTTCATTATCAGTGCATTCATAACCATCAAACACAGAAATGATTGCAGTGATATTTGATTAGAAATTCTAAGACACAATCACCCATACCACTGAGCCCCAATATAGACAACATAGCTACATGTAATATGGCTTTGATGGAGGCAGTTTTATAAACAGTAATTTATTCAGCACCAACATCAAGAGAAACTAGTACTCCAGCCAAAATATTGCATTATTATACGTGGCAAGGCATTGTGTCAGAGGTGGAACAAGCTGCCAGCGCTTGTAACTGTACAATCAGTGCTGAGGCTGCTTATTGACCTATTTGCCCTCATGGTTGATTGAGCAGCAATCATGGTAATCCATGCGGGAAAGAGTTACAAAGTGGGTTATAGTTTTGTACTAAACGTTTGTTAGCTGGTAGATGATGGATGGACGTTATGAAGCATGCCTTCCCTATAATGTGCTTAGGGACTCCAGTGTTGTGTCAGCATGGATACAGGGCCAGTGGCGCCCTCACGGGAGGCTCTGGATACATATGTGTAGCCAGTGGCTTTCTCTTGGGAGGCTCTTCTCACCATAGGGCATGCCATACCACAAAGCACCAGTCCTGCAGAAATATAATTTAATGACATGCATATTTTATATGCTTCCACAGTATGTCATGACAGCAGGAGAAATACTCTCATGAGAAGGGGACTGTGCACCAGCAAGCATTTTTGATGTCATTCATGATGGTGACATCCCTTTAAAACTTGGATCAGGAGCTGTGTATTTTATATATGGAATATTTCATTTCCTGTGGAACTTTGATATCAATGATTAATATTCAGGCTAATGAGGCATATCATGACCAGAATCTGATTAAACACTGCATTTTCATTGTACACCAAATGTATCAGTGCAACCAGGATGCCCCAACTGGTGAAATGGCTGTCCTTATTAGATTAATTGGCACAAAGAAACACAGAGAAATAGAACAAAGATGCTATCTACGCTAGTTGACCTTTGAAGTACGCAGTTTAAGACACCATAGTTGGCATTTGAAGTTCTTGGGAAAACACTTGTACATGTACAGCCTTGTAAGCATCCTGGCAGTATCATATTGAAATATAACTCAATGGACAAGAAAAGATGGCCATAATTTGTCTCTTCATTTAGCTTGGGTAGGCAGTGTTATGGGAGAAACCTCAGTACACTTTGACCCCAATATGATCCACCAGGCAGAGGAGCAGATAGTCCCAGTGTGTGTAATGTCATGTGCTTACTGATCCCAGTGAATTTTCAAGGGTAGCATTGAGACTGCCAATTGGAATTTTTCACCAGGCTAACATTGTATACAGTATAGCTTCAACATGCTAATACAAGTCAAGAAAATCTATGCAGAAGCTTGTCATTTTGCACACCAAATGCAGGATGTCTTAGAGTCTACAGGGTAATAATTTCTGAGTATGTGCAGCTCCAGTGAACACATAGTCTTCAAGCACTTGCTTGGGATTTCGCTGAAGCTCAAATTGTGAGCTCTGGATGTTACTTTTGCTATTAACATTAAACATGTTCTCCTTTTGTTTTTGTTCAGGCTGGATCAAAACGTTTGAGAGGTATTACCAGGACCAGACCCGCTACATCCTGGACAACATGGTGGAGAAGCTGGAGCAACACCGAAAAATGACCTTTATCTATGCAGAGATCTCCTTCTTCTCCCTCTGGTGGAGCACACTGGACCTGAACAAAAGGGAACGAGTCAAGAAGTAAGGGTGATGTAAACGTGTGCTATTGACACCCTTGGTATAGTGCTTGAATGGCACAATTTGAGGCACGAGGCTCTTTGGCTGAAATCCTGTACAAACACTTTCAAGAGTGAATAAGGCCTGAGAGGCAGCCCAAAATATGTATGCATGCATGTACCTACCTAAGAGCCTGCCTGCCTACCTAAGCGAGTATGTGCATGTGTGTGTGTGTGTGTGTATGTGTATGTTTAAGAAATGAGGGTCGATTTTGTGTGTGTTATGGCATAATGATGCAGGTGATTGAAGTTGGCATTGTGGGTGTGGTGCACGTGAATGCATCTCGCCCGATGCCAGCTTCAATCACCTGCGTCATTATGCCATAACACACAAAAAGGCGACCCTCATTACTTATGTTTGCATTTTTCCCCTTAATTTTACTGCTCTATTACATGAAATTTAGCAGGCCTGCATAGAATTGAGAGAAACGACCGGAAACTGATTTGCCCAGTTTGTTCAAATGTTGAGTTCCACAAACCCAAAGTGGGCGTGGTTTATTGGAATGTGGGCGGGACATGTGTTATGGTCCGATAACACACAAGGCTCATGTGTTATGATCTCATAACACATCAGGCTCTCTCCTATGCGTGCAATGTTAAAAGTTAGATTGAATGTAAATATGTATGAATGGTAGTCTTACAAATGAAGCCTGGAAGGCAGCCTAATGTATGTACATTGTAGACATGTTTTGTGTATGAAGGATAGTGTCACAAATGGTTGTCTTCATGGTGGCCTTACAAGGTCATTCTACAGTGTATACTCGTACTTAATGATGCTATTGCCATCGGTATATAAATCCTGTTTGCATCTTCATCCACATGGGGTGATTTCATTGTGTTTGTGAGGCTTTTGTATTTGAATTCCACATGGACAACTGTTTTCATGTTGTGCTTTTCATTTGATCCTTTTAGGTCACTATATGTAAGAAGGGTCTTGGCTCAGAGATTCCCACTTGGGTGACAGTTAACTGTAAAATTACGCCCCCCATACTTTGATAGGTCTCATCTACAATTCCCATTTAAATTGCTTTTCATTACCGTTGAAATCAGGGAAAAACAGTGAAGCATCTGACATTTGAACACCAGCTGGTGGTTTTGTTATTGTTTTTGCTCTATAGTTTGTTATCAGTGAAAACATCTTGAATGTAGAATAGCCCTAGCAGAAAATATGTTGTCTCAGGTGCAACCTAAAGCAGAACTGAGTTATAATAGATGAGTCATGTGCATATTTTCATAATCTATAGCCATCACCAATTCATTACTAATAATATTTGCTTCTTTTTGTACATTGATCATATATCACAAAATGATTTAAAAACTGCTCATACCAGGAAATCTTGCTCATTGTGCTGAAAATAGTATGTATTGTGAGTGGTTCAATACTTTGAAAAAAAATGCATGCATTAAAGTTTAGTGCATGTAGCAGGAAACAATTTGGATATGCTTTTCATATGTAATATATATAAATCAACACTTATGATAGCTGTGTTAAAGTGCTTTTAGTCTTAGTTCTCTCTCTCTCTCTCTCTCTCTCTCTCTCTCTCTCTCTCTCTCTCTCTCTCTCTCTCTCTCTCTCTCTCTCTCTCTCTCTCTCTCTCTCTCTCTCTCTCTCTCTCTCTCTCTCTCTCTCTCTCTCTCTCTCTCTCTCTCTCTCTCTCTCTCTCTCTCTCTCTCTCTCTCTCTCTCTCTCTCTCTCTCTCTCTCTCTCTCTCTCTCTAGTTGAACAAATTACTGCTGTGCAACAAGTGCAGTTAAAATGTTAATTTTAGATACACATAATAGGCCATCATTTGAGAGCCTGCTTCTCTGGGAGACCAACAGGCATGAAAGATCAGATCTTAATCAGATGCCAGTGCTATATCTTACGTGTTATTTGACAACATTTGAAAAGGGTTATCTACTGTGTGACCGTTTTTGGATCTGTACTGGGGGTTGTCTCTCAAAAAAGTGATTGCTGTATTGACAGAACTGTTGGTGAAATTCCCCTCCCAGAATTTGGCAAGCATGCAACATACATATTATTAAAACACTAGGTTTATAAAGACTGCAGCCAGACAGCAGAAAGCAATAGGGTGCAATGTGCAAAGGCCAATGATTAGAATTGCGTATTTTGACAGGGGCACAATCACATAACACTTTTCCTTTTTACTTGTTCTAGATTAATTCAGAACAACCAGTTTGAAATCGTAACAGGAGGCTGGGTGATGACTGATGAAGCCAACGCTCACTACTTTGCCATGATAGACCAGATGATTGAAGGAAACCAATGGCTGGAACAGGAGCTTGGTGAGAATGAGTATTGATAAATTGCTTTGATTTGGCTGCACATGTACCTTTTTATTTTTGTGTGTGTGTTTGTTTCGCTGATGGCACAAAAATGTGAAAATAAAAACACAGTGAAATAGCATTTTTACATTCTTTGAATGGAAATTATGTCCAAAGCAGTGAAATTAAAATTGCAGTGAAATGTCAAAAATACAAAAACTGTGAAAATTTATACACGTAAAAATAAAGCAACTTACAATGGTCTCTTTTATCCTGGAGTACTGTAACCATGGTGACATGCTGCTTGTCCTCCAAGACCCCACTTGTGAGAGAACAAAATTACATCTAACAGATCGTGCTAGCACAGATTATTTAATGTTAACAACGTGCCTTTACACATGATGTAGTACATGTAAGGTATAATTATGTGTTGGGAAAATGAATGTGTAAATCAGATCCTGGGTTGTGCTTGCAAAGCTTCCAGGGACTTGGGAATTCATGCAGGAAAATCAACTTTCAGTTCTTCAGTTGTTGGAAATTCAGGTAGATTTGTACAAATCATTCGGCTGACACCTGAATCCTGGAGTTCACATTTAGATATGTTACCAGTCACCAGCATGCTGTATGAGCATTTCAGCAGCATGTAACAGGAGATGATTTTGTGGTAGTGAGGTTCATTGATGTAAATAATTCCAACTGATTAAACAGATAGTCTTATGCTGTTAAACTTCCAGTTGTTTTAGAATAAATCAAATTGTTGTTTAATGCCAGCCCTCATATTTTGGGTTATCCATTTGAATGTTTGTCAATCCACTTTTGTTACTGGTCACAAAAGCCGAGACACATTTTTAATGGGTGACTGCCTGTCTCAAGTCAGGAGTGAAATTTGTTTCTTCACATTGGTATTGGAAGATGAATGTTGATACTTTGGTAACTGTGGAATCTCTTCACTGTCATTGTAGGGTTTGAAATTTATGAATATGGGTCATGTTTTTCTGTACTATTTGATCAAATATGGTGCAAGTATACCAAAGTGTCATGGTGACCTCTCTGAGACCTTGGGAAAGACACTATGTATGTATGTATGTATGTATGTATGTATGTATGTATGTATGTATGTATGTATGTATGTACGTATGTATGTACTATTTCTTAGTTTGCGCATGGTCTGAATAAACAGGCCATCCAAGTTATTTATCAGATATGAAAATTTTACATTATTCAGAGTCATAGTACATTATTTCATGTCTCAGAGTAGTGGCAGTGATGGGATGGAAGGGGAAAACTTCAGGAGTCTGAGTACATTTGTGTGTCAGTGTTTCAGTAACTGAGGAAGTTCACATCATGTACATGTTGGTGTATTGCTCTGACAGAGATCTGTTTCTGATTTGAATGTGTATGTATTGCAGGCTATAAGCCCCAGAGTGGCTGGGCTATTGATCCATTTGGACACAGTGCCACCATGGCCTATCTGCTGGGCCAGATGGGTCTCAAGAACATGCTGATACAGAGAACACACTACGCTGTCAAGAAGTACCTGTCACAGAAGAAATCACTGGAGTTCCGCTGGAGACAAACCTGGGGTGAGATCTAGCTTTGAGTTTTATCAATGAACTTTTTTTATTTTGGTCAGTCTATTTTTAGATGCACTGAGGAAAACATGAAAAAGTAGAGTTGCACTGTTGCAAAAGCATTTAAAAAAAAAAAAATTAAAACAAAGGAAAAAAAACAAAACAACCAAACTATGGTTTTCATCATTGAGAAAAAGTTTTCCTTTCTTTTAAAACATATGGAAAAACCTTGCTATGTGGTGGGAATCGTGTTGCAGATCACGCAGGAAACACGGATATGTTTTGTCACATGATGCCATTCTACAGCTATGACGTACCTCACACTTGTGGCCCCGATCCCAAGATCTGCTGCCAGTTTGACTTCAAACGCCTGGCAGGTGGGCGGGTGTCATGTCCCTGGAGGGTGCCTCCTGTCCCCATCACTCCATCTAATGTGGCACAGAGGTCAGTATGTTACATACATATACACTAAATATAAAAACACATGACAGTACTGAAATTAGCACATAAACTCCTTGGACTTATTCGTCTGATGGTTGTTGAATGAACATGGCAGAGTTGTTATCCCAACAAATTCATCATTACCAGAGCCGGATTTTATTGGGAAAAAATAGGGGAAAAATGTCAGCTCTGTTTTAAATTAGGTTGACTCACTGATTGCTGGCTGTCAGTAACTCTGCATAGATGTAAACTGAGAAGAAAGTAGATGAAAACGCAATAGGTCACCAGCATAACAAGTCATGTTTGGGGAGGCAAGGCATTTTTTTGTCTAATTTGTGGAACAGTTCCTTTGAAAGTCTTTTAATTAAAAAAAAGCACACACGTCTTTCACACTCCCACTCTTGATTTGTTTCACAGCCTCACTGTAAGCCACAACAAACAGGTCCATGGCTGGTCCTTGTTAATAAGTGGCTCACTATTTTCATCTTGTGGATAGCTATACTGGATAACAATATTTGCAAAATTTTTTGGTGTCTTATATGTAGCAAAAGGTGTCCAAGGAATAAGGGCTGGTTAATGGCAAGATCAGGAGATCAAGGACTCCTCCCAGATGGAATTGTTGAGGCTACATATGAATGGGAAAAAATAAATAAGACTAGGCAAGGCCAGTGGCAGTCAAAACTTAAGACCAGTGAAAACTCCGACCGGTTTCGCTCTTTGTTCTGAGCTCGTCAGGGAGTGAATTGAAAACACCGTTAATTACGCTGCTTTATATAGCAGGGGGTAACGTTGCCAAGGACGGTTGGACAACGTAATGTAAAAATTAACGACCATGCGTTAAGACAGATCTACCGGTCTAACCGTCAGATTGACGTGTTAGTATGGCTTGAAGATATTTACTCTTCACGTCATAATAGATCTCACGTGCCCTTCACAGGCGACATGTTATGTGGGTGACTTGGGGTTACTAAGCCACATGTAGTATTTGGCTGAGACTGGCGGTCTCTTGTCAATATGTCTGTGGGAATGAACATACATTCTCTCACATTGCGAGTGTATAGGGCTGTATCGAATGATAGCTTATCTTGACAGGGGGTTCACAGTGTTTTCAGGTGCTAACCTTGTCAGGTGTAGCCAGGTGTCATTTGCTTAGGATAGATAGACACGGAAATAAAAATTTGGTATAATACTAGGCAAAGGTGCCTATCTACCAATGACATTGAGGCCAAACAGTTCTGTAGTGCAAAGCTGGTGGATCCAATGGTTTTCCCTCTTTAAACGTAGCGTCTTTGTTCTGGACAGCTCTGGTGGAATACATATGTGTTCCAGAATCTGAATCTTTACATTGATTCCTGTGTGTGCTGGTAGGTGGAAATGTCTACCTAGGGGCTGAGTTACATCTTTATGCTTGATGTAATAGAAATGTTCTCGTAACCTGTCCATCAGGGGGCGCTTGGTCTGTCCCACATACTGTTTGTTGCAATGCAAGCAAGTGAGGAGATAGACTAGGTTATTGTGTTTACAAGTGCCTCCCTTTGGTGTTGAATAGGAACGCCCCGTGACTGTGCTTACTACTCTACCCGACACGTCAAGTTTTGGGCAGTAACGACATGTCAGAGTGTTGCACGGGTTCTGTTCAGTGATACCTGAGATAGGTGCCACTGGGGAGGTTTTGGGATGCCGCAATCTGGAACGCATTAGGAAATCTTTCAAATTCTTGGTTCTCTTGTGACCTAAGATGACCTGTGTGTCATCTAGGTGGTTAGCATGTTTGGAGGCTTTCAGGGTGCCCCAGTTACGCTGTATAATAGTTCTCAATGGTGGGGGGTTGGGGTTGAATTCGGTGATCAGGAACAACTTGTCCTGATCTGGATCTATTGTCTGTTCATTAGAGGAAGTGAGAAGTATTTGCCGGTTCATATCCCTCACTTTTACGAGAGTATCCTGGAGCTGTTGGGATGGATATCCCCTCAGTTCATAGTATCTCAAGATTTTGAGTGCGTTTGTCTCAAAGTCTGCCTCGAAGTGACATATACGCTTTACCCTAAGTAACTGACTATAAGGGCCGCCAGTTTTGCAGTGGGTTGGATGAGCTGAACTGTAATGCAAATAAGTATGCGTGTCAGTGGGCTTGGTGTACAGGGTGGTGTACGCTTTATTATCCTGGTCCAACTTAACCGTAGTGTCCAAAAAATTAATTTCAGACGTTGACATTTCTGCTGAAAACTTAATTTTTGGATGGCATGAATTTATGTGTTCGATGAAGTCATGGAGTTGCTCTTCACCGAGGGTCCAGATGCAAAAAATGTCATCTATGAACCTCCACCATACTAGTGGCTGTGTGGGGTGTGCTAATAGTTTCTTTGTCTCCAAGTCAGCCATGAAAATATTAGCAAAGGATGGGGCTACCCGTGTCCCCATTGCCGTCCCATTGATCTGTAAATAATGCTCGCCATTGAACTCAAAATTGTTACATGTTAAAACCAAACGTAGTAACTTGATGAGTTCAGAAACTGCAGGCTTGTCGTCACGGTCTCTGTTGTCCAATAGAGTGGAGGCTACACATCTTAAGCCCTCGTCTATTGGGATGTTTGTGTACAGGGATGCTACATCCAAAGTGACCAGAAGGCTATTTTCTGGTAGGGGCGGAAGTGATTCAATCTTCCTAATAAAATCTGTGGTGTCTTTGATGTAGCTTTGTATTTGTGGGACCAGGGGTCGGAGGAAAAAATCTACAAAGCCTGAGATTCTTTCGGTTGGGCACTCATTTGCACTCAAGATGGGACGCCCTGGTGGTGGTAAAATACCTTTATATATTTTCGGTAGAGTGTAGAAACAAGGTACTCTTGGCTCTTTGATGTAAAGAAACTCTGCTGTTTCTTTTGTGATTGACTTATTGTCTACCAACTCTTGTAACGCCAATTCAACCTTGTTGTTGTGGACAGAAGTGAGGTTAACGCCTACTTTCTGGTAGTGATCACGATTGGATAATTGTTTTAGGGCTTCTGCTATGTAGTCACTAGTGTTCTGAATGACTACTGCTGAGCCTTTGTCCGCTTTTTTATCACCATCTCTTGTTTTTGCATAAGTGATTTAAGACCGTGGCGTTCTTCTTTTGTTAAATTGTCCAAAAAAAAAAAAAAAAAAAAAAAAAAAAATACATATGAATGGGTACATTGGCTGATGGTGAGGGTTGACTTTTTGCAGGGCTGAGATGCTGCTGGATCAGTACCGCAAGAAGGCTCAGCTGTACCGCAGCAACGTGGTACTGATACCTCTTGGAGATGACTTTCGCTATGACAAGGCGGTGGAGTGGGACCAGCAGACTCAGAACTACCAGCAGATGTTTGACTACATGAACAGCAAGTCAGACTGGAAAGTACAGGTATGTGTGACGTCAGAGGAACAGAGTCCTCCAAAGACCAGTGCTGAAGATGTTGCTATTTGATCCGGCCCTTGGGAAGTTCTTGCTTGCATAAGGTTAAAAATACACTCAGAGTAACGTGGTCACGCGTCAAAGTGGATGTTTCCAAAAAGTGACTGTCCGTCATTAGTAGAAACATAACAGTGCACCATAAGATGATCTGCAGGAGACGGTTTATAAATGTTATCAATGCAGTGAGGCTGCAGGACTCAACATTACAATTGGTAGATCCAAGGGTGGATACATATTCCAGATGTTGTGAGATCTTTAAGTGACCACTCGAAGAGATGGCCACAGTAAGTTGACAGAATGATCCAGGCAAGTGAAGAAACATTCACAGCATAAGGTGGCAGGTAAACAACATAACCGTGTGACATCATTTAACACTGTGTAACCATGTGTTGTTTGTGAATGCAATGAAGTAAGTGTTTCCATCACTACCATGCTGTCACCTCATGGCTGTCCACATTATACACATACTCCACATATGGTACAACATATAATGTACATACATGCAATGTGGACAATATAACAGAACATGACTCGGGATTAAATTAAGATCTATTTCCACTTGCAGGCTCAGTTTGGCACCTTAAGTGATTACTTCAAAGCATTACGGAAGCGGTCAGGCACTGAAGCCAATGACAGTCCGAAAGGGTATCCCATATTGACTGGGGATTTTTTCAGCTATGCAGATCGGGACCAACACTACTGGACTGGCTACTTCACTTCACGGCCGTTCTACAAGAGACTGGACCGCTTACTGGAGTCTCATCTCAGGTACGTGATGAGAGCTGACATGTATGCAGCAGTGTCCCAGTGGATGTCTAGATTGCAAAAAAATGGTCCTTCCTCGTCTGTCCACAATTTCATTTTCAACTTGTTCCCCAAAACATTAGCCAGATCCACTTCAAACTTAGTGGGGTTTGTTCCAATTGTCATGCTCCATTGATTTTAAGATTTTTAAATAAGTTTTTTAATTTTGCTCTTTTTTGGGTGATACATTAAAAAATCTTCATCTGCAAACTGTCAGGTCAGTTGCTTTGAAATTGCATAGGGACACTTCTGAGGACACTTACACTCAATTTGTTCAGCAGGTGGTGCTGAGATTTCACTAGTGTGTTTTTGCTATTTTTGACTTTTCCAAAAGCATCAGTCAGATTGTTCAAAAACCTACATGAAAATATAGCTTGTAGAAGGGTCAAAGAAACTTGTTCACTAGGTGATGATACTCGAGATCCCCGATTTTCAAAGACTTTTTCAGTTTGGATACTTGTTGGTTAATGCATACATTCCTATTGGTTACTATGGGATTGTAATGGGAATTCACATTTTGGACTTCTCCAAAACCATCAGCCAGATTCACTTGAAACTTGGCATGGACACTTTGGGGGAGCCCTAGACCTTAATTTGTTCAACAGGTGGCGCTGCAATTCTTTTTGTATTCTTTAGGAATTTTCATGAGTTTTCCACATTTTAGACTTACTGGGAATATACCTTGACTTGAACTCCACCAAATTTGTTCACAATATGATGGTGCTGTCATTCTCTGATTTTGTACAAGTTGTCAAAGTCAGTAGAAATCAGTAAGGGTGTATGTACATATTAGCTTTGGTATGTACAGAAGAGATGGCAGCAAATCTAACATACTGGCTTATATCAGTAATTTTGGGTAGCAGGCCCTTGGTTACTCTTAAACAATAAGAAGAAAGTACCCGTAGGGTTCTTTTGGGTGCTTTGTTAATTTTGACCTTGAGCGACATTGAACAGTCAACTGACATAGTGGCTAATATCTCAATTATGGTATAGATCATAGGGCCATGGTACTACTTAAACATTAATAGGAAAGTACCTGTAGGATTTCTTTTGATGTCTGTAATTTTAACCTTGAGTGACTTTGAAAGGTCAAACTGACATAAAACTACCAAAATAAGAATCCAGTGAAATAGATTTTTAACTTGACATGGATAGCAATTATAATGAAAATATTGAATTTAAAGATTCAGTGAAAGGTCCAAAATAAAAAATTGTGAAAATTAGAACCTGTGAAAATAAAAACTATAACAGTATGTCACAATTTTCAAGTTTTGTTAAAATTCCGAGGTATAACAGTGTAATACTTGTATTTTTTTTGTTTTGTTTTGTTTTGTAAAGAAACATCATGAGTCCTAGTTTTTCACAGTAAATATGTGTTGTAACTGAGTGAACAGATAGTTTCTGTTATTAAACTTTTACAGAAGTATGTGGTCATTATAATGTGATGCAGATCATGGAGACACATAAAGAAGATAAATGTGTAGGTAAATGAGCAAGGATGTTGGAATGTATAAGGGAGGAGAGGTCCTGTTCTCCCTGATGAGTCAGAATGTTGTGTTCTGTAGGGGAGGAGAGGTCCTGTTCTCCCTAGTGAGTCAGAATGTGTTCTGTAGGGGAGAACAGGTCCTGTTCTACCTGGTGAGTCAAAATGCTGTATTCTGTAAGGGAGGAGAGCTGTTCTTTCTGGTGAGTCAGAATGTTGTGTTCTGTAGGGAGGAGACCTGTTCTCCCAGGTGTATCAGAATGTTGTGTTGTGTAGGGGAGGAGAGGTCCTACTCTCCCAGGTAAGCCAGAATGTTATATTTGGGGGGAGAGGTCCTGTTCTCCCTAGTGAGCTTGATCGTTGTATTCTGTAGGGGAGGAGAGGTCCTGTTCTCCCTGGCAGCAGCCCATGCCAAGAAGCTTGCCATCAACAACTTCCCAGCGGAGAAGATGATGAAACACGTTGTAGGAGCTCGTCGAAGCTTGGGTCTGTTCCAGCACCATGATGGCATCACGGGCACGGCAAAGGACTTTGTGATGGTTGACTATGGTACCAGGTACACTTCACTTTAATGCAGATTTTTGCCATCATTAATCCACATGATTTGGGTATCAATACTTTTCCTGGAAGGGAGCAAGCAATTTTGTCTCGTTTGAGTAGGCCCTACTTTTGTCACCAAGACTGGCAGGAAACACTATGAAGTTGAGCAGATGGATATTTAGGGAAAGAAACAGGTAAATGGTACATGTGAATGTTTGCACCACCACCCAAGCAGCAACATGTACATGTTCTATGCATAGAATCAATTAGATATACTGTAGCAAGTGACTGCGTATGCACACCATGTACCAGGAGATTTTTGTGCCAAATATTGACACTGTGTCTGCGGTAGTTTGTTAATGTTTATGTTAATGTGGTAATATTTATGAGAAATAAACAAGTGAGAACCGTGGGTGTGATTTATAATCTAGCAGTATCAATACATGTGTGTATACACTGTATTTGAGGTCAGCTCAAATAAACCTCAAGTCAAGACATAAAGGGACTTGATCAGTTTCAGTATTTTTGTGTATCAGCCTGCAAAGAGTGATACATTGTGAAACTGGGTTCCTCAATCTATTACATGTTGCCATGGTAATGGCAATTACCTAAGAACACAATAACTTATTCTACAGGTAAATTTCAGGATTCAAACCTCGTACCAAGTTACAAGACTTTCCAGAGGTTACATTGGCATTATCTTATAATGCTTTCAATTGTATACATTTAATAATGATGAAATAAATCTGTAATTTTCCATTGAGGGTCTATATCTGAAAATATTTGGGATTGCTGAAAAACTGACAAAGTTTGCTTGATTTGTCACTTTTGTACCAGTTTCCTCTACAGTATGGATTGCATCTGCTCATATAGCATGGGATAGTAAGCATAATGGAATGAAGCCTGAGTGTCCATGCATGCATATTACATGTATTATATGGAAGGTCCATTGCCACCATCTCTCTTGGCATGCAGCCAATCAGCAGCAATGGACAGCACTGATTACAGGGCTTAACTGACACTCCAGTCTAAAGTGGTGCATCTTGTTTCTGGTGGGGACTTAGTTTTCAGTGAAAGTGTCCATGTCACCTGAGCACAAGGACCCTCTTGACTCCTAATGAAATTACATGAATAGGCCTATACCAGACTGAAATTTCACTCATTTTCAACATTAAAATTGATATGTATATAGGCTCCTGTATCTAAAAATTTCCTGGTTGAATATAATTTGGTGGTGACATTTATCTCTTTCAAATCAGTGACCTTGATCTCTTTAACCCTTTCCCCCTTAAACCAACCAAAACCGGCTGGTGGTCAAATGTTGTCTGCTTCAGCATTTTCAACTAATTTCAACAGTAATGGAAAACAATTTTGACTGAGAATTGTAGATGAACCCTATTAAGATCACAGGCCCCAGGTCAACAACTTTCCTTGGCATGAGTTGGATGTTTAGTGCTCAACTCATGCCAAGGAAACTTGTTGACTCCGTGTCAATTCACGGGGGAAAGGGTTAATATCAGTGCTGATTCATTTAGGCCACTAGGCCTTGTTTGTGCATCAAGTGGGGGAAAAGTGACTGTGTAATAGACATAGAGTGTTGATTGAGATGGCCCTGTGGAACTTGTGTAAGTCACCAGGTGTTGAGTGAGGTGTATGTCTTGCAGAATGCTAAATGGACTGATGGACCTGAAGAAAGTGATAGCCACCTCAGCTCAACTACTGATGACAAAGGACAAGGGCAAGTACGTCTATGATGAGAGCGCTCCATTCTTCAATCTGGTGAGTTTGTCCTGTGTGGTTGAAACGTAAAACCATCAAGAATGTCCAAAAATATATAAACTTATCCATGCTCTCACTGCTTGAAACAGATACAATATCTGATATTTTGTTCAGCATGCAACAGAAGTGAAGAAAAACAGCTACCAAAATATTATAAATGGATCAAGAGGGACAATAATCCTTGTGATCTGGGCATCCTCCACAAAGCCTCTAAACATGGCATGCTGGTGTCACTTGTTGCTTCAGCACTGGACACTACCAAAGTTCAGAATATCCACTGCAGCGCCATCTGCTTTCCTCGCTGAAACTTACAATTCAAGCAAATCTTCTGCTTCTTGCAGTCTTTATTTATATTGTAAATTATATAATTATATGCACATAATTGCACAGTAACGTGGGAAGACATTCTTTCGGGCAATAAATTCAAGACATGCGGTAGGGTTTTGCTTGATGCAGCACAGCCCAAGAATCAGATGATTAATTTTTGACACCCTTAAAATGTTGCAATGTTGTCCATTTCAATAATTTTTTTTCATTAATTTCATTCTGTAAAAAAAAAGAGAGAAAAGTAGACAAACGCTATCAGAATAGGATACCCCAAGGAAAGCTTTAGACTCTGTGTTTATTCAAAGAGAGAGGGTTAAAACTGTGGCTATGCAGAAGAGATACCAAGGGCACAGACATGGTTATCCAATAACTTTATGCTGACTGGTTTAATCTTATTATCAACTCTGTTCCAAAGAACTATAACTACCAGGGAATGCAGATTTTAGTATATTATATTGATATTCATTGGTTTAAACATATTTTTATTTCCAACAAGAAAAGAAAATGATCGGAAAACAGGCCAAACCTTGATGAATATTTATTCCTCTAGCAAAAATATAAAAAGTACAAATACAAAAGAGTGTCCACAAGCCATAGGACATAGCTGTTACGTCATTATAAAACTGACGTAAGAATGTAGATGCCACTAGACGTCATAGATAGTAGTCCAAGTAGTGAGAGTGGCACTGACTGCAGTATATGAACGATCCAGGACGAACAGCGATACTCTTATTGATATTGATATTGATATTGGCCGGCACATGGTCACTTGTGCATGGGAGGACAACAGATGACTGTGTTACAAGTTTCAAAGGGTCAAGTGAAACTTATTCATTAGTTTCTGCATTTGTTTTTTCTCCGTTTTGATGTCTTTTAGCATACAGGCTTACTCCTGTAGATCCATGGGGGGTTTTTTGAGCTAAGAATTTGTTTTATGACAGGGTAAGGGCCATTACCATAACAATAAAATGAAGTATATGACCAGTTTGTGACAAAACATATTTTGGAATTAATAAACAGCGTGAAATGCAGGCAAGTTCAAACGGATCCTGTCTCATAAGGGATATTAGAAGCATACTCAGTTTCAAATCAATCATTACTCATTTGGATAAGGACACCATGTTTTCACTGTCATATTGCACAATATTTATGTCTCATAACAGTGTGAATTAATGGGTTTTTTATTATAGAGTAAACATTTACCACAGTGCCAGTGTATTTGAATGGAGCAGTCTGTGCCTTCCCTTTGTGAACTGTACATGTCTGTATGACACATAGGATATTTGTATCAAAAGATATAGTTTTCTTTTGTTTGGACACAGTTGTTTTTACATATGTCACAATTTGTGAATTGAGTTGGGTTTACAGAGTACACAATTAACGCAGTATGTGTATTATTTGCCATTTATACATACATTGCACGTCCACGTTAATGGTTTTATATTTGTACTGAAAACAGTTGGATGCATACATATGTTAGAGTATCAGTTTTTATGTGCATTGATAGGCTGTGTACCTTGCATGGGTAGCTTTTCATTTGAACAGACGTGAGCGTCGTGCGTACATTTGTACGTGTGGTATTACTTAAGCATTGTACCGTGCCATGTACATTGATCCTAGTGGCTGCAGGTCACAGCGTCCTGCTGTTGGCATCTTAAGCCAGGAAAGTGTTGACTGCTAAACTGAATTCCACAGCTTTGTGCCCAATGTGTGCCCAGCAAGGTCCTTGACTGAGATCAGTTACTTTCTCAGGAACTGCAGAATGTATACTGGACCTGCAGGTAGTTTAGTGAGAGGCTTTTAAATGTGTTCTTTGAGAAGTTTGAGGGTGGAAACATTGCGAGTCAGATAACTGTCCTGACTAGCACTCACAGTGAAATTTATATTTGAGAATCGGTGCATTACTCTCTCCATTCAGAGACTATTCCCAGGGTAGCTCTTAAAATGGTCACCTAAAGTGGGTGGCCTTTGGGTGGAAGTACAGTGAAAGAACTGTGGACCTGATAAGTGTGGTCTGAACAGGCAGGTGGTCTCATTGGAATGGGTTCTCAAAGGACGGACTACTGTCGTAAACTTTGTGTATGTTAGAGGCAGATGTCCCTTTATATATTTATCTGAGTTTATGTAAATTGGATTTAAAAATTGGCCAAAAAAGAGCCTTCATTCAAGTACATGTAATTGTCTGCCCAAGGACAGTGTCTTCTGGCATTGTCTGGCAAGTCATGGTGCTGGGGGGCAGGAGGTGGTGATGGTTCAACAGTTTCAAGAGTGTACACAGAGTTCTCTTTTCATTACCCCCCCCCCTCCCCCCAAAAGAGCGTTTCCCAGCATTTAAAAATAATGACCTAGCAGTTGAGTTGATGATGGAAAAAGCAAAGTCATGAAAAGCCTGGCTTACTTTCAGTTCTTAAATCCTGTGAAAATATATCACCAAAGTTTACTGGTCTCTCAGCACAAATGTTTTAAGTCTTCTGTCCAGTTTCCAGTGGCACGTCCATAGAATTTTATGATTTTTTTAATCATCATTTTGTAACATTGTTAAAAGTGTTCAGCACCATGTACCCTCTCTCCCCCACCCCCCTCCAACCCTCTATTGTACTGTCTGTACTCTTGTGAAAATGATCAACCATCCCTTATTTTATATGTAGTGCAAAATGACTATTTCCATGTACCATGTGATGATGGAGAGAGTAACTTAGTATTTGCATATTATTAACCCTTCGAGTGCTAAGTAGGAGACTGGGTAGTTTTTCGTGGTATGGTTAACCCTTTCCACCCCAAATCACCCCAAAACACCCAGATGTCAATTGTTGTCTGCCTTAGTCAACGTTTTTACTTATATTTCTCTGTACCAGAAAATATTTTTGTTGAGATTTGTATGTAAGACCATTCATGATGGCATGTCCCGGGTCAATAGCTTTCCATTGCATGGGTTGGACATATTGAGCCATGTGAAGGAAAGCTATTGCCTCAGTCGTACTCTGACCAGGAATATGTTAACACCCCTAAAGCATAATAAGGAAAGCTGTTGACCTGGACCGTTATTTTTCAATTTTTTTTTTTTTTTTGTTTTGTTTTTTTTTTTTGTTGAAACATAGACATGCTTGTATTTGAATAAAAGACCTTGCTCCAAGTGGGAATTTGAATTGGGAATCTTTGTTATAATTCAGATGAATTGTGGAAGGGTTGAGGCTACAGTGTCAAAGAGACGTATAATGTATCATTGTACACCTTGGTGAAGTTCCTTACCATGTATATACCACACACAAAATTTAAATCTGCTTGTCAGGGGTTTTGAATGGGGATGTGATGCTGTTGTATATATACATGTAGCGGAAGGAAATCGTGGGACTGTGGTAGACTATGTGTCACATTGGTATGCTAAAATTAAAAATATTATTTTGTATATGTATTATGTGTAGGATTGACCATAGACACATTCAAGTAATATCTTTGTGGAAATAAATAGACAGCTGTATGTGGTTGATTGTGTCTTCAGGATGAGCTGAGGCAGAGTCATGATGCACTGCCCGAGAAGACTGTGGTGAAGGTCAGCTATACTGGCAGGTATGATCACTTTCCTATAGACACAGGTCAGTGTGCACTGCCACACTGCACTGGTCTATGTCTTGTATGCAATGGCAACTTTATCATTAGCATTTATGATAAACCATGAGTTGTATGTCTTGTATCCAAATGATTGGGAGCTTCTGTAGTGTATGGGTGTTGCCTGAGATGCCCTGTAAGCATACTCAGTCACTGGTTAATTTGGATAATCAGGTTAAATAAAGTGTATTTTAGGTGCATTTTGGGATAGATTTGAGCTATTTGGAATGGACATATTTTGTTCATTATATATTTTTACTTGCAATATGTATGTTTTCTTGGTATACTTGTAGATCCGAGCTATATGAACTGAACATAGTTTATCACACAGTTGTAATTTAGAAGTTATTTATAAGGTGAAGTTATGTTGATCTCAGTTTGTTTGCTTACCATGTTTTAAAGCTTTGAGCACCTTACTTGTTTATTTTATAGCCCTGTGGTGTTTTACAACTCACTGGGTCACAGTCGTGTGGAGCTGGTCAGAGTGTATGTCAACCAGCCTCATGTGCAGGTGTGTGACCCAGATGGTAAAGTGATCCCGTCACAGGCGGATCCCTACTGGATAAATAACATGGATATTGCTAAAGACAGATATAAGGTAAGTGTGCTCGGATCCATTGTTGTGGCTGTTGTGTGTCTGGGAACAGTTTATGCCCCACAGATATTTGTTTCCCTTGTCCAGTCAGGGAGCTTTTATTATTGTCATGTTGGTGTGTAATCATAGAGATTTGTGTCCTGGTCAGTGTGTAACTATGGCAACCTGTGCTGTGATCAGTGTGTAACCATGGAGTCCTGTCTGCTGGCCAGTGTTAAACTATTAACACTTATGTCCTTATCTGTGTGTCACTACAATGACATGTCTTCTGAATAGTGTGTCACATCAGTTAGTTGCCCCCCACCAGTTTTCCACCATGGTATCACCACTACAGTGACATATCCTTGTAAGTGTGCTACCATGGTATCTCTACCACAGTGACATATCCTTGTCAGTGTGCCACAATGGAATCACCACTACAGTGACACATGGTGGTCAGTGTGCCACCATGGTCTCACCAGTACAGTGACATATCCTTGTAAGTGTGCTACCATGGTATCTCTTCCACAGTGACATATCCTTGTCAGTGTGCCACAATGGTATCACCACTACAGTGACACATGGTGGTCAGTGTGCCACCATGGTCTCACCAGTACAGTGACATATCCTGGTCAGTGTGCCACCAATGTATCGCCACCACAGTGACACATGGTCAGTGTGCCACCATGGTCTCACTACCACAGTGACATATCCTGGTCAGTGTGCCACCAAGGTATCGCCACCACAGTGACATATCACCAAGGTATTGCCACCACAGTGACATATCCTGGTCAGTGTGCCACCAAGGTATCGCCACCTCAGTGACATATGCTGGTCAGTGTGCCACCAAGGTATCGCCACCACAGTGACATATCACCAAGGTATTGCCACCACAGTGACATATCCTGGTCAGTGTGCCACCATGGTATCACCACCACAGTGACATATCCTGGTCAGTGTGCCACCAGTGGTTGTTGCGTTAGTTTTGGTAGCGGGAAATTTTAATTGGGAAGGTGATTCATGTATCATCATTCTAGGTGGAAATTGTGAAAAAACAAATGCCAATCAAAACCAGACTTGCAGATAAATAACATGTAAAAATTCTTGATGCTTTGTAGGAGTAATCTGGTGATAGATATTGTGTTTCCTTCATATTTCTGTCATATGTATTGAAAATCTAAGCTGTAAATATGCGAATTGAGAAAGTTTATACTTGTAACATGTAGACGGTGTGGTATGGCAGCAAGAAATGTGATCTAAACAGGCTTAGAATAGTGACAATTGGAACAAAATAAGGCAGATACAAATCTAATCATCCTACAGGTGTATGAAAAGTCGTGGAAAACAATGGTATTTGAGTAGTAATAGACAGTGGCATTGGAAAACAATTGTATTGGTGTGCTAACACAAAATTGGCAGTGGGAAATAGTGATATTTGTGTAGAAATAGATAAACGTTTTTGGAAAGTGATGCTATTTGCGTAGTAACAGATGCTGGCATTGGAAAACACTGGTATTTGTGTGGTGCTAATGTTATTGGAAAACACTAGTATAAGTTAAGTATTATGTATCTCTGTGTGTGTTTCAGCTGGTCTTTGTGGTCAAGGTGGCAGGTCTGAGTCTGACCAAGTACACCATCAAGGTGGTTGGGGAGAAGAGGAACCCGCTACACAGCTTTGGCAGGGCCACCATGTACAATACTGCAGGCTCTCCAGCCTCTGTCAGGTCAGTGGCTTACCCAGCTACACATCTGTTAACCCTTTTCCCTGTGAAATAAGACTGAGTCAACAGCTTTCCTTGGCATGAGTTGGGTGTTAAGCCCACCCCACCCCACCCCAAGGAAAACTGTTGACTTGATAGTTTCATCTACAATTTTCATTCAAATTGGCAGACAACATTTGACCAGCAGCTGGTTTTCGCCAGTTTAAAGGGGAATGATGTTGCACAGAATACTGGAATGTGATTGGTTCATACATAATGAAATAACAGCAGATCTGTACATATACTGTTCATACACATTGAAACAACAGCAGATCAGGACATATGCTGTTCATCTATACATATTGAAACCAATGCAGATCTCTACATATACAGGAGTAGAGACTTGATTTAAAAGAAGAAGAAATCCTCATTTGTAGATTTAAGGTTCTTATAAATACCCATTTAACAAAATTTAGTTTTCTATTTTTGACCACCAGGATCACGCGACGAGATTAACAGGTATTTCGTGGGAAGTGGGACAC
Source organism: Hermodice carunculata (assembly GCA_964020975.1). Classification (NCBI taxonomy): domain Eukaryota; kingdom Metazoa; phylum Annelida; class Polychaeta; order Eunicida; family Amphinomidae; genus Hermodice; species Hermodice carunculata. Next base: position 45,891,908 of record OZ026629.1, on the reverse strand, counting down.
CACTTTCAGCGCTTCATTGACAGCCATATTAAAGTGTATAGACACGAAGAAAGTGAGGAAGATTGAAAGAGTGATTTTGATGAAGTTAAAGCTGTACTGTGCCTGCATTATGCCTGTGTATAATTGCAAGGTACCAGGCTGTAGCGCTGATATGCACAAATTGTGGAATCTTGACAAATATTTATGGATGTGTGGTGTTACGTTCCAGTTTCACAGTCTAGCCTCCTCTGTGGTCACAATAGCATGTCCATATTGTGTCCCACTTGTAACAGCAGACCAGCGTAACTATGAATTCAGTCATGCGCGTGATCATCACAAAAAGGCGACAAAAGGGAGAACTAAGATTTCGTTGGTTCAAATTGAGATTTTTTTTAGCAGCATAGTGCCAGCGGTATCTTATAATGTACAATTGAAATTTAAATTTCTGAGTAAATATGTATCCATAGTGATGAAGGAAAAAATACAATGTCCTGTATCCTTGCCTCTGTTACAGTCTCAGTTTTTTATTGCTCCAGAGAGAATGGTCGAATTATTCATTTTGCAATTCATTACCTATGGAAGAACCGTTGGGTAATTGTTGGATGCTGTGTCACTAAGCGAGACATACCTTGATACAATGTATGTCCAGTAACATGTTCTGCTTGGTGCATGTCTAGCACCATGCCAGCCAAACCCAGAACATACATGTCACTGTGACACACCTACAGTTTTCTTTTTCGTCCTGGCATCTGCATTTTGGTAGTATCTCCATGGCACTTGTGAAAATATGTTTTCACTCACACATTTTTGTGGTCATGTTAACTTTGGTGAGTGCCAGTGTATATGTATACGCTGAACTATGACAGAACCAGTAGACTGAATCTCTGTTGGAAGGCAGATTCCTTACACAATGTTGTGGAGTGGATGCCTGGGTAAGGCTGCATATCAGTCTACCACTGAATCCTGTTGGTTGTCCCTGGGTGGAGGGCTGTGCAAAACACATAGTGCTTTGGAATTCCAGCACAGTAAAAGAATCCGAAAGTCCATGCCATCTAGTTTTCGGACGGGGCTCAGGGCAGGTCAAGCCTCTAACGTGGGGTTGGTGTTGGGCCATGCTAGGTCTGAGCCACACCCGGGTATTGTTTGGCAAGAAGGCTGGCTCCTGGTTCCAACCAGGACCTGACTTTTAGGTTCAGCTCTCAGATGGGATTATCGTAGTTTTTCATATGTAAGTATTAGTAATTAGTAAAAGTTTCAGTCAAAATCCCTCATGCTTCTTATGTTGTAATCAAAGAAACTCTGCTGAAGTGCAATATATAAACATTGTTTTTTTACAGTGGACCATTCACCATTGAGAAAGGGACTGGTGACTTCATGTTAACAAACAATGAACTGATGGCACAGTTCTCTGGCAGCACTGGCTTGTTGCAGGTAAGAATACTTTCTTACTACACCACTAGAGGGCAGCATTGAATAATAACCGTGCTTATGCTTTCCCGTTTATGTATGAAGCCATCTTATTCAGTGAATATATATATATATATATATATATATATATATATATATATATATATATATATATATGGAGGTCATTTCCAACTTAATCCACCTTTTGTTTCAGAGTATAACAACAAAAGCTGATGGACAGAAAGTGGATGTTCAGCTAGAGTTCCTCAAGTATGGCACAGTGACTGCCAGAGAGAAGAGTGGTGCTTACCTGTTCTTGCCTGGTGGGGAGGCTCAGGTACAAAACATGAAAAAATTGTAAAAAGGATAAAGTTCACACCAATTATCATATTTACCATCAATTTGATGCATACAGACAATGGAATTGTATTATGACTGTGCCACAACTACCAGTGTCCAAAATATTTACATTAAACAAGTACTTGTGTATGCATCTATGACAGTTAACAGGAACAGACAAATACAAATCATAAAAAAATGCATATGTATTGAAGTTGGCATTTGATTTCATGTTTCATGACATATCTACTCCTCATTGAACGAGGAGCAAGGCACATGCTGTAAGACACTTCAAATCCTAACATGGCAGAGCTAGATGGAAAATTAAAGTTTTTGCATGCAAGAAAGTGACATGAAATATACAGTAATGTGAATGTACTGATTTTCGTGTATAAAAATGGTTTTAGATAATATATCAATGTCAATGAATACTTTTAAAAAATGTATGCATTCACAGTAAGGTTTCAAAATGAGGTAAAACAAAATAGTGTGTAGAATCCCTTGTTAGCCTGTGCTGAGATGTAGCTATGACTTGCTTGCAGGCTGTACCCATCTCCAGTCCATTTATACGAGTGATTCGAGGCAGTCTCCTACAGGAGGTTCACGTGTTCCTTCCCCATGTGGAACATGTGGTGAGGCTGGCATCCTCTTCAGGTAAGCAGTGGACTCCTAATGGGGTCATTTTTTGGGGGAAAAAAACTTCATGTCAGAAGCAAATTGAATTTTCAATTTTATTATTAACTTAAAAATTCTGCCATATATTTTACAAAAGCAGTACCATCCACACTTGATTTTTATATACATTTTGGTTGAAAATATTGTAATGGGAATTGAGGAAGTTTGTACTAAGGAGTGCTCAGTGGTGTACAAGTACATGCAGCCTAGCTTTCGTGGTAAATCCCTGTATAGCTATTTTGTCAAATAAAAAAGAAAAGGTACAGCTCAGCCTGAAGCCCCCTTGAGTGACTTGGTTGACTGTGCTGTGACAACGCAGATCTGGCATTTTTCACCATAATCCAGCTATACTTCATCTTGTGCATGGAGACTGTCATGAAGGGCTTTGCAGATGATGGATTCCGCACAAGGTGGAAGCACGAGTTGCCAGAGACAAGTTCCTGGCCACTTCCCTGAAAGTGTGTGACTCTGAGTGAGCAAAGTTTGCCACACATTGTGTGAAACAAGAACCTGACACTGACCCTAGGAAGGTCTCCATTCAGGACATAGCAAACTTTTTGATGTACCACTTTAACCAAAGTCCAGAAGTTTACAGTAGCAGGCTATAGGCCCATGATATCATCATCTTTGGGTATGAAAGGTGCCAATGTTAGCTCAAGTATGGTATTGTCCTGGCTTATTGAAAAGCTTTTTTTTTCATGGATAGACTGGTAAGATAACTTCTTCCCTCAACTTCAGTTGGTGGTTCTCACTGGCCTGCATGTATGCTCACCAGTTTTTGAACCTTATAACATGGACTTGCTTGGGTTAGATTGTCTGTCTTTTTGACAGTCCTTTTTCTATCATGTTGGCTTTTGGGGCCAGGAGGGGTGAGATTGATGCCCTTGACTACTCTTGGTTAGGCTGGTCAGAGGACCACACAGAAATATTTTTAAAACCTAATCCTATGTTCATGAGTAAAACACAAGCATGCTCCCGATTGGCAGGTTACTGCCATTGTGGGCTTTTCCAGCAAGGCTCTGTCTGCTAATTTGGATCAACAAGATCTTGACAGATTGCTTTATCCAGTTGCAGCTTTTAAATTCTATTTGAAAAGAACAGATCCCATCAGGAAAGGTAGAAACCCATTATTCCTGCCTTTAAAGAGAAAGACCTCAGTTTCATCGGATTCTCCAGGAATTTGCCAGAAACCAAACACTGTCTCTGGTTGGGTTAACAAGTCAAACAAGTTGGCCTGCCTCAATGCTTATCATTAATACACTGGTGGTAGCAGCCCTTGTCATTCCATTTTATCAAGGAACCTACAGTGTCTCACTGTAGGATTCTTGCTTTAGTGGAAAGGAAACCAAATTTCTTGACCAGGAAGGCGCCAGGTACTGTAGAGACATAAAAGGGCAGTTCAGATCCGAAGTTACAGCTTTAAACAGAGCGTGGGGTAGACACAACCTACCACCCCTCTGTAATGATTTAATCAAAATCACTTACACCTAGAAATATAATTAAACTGTCTAGATCAATGAAAAATACAAGACAGGAAGAGTAACAAATAAATCCCATGATGACTGCCTGTGCTTGTTGAAACCTGGAGACAGAAAAGTTGAATACTTTGGACAAACCGAATGTTTGAACCAGTTGTGTTTGATTGGCAGGAGTAGACAGCTTCAGCTTGGAGATCGTCAACTTAGTGGATATCCGCTCTGAGGCCAACAGGGAACTAGCAATGCGCATCCACACCAACATTGCCAACTCCGGAAATGTTTTCTATACAGACCTCAATGGTTTCCAGGTCAGTATAAGCTTTAAGAAATCAGATACATGTGTGCGGAAAGTTCCACAATGGCTTAGGCTTGTCTCAGAAGGCATACGGTTCATCTAATTTGGGATTTTCAATTGCTGTAAAAAAGTTGTTATTGGCTGATTGTTAGGTTTTGCTGGTAGGTAGATTAAGTAGGTCATATTGACTGCACAATGTCTCAACCCTCCATAAATATAGATCATTAATATTAGTCGGAATGGTTGCATACATATAGTAGTGTTTTCATTTTGCAATCTGTTCATAAATTTCTGGGTATCAGAAATATCTATATATGATAATGATAGCCTGGGAATGCATAATTTCTTTCACAATTAGTGACAGAATGCATTGACATTCAATATTCTTCTGGTCTGTGTGTGAAGCCTGAGTGGGAGAGATGGCAGGAGTAATGTGTGACCTGTGTATACATATTGAGGTAGGACATAACCTGATGTACATGAGTGGATGTTTGACACAGATGATCAAGAGGCAGACCCTGGACAAGCTGCCCCTGCAGGCTAACTTCTACCCCATGCCTACCATGGCTTACCTGCAGGATGCCCACACACGCCTCACAGTGCTCACCGGTCAGTCCCTCGGAGTCGCCGGTCTCAAGCAGGGTGAGTCTTGTCGACTTCTGCTGGCACAACTTTGTAGGCTTGAATTTCTGTTTGAGTGGCAAAAGATGCAATGTTGAATAGGCACAGTATCAGTCATATTGTGTTGACACAGTACGTATGTCTATCCAATTTGGGCATTGTCAGTAGTCCTCCACTGGAACCTGGGTGGTGGGTGGTGGAGGGTGGGGAGGTGGAACTATACCACTCCATTTAACCAATAAGAACTACAGATACCCTTGACCTCTGGTGACTATGTGTTGCCATGCAGTCTGACCCCTTGTTTGTACTGAAATTAGCCATGTACCCGTAAATAGCGAATCTCTCATGGCTGAGAATGAGTTCCTACTTTTCTCTCATGAGGGATTATTGTTGGCGGGGAAATTCACTCCTGACACTCTCCAGCCATGAAAGATTTTGTTTATTCTATGTTTAATTGAGTACTCATAACAAAAAGATATGCTCGAGGCCTACATGTACTTCAATGCCAACTTGGTGTGCCATTTTTGTGTACATTTGTGGTAGTTATTCTATGTCATGTGTGACATATAATCAAACGTCTCTCATGCACATTTGATTTTATCTGAATGTTAACACACAATGTCACTGATGCAGGTGCATCATAGGTCAGTTGTAACAATGTTTAGGTCATGTGATATACAGTGCATTAATGCTTTAGAACTTCACTCTAGAAAATGATTATTCACCCTCCAACATAGAATAAAACAAGGGTTCCACTCAATGCAGTGTCTGGGCTTTTCACAGAGTAGTCCTGCTGACATGAAAACTAGGTTAGCATGATCTGAGTGTTCATGCCATTAAACCTACATCATGCCTTTGATCAACTAGTCCACAGTCATTGATGCTCACCTTAATGTCAGACACCATGTAAACTTACTGCACATAGAGACTTGTCTCCCAAACAGCATGCTTCACCCTGAACATATCAAGTACATGCATGATAAGTTTATCCATCAATCAAAGTTGAGAAAAGAATAAGTTCCTATCCAGTAAAAATAGTTAGAAATTGATGAAATTGTTCAGACTGCTTATTTTTTTAATATAGTGTAAAGTGTACAATATATATATATATATATATATATATATATATATATATATATATATATATATATATATATATATATATATATATATATATACAATGTATATATATATATATATATATATATATATATGTACACACACACACACACATATATATATATATATATACATACATACATACATACATACATACATACATACATACACACACACACACGCACACACAGACACACACACACACACACACACACACACACACACACACATATATAGAAAGCCATTAACAGACACTTCTCAGATTCAGCACTGTTATGATGTGCCTAAGATGACATTGAAATTTAATGTCTGTGACCTTAATGTCCTGAAATCCCATGCCCTGGTGACCTTTGTGCAACTAATTGCACCAATGTCAAGAAGACATTTTTCAAGTTTCATGAAGGTATGTGTGATGGTCTCTCAGTTATGGAAGTTTCAGAAGAGCAGAATAGCTTTAACGTTTTTGTTGATGCCAATTCTGTTTGTACAAGCCCTTGTTTCTTCCTGGAAATAGGTAAAAGCAATTGTTTGAGAAACAGAGAGGCTTTTGCCGACTAGTGCAGTACTTTATGCCAATTCAGCATAGCCAAATTTACACAATATTATTTTCCTGACTTTCATCCCTGTTACATTGTATTTAATTTAGAACCGATGATTATAAACCACAGTATGATATTCATGTACTTGGATCTGTGCTTGTTTCTTGCAGGTTGGCTGGAGATCATCCAAGATCGCCGGTTAAACCAGGATGATAACCGTGGCTTAGGGCAGGGAGTCCTGGACAATAAGAGAACACCCAATAAGTTCAGGATATTGGTGGAGAGGAGACAAAAGGGGGCTCAGGTATTCTTATGTTAATCCAATACATTCTAGTTTCTGGTTTGGTATTCCTCTGGTTATAAGATAGGAGGCACATATGTAGACATTTTCTGCGATGGAGCTTTGACAATTTGAGTAGATGAACCTTTTATTGTGTAGCCTATTTTGCGTAAGCTTTTTATAGGAGGATAAATTTTTTGGTGCCCAGATATACTTTTTTAAGAATGAGGAGCAGCATATGTATTCACTAAGTCTATTCATATGTTGGGCAGGCTACTTGTACAGTGAAACCTCATTACAAAGACATCAAATATCTGACACACAATATAATGACACAAATTTTCATGGGGAAAAGTTTATTTTCTGTTTCATCTGTCCGACACATTCAGTTATCTGACACCTTTCGTAGGGAACAGATGGTGTCATTATAATGAGTTTTCACTGTATGTCAAGGTTGGACAGCATATATACCCTGGCTCATGTTTTTTAACACAGGTGCCCCCAGACCAGCCTTCAGGTTTCCCCTCTCTTCTGGGTCACCTGGCCCAGCTACAGTTCATTCACCCCATCCATGCTCTTCCCAAGAGTGATACTAGTGGAGACTCTACCATAATGCCTGTCTTCAAAGGACTGTCACATGACCTGCCGTGTGAGCTACATCTGTTGCACCTGCGGTCTCTGCAACACAAGGACACTGACCCTGCCCTGCGGCTCAAGCCTCGTGAGGACAGTGCCCTGCTGCTTCATAGACTGGGGTTCGACTGTAGTTTTCCTGCAAAAGGGCTGCATTGTATGGCCGGCAATGGCAAGGTGAGTGCTGCATGATGTCATTATTAGTTAGGCTGGTACAGTATGCAGCTGTTCATTGAATTCTACGCTCTATCAAAAGTCTCCCAGTCCTTCAAATTCTACATTGTTGTTCCCGGACTGAGAAAATCTTGTGTGGCTTACAGTCCTTAGAACTCAATTTAATTATAGGATGGTTAAATGTAGCCATTTGACTTGGCTGTACCCCTAACACATCCTGAATTTGTGTATCAAACTTCTCAGTGAGGGTCCTTGACTTGAGGAAATACGGTGACAGTAATTATTTTGAAGTTGGAGCTGCTGACATGCATGTGTCTTTTTGGCACTGTCATTATATACATGTACTTGTATTAACATCAGCAAAGGATACTTCTGCATAGTAATACGAGCGAAAAGCTTCGAAGAGTGTATGTGTAGAAATAAGTGATGTGCTTCAGCATGGGTGGGTGGTCATATTTCTGAATTAAAGAAAAATGCAAAGTGTTTTTCAGGCTAAACCTAAGTAAGTATGCAAGTGTTCAGCACTGTACGTGGCAGCGTGCGACTCCAGATGAGATTGGCAGTAAGAGTTAGAAGGATACTGAATACAGTGCTGCCATAATAAAATAAACTAGCTGATACGTATCAGTGGTAAATATATAGGTGGTGATTCATTCATAGCATCTCAAATCTTGGGGAGTGGATAGAAGAAAGAGATCTTCAGGACTTTCTTGCACAAAGAAAATAAAAAAACCCAAAGCCCCTCTCCCCAAAAAAACCCTGAAAAATCTTCAGTTTGAAACTTTTCCTTGATTGCTATAAAGTTTTCATGTCATCAGTGGCAAGTACAGCATTGGAAAATAACATGTTGGGGAAAAATTTGTTTATTTGTAGATAACCTTGATAGACCTGTTCAGTGGAGTGGTGATAAAAGAGGCGTGGCTCACATCTCTGTCACTAATGCACACAAAGAGCACCATTGACGTGTCCAAGCCCCAGGAGGTACAGCCCATGGAGATCCAGGCGTACAAAGTGGTGCTGCGGTAGCAATACGCCAACACAATTCTTCCCAGCTACTTACTTTGATTTTAATTTTTTCACTGTATACAATTCATGAGTGACTAATTTCTTACTTGAGTGTGTGTGCGTATGTGCGGTTTTAAAGGCTGGTTCATACCTATGTATATATATATATATATATTTGACTGCAGTCGACAGTCCTTGCCACTGAAATGGTGGTAGAAAGTTACTCAGAGAGTATGGCTTGAGTGTGTTCTCATTTTCTCATCTGCATTTTACCAGCATCTTGTACATAGAAATGACATTCCTGCTCAACCAGCTCTAACTTGAGGGATAATTCATTAGGGTAGAATTTGTTATGGGGGTGGGGATTTGGGGGAGTTGTGAGGGTTAATTTGTTACTGCAACAGTGCACCTGCTGTGAGCGCTGCACAGAGGTGGCGCATGGTCACAACATAGACTACCTTAAACAACGACTGTGATCATTGTTTTACTCGGCAGTATTGAGGACATTTTATCACTACGTGTCTGTGTTGAGATGACACAAGTCGATGGAGCGCTGTCAAAGCATAGCATTAGCATCCATTAAAAAGGTGTACATCAAGTCGATGGAGCGCTGTCAAAGCATAGCATTAGCATCCATTAAGACTATGTACATATGTCATTTAGAGCCACATCAATACAGACAGGAACAGTGATTTTGTCATCATTAGTGTCTCATTCTGGAATGACCAATATGGCTTCATGTGGAAAATGCCAGTCAATAACTTTCCAGATATTTACCTTATTCTTCGTAATTACTGCCCGCAGTGTTTAGATGTCTTCTCTATCATGGTATTGATGCAAACAACTTTCAAAGTTAAATACACGTAATATTGATTGGAATAATGTGTAAAGCGGCCAAACTGGTTCCCAGAAGTTTTGGCTGGTTTCAGAAGGCAAGAAAGCGGGTGGGACACGATTTAGGGCAGGACATTAAATCGTATGAGCAAGGTATGGGACAGTTATGCAAGGATGATTTAAGAGGTCTGTACATATTATATGGCACAAAAACTGCTTTATTTATCGTTGTCAAGACTGAGACTTGCGTTCAGATTTAGTGGCATTGAAAGGGATCTGGTGGGCAACAGAAATCTGCACTAGAAACCTTACACGCCAAATGTGTCCTCTTTGAATTGTCTAAAAATGCATTTAGTGATGAGGGCATACAGATTGTCTTCATGTGGGTCAGAAGCTGATGTAAATGAGGAGCCAGACGTACATATCTGTAGGACTGTATGCTGCAAAACTAGAATGCCCCCCAAAAACAGTGTTGACTTGCTAGCTGACAGACCAGTGCATGTAGCCATGGAAATAATAAGATGTTTTACCAGTGGGTGTGAGTCTGAGATGCAGGGGATGTTGAAGGAAACGGAATAGGTGTTGTGCAAGTGAATGAACTTGCCCAGATAGTGGCCCACTGGTTCAGCCAGAGGATGAAGAAGCACATATTGCTTCATCATAATCCTGACAGAATATCTGCCACCAGCATTTGTCATTAGGGGATCCAAATAGATAGGAATATGACGCAGGTAGTCTTTATGTATAGGTGATGTATTAACTGGCAAAACTTGAAATAGTATATTATACCCCTCAGATCCTACCTCAACTCTTTGCTTCTTAGATACTTGTGTAGAAGAGTGTGCTGAAACTGATGAAACTGATCTAGAAAACAACTGCTCCCTTGCGCATACATTTGCATACTTGGCATGTTTATGTAGAAAGTGGTTATTGCGACAGGTTGAACTTGTGCACGGGCATAAATTAATTCTGGGCCCAAATAAAGTGACAGTTGTCTGACGCAACTACGATATTACTTTGAATGTAGGTCAGTGCAGCTGGTGGTCAGGTCACTGTGACGTGGAATGTCTTTGTAGTGCAGGTTGCTCTGAAGGTCACAGTCCAACTGGGCACTTTGTTTTCATAGGTTGTTCACTTCTGGTATTATCATATAATCATATTTGCCTTCGGACATCAAGCATGTATCCTTTTCATGCACTTCCAGTTAAGTACTAGGAAACTATTTTGACAAGTGTCTCATGCACTTTTTTTTCTAACTTCTTGTGGAAAAAGGTTATGATAGAACAACCTTGCTACTTGCTGTCCCTGGTTTGTGGACGGAGAACTGAATTACAATGTTGCAGTAGATGTGGAAAATGTGCCCATATTAAATAATTACTTTTTAACCCTTAAAGTGCTGATTTAAGACAGAGTCAACAGCTTTCCTCGGGACACTTTGCACGCATTGCATGCAGGAAAACTGCTGACTAAGACTACTTCTTGCTCTAGACTGGGCTTGCTGGTATTTGAATGAAAAGTATCTTCATGAGGAATTTGAATCTTTTAACCATTATAAGTTTAACCGTAATGAGAAAACAACTATAGCAGTGATCAGCACTTTAAGGGTTAAGGTGAAAGCAAAGTACCCAGTTCTCCTTTTGTTTCCCACCTGGACAAGATCTTGCTGGTTTCGAATTGTACACATCAATTTTAATAATATGTTCAAATGCAACCTACACTTATAATGATACAGTGAAACCCCGGCACTCCTATCTGACACAATCAGTTAACAGTACAAGCTTTGAGCGACTTGTGTCAAATTCACAGTTGACTCGTTTATCAGACGTTCAGATAGCTGACACATTTTGCAGGGAACAAATGGTGTCATTATAATGAGGTTTCAACATACAAATAAAATGAAATGTAAAAAAAATTAAGACAGTTTGATGAGCGAAAGAAAGAGTGCATATTATTGTAGAAAATGACACTGCAGCATAAAGATCATCAGATTTCTCATCTGAGACTTTCCCACGTAAATTGTTTTACTGATTTGGAAGAATTGAGTAGTGCAGGTGAAGATTATGATTGATTCTGTATTCCATGTGATTAAGTTGCAGTTATACTAAGTTGCAAAGTAATTTCTATTTATGCATGAAACATGGTACAGGGACCAAACAACTGAAAAGCTATAACAAAGTGAAGTAGGTGCAGAATCCATCTGTTACCCATTCCATATTAGTGCCAAAGTTGATGTATATTTTGCTGTAACCAGAATAATTTGTTGCAGAAAAAAAAACTTGATCAAAGTACCAGCTTACAGTGTACCAATAAAGTTTGCAATCTTTATGTCCTCTGGTGTTTGATCTTCAGATGCCAAAGGGCAGCTGGGTGAAGTCTTGTCATGCAGGCAATGAAAAAGCCATGGACTAATGCTTTTTTCCAATTCACTAAGATAGTATGGCATGAGATCAACAACAACAACAACAACAACAAAAACCCCCAAAAACATGCTTAGCTTGCCAATTAGATTTAAGGCCAAAATCCCTCTAAAACTGAAAATATAAGTCCGTCTTAGATTAAACACTGAAAGCAACTTTTCAGTACATCAGCAATACAAATGGATCACTGTGTGATGGTTAGTGTACCATTGTGTACTATATACTAAAATGAATCTTATGGATATGGAACATAGAGGCAAGTGTGGTGATAATTGCCGCACTTGAGAAAATTATTTGTGGATCAGGATTTTCCGGGTGGAGTGATATTGATTTATTCTCTGTAAAATGTTACAGAAGTCCCTCAAGTGTCATGAGCTCTCAATTGATGTGTAAAATCTTACATTGTACACCTTCAGGAGACTGGTATTAATTACACATGGAGAGATCCACACGTAACATTGATGCCCAGATAGAAATTGGACAGCATGGAGAGAGAATGCTCCGTGGTCGTACATATGCCAAAGAATTGTGGCTTTTACTGACAACAGAGGCACCACTTGGAAAGCTGAAGAGTAGTCCCAGTTTCTGTTGACTGTCATGGTATGCTGTGGTTCTTGTATCAATGGGACAAACTACATATTGTGGGGTCAACAGGGAGGTCTTTCCACTGGCTGTACTTGTTCTGCAGTGTACAGCTCAAACTTGTTTTTACATTGAATGATCTATCGTAGAACTGGGAACATGTTAGTGAACAGTCTGATATGGCAGGTCTTGCTTTCCGTTCATCGCAAAGGTCTGTTTGGACCCAGGCTATAACAGAAAATTATACCATTAAGCAACATCGTAAAACCAGACCTTTTTTTTTCCCTCCGGCTGCCTCTGCACGAGTAAGGCCTTGTGTTTATGTTGTTGTTTATCTGTTCATCAAGATATCCTTTCAGTCACTTTGCCATGGTAACATCTCGCAAATGCTCAAACATCTACCTCAAATTTGGCACAAAGTGAAATCTTGGTCAAATGTGACACACTGTTACAAAGCAAAGGTATCTTTTAAGTCACTGTGACCTCACCCACGTGCAGGAGGCATATCCAATTACACGTGCAGCGATGCTTGCCCAAGATTACTTGTTTCTTCTCATATAGTCTGGAGTTCTGCGGATCACTATTTCGTGCTGAGAACTCCATCTGAATTTTTGAGCATTTAGTCCAGGAAAAAGGGTCGGAAATAAAATCTTGACCATAGACAAATAGCCTTTGTATTCTTGTTGACAGAAATGTCACAAAAGAAGATGTGAAACTTCAATAAACTGGAGCACCACATGGATATGTTAGTGCAAAGTATAGCCCCAAAAATCAGTTTAGTTATTTTCTATTGTGCATTGAACCTTTTGGAAAAGTGTATGTTTATGTGGAGATGTTCCATGACTATGAGAATTGTTCAGGAGGGATTATATTTACCTTTGTATTAGTGCTAGATGTAAATATGTGTTGAAGCATGCAGGTGTTCATGTATAAACATAGCCTTGAGTAACTCAACTGTGAATTTAGCTTAGATATTCATAGGTTTCAAAGCAATCACTGATGTTCAGCAGACAAGAAGCTGAGAAGTGGACACAAACATGTAATAGTTAAGGTCAAGGTGAACTGGTTCATGTGGGTTCTCAGTAGAGGGCTGTGTAGGCAGGTGGGCCAGGTATGTGTATTTCCATTAGTTTCCATTGTAATCTGCACCCATGTAACTTAAACCTGTCTACCCAGAGACACCAAATTTCTTGTGCTAAATGGTTGTATATTGTTGAAATACATTTGTAAGTTTGATAACTTTTACTGCAAAACTATTCCAATGTATTGAATGTTACTTTAATCTAGAATCTTATAGGAATACACACCTTTAGCCTGCTAGAATTTTGTGTATTCAGTCAAGTACACGTACAGTTAGTTGTTAACTGCGACCTCTCCTATTCGACATTTGCAGTCCCAGGTCATCTGAGGCTGCGATTGGCTGGACATTAAATATAATTATGCAAGGTCATGGCACCCAAGTGAGGCAGAACTGTGATTCATTCTCTTTCCTCATTCTTTTGACATGCTGAAGTTTCTCCAATGTGCCTTTCTGTTCCTGTCACTTATGTTTTGACATGGACCTTATGTAGGGTGTAGAGTTGAATATGTAATAGATAGAATGTCCTAGAGCACTGTAACTACATACTGCTGGTCAGGTTACATCTGGTAATAGTATCTCCTGTCCCTGTGAAACGTTTAACTATAGGTATAACCCAAGGCAAAGTGCAGAGATAATGGTATTAGACAAAGATATGATTTGAAACAGGAGTTCCTTTATTTCCGCAGAAAGTGTGTAAAAATTACACAACTGTAACTAGCAGTTTAATGTTATGCTCATACTTATAGTCTGTTGAGTTTTTGTGAGATCTTCTGCTACAGATCTTATGTTTTGTAAACTACATCTGTACTCAGACAACTGTAACCCAAAGCATGTCTTGTACATAGAGTGTCAATGGCACAAGCCCAGCTGGGCACTAGTTGCAGAATTTGCTTGTGGCATTCATGTTGTATGAAGGTGGGCCATCTTCAGGTAGTGTACAGACTTACGCGTACAGCGGGTAGGCCTGTAGTGCATGTAACCAGGAATCTTTCTAGAACACTGGCTCTAAGTCGGGAGCTGTGTGCAGTAAGTATAGGTCCTTTGTATGACAATTTTCAACTTGCTGTTGCTCTCTCAGCATTAACACTTGGGTGTACGTAAAACAGCCTTCATGGGTCAAGATAATTAGAAGTGATGTGGAAGGCTCACCTGGGAGCATGCAGTATTGCAGTTCACTTCATGTCTTGCATGACAAAGTGGCTTGCCTATTCAGTATCATTTATGATCAGTCTGTCTCTACTAGCATCATTTTAAACCTACCAAGCATCCCCCTTTGACAGCATATATAATTCTGTTACAAGGATTGGCATCGACTGTGGTCCTTCCTTTGAGGGACCTCATTAGGGCTGGTCCAGAAGTGGACACAAGAAGATGTGGGTCAAATAATAGCACAAGGGGCCTGAGAAATGATATGAGAAACTGTCAGGCAGGTTGGATCTGATTGGAGTGATCTGCTAAAGGAATCTGCACAAACTGAATATGCACAAACTTCTATTGAGGCAGTTCCATCAAGCACCTTTTTTAACCTACTAACTCACTTCACAAAGGACAACTCACAACTCAGAGAGAGAGAGAGAGAGAGAGAGAGAGAGAGAGAGAGAGAGAGAGAGAGAGAGAGAGAGAGAGAGAGAGAGAGAGAGAGAGAGAGAGAGAGAGAGAGAGAGAGAGAGAGAGAGAGAGAGAGAGAGAGAGAGAGAGAGAGAGAGAGAGAGAGAGAGAGAGAGAGAGAGAGAGAGAGAGAGAGAGAGAGAGAGAGAGAGAGAGAGAGAGAGAGAGAATATAATATATAGTGTTTATTGTGTCTAAACACACTCAATAGTTTCCTGGCTGCACTAATTTCGTACATAATCTTTTTCATTCGAGGCGAGTTTGTGAAAAATGTAAAATTTTGATTGTGGTACTGAACAATTGGTATCAAAATAGCTTGGGGCAATTTTAGAGAGGAAGTATTTACTTACATTATATTAACCCCAATAGCAAAACTAAAAGCTGATTTAAAGAAGGATGATGTACTTGGGTTGTGGATGGTGTGAGTTGCTGCCAATATATAGTGTTTATTGTGTCTAAACACACTCAATAGTTTCCTGGCTGCACTAATTTCGTACATAATCTTTTTCATTCGAGGCGAGTTTGTGAAAAATGTAAAATTTTGATTGTGGTACTGAACAATTGGTATCAAAATAGCTTGGGGCAATTTTAGAGAGGAAGTATTTACTTACATTATATTAACCCCAATAGCAAAACTAAAAGCTGATTTAAAGAAGGATGATGTACTTGGGTTGTGGATGGTGTGAGTTGCTGCCAGTACATGTAATTTGAATACACGTAAAAAGGATGTCTTAAAGGCCAGGTGTTGCATGTACTAGTTTTATCAGAGGCTTGTAGAATGGCTTTGGGGTGCATTTTAACGTCTACTTTCTCGTTTTCCATGAAGTGAAAACTACATTTATGGTATAGTTCCAGTATGCATCTGTGGTATGAAGCACAATTTTCAGTCTGTCCAATCTAGTTCTAGTTTTATCAGAGGCTTGTAGAATGGCTTTGGGTTACATTTTAAGGTCTTGACTACTTTCTTTTTTTCCATCAAGTGAAAACTACATTTATGGTATAGTTCCAGTGTGCATCTGTGGTATGAAACACAATTTTCAGTCTGTCCAATCTAAGTTACTCAAAATAGGGATGTAATCTGATTAAGTTACCCAAAATCCATCCTGAAATCAGGATGCAGTCTAACTAAATTACCCCAAATTAGGAGGCGATCTAATTTAATTACTGGAAATTAGGGTGTCTGTCTGATTACATGTATGTTACCAAAACAAGCGTTTCAGGCTGATTTACAATACTCAAAGCAAGGGTGGCGATCTGATTGTTACTCAAAAAGGAGTTTGTCAATCTATTTATTTCACCCAGAACAAGGGTGTCAAGCTGTTATCTGAAACAGAGGTTTCAATCTGATTACATTACTCAATATGAGTGTAAATAGCAGGTACTTGGCTTGAACTGCAAGCTTGCCGCATACAGTTGTAACATGCCACAATGAGCCATATAAATTGTTCATACATGATGAAAGGTAGAATAAATTGAAATAAAATGAAAAATGAACCAAAAAAAAAAAAAAAAGAAATGCAATTAAAAAAAATGAATTGCTGCTAAATTGTTGTACATACCTGTACATGTCATGGAAAAACAAGGCATTGAATTTTTGCTTGTTTGTGTTTGTGTGTTTTTTTCATTATATCATCATTTTGAGATTCTTAATGCCTTTTTTTCATTTGTGGTAGTGTCATACTATGGTACTGAGCCAAGTGGGACACATGGTTTCAGGGACATGTACCAGCATACTGTCCCAGTGTGGGGATCTGACTGTATTCACGCACTGTACTGCAATGCGTCATAGCATACTATCCAGGCACGTTCACAGTGTAATGTCAGTCGTGTGGTGCCTTGAGAACTTGTTTCGTGCATAGCGTATATACAGTATAGGTTATGGTGACAGTTTGTTCACTGCATTCTGTCAGCTCTGTTAAGTTCCTGCATTTACACAAACACCAACCAGTGGAGACATCAGTTCAGGGGCATCCCTCCATGCCAGCCTCTTTTTGATTTGAAGTAAATTATTAATTTACTTCAAATCAAAAAGAGGCTCGCATGGAGGTTTCAATTTGATTACATTACTCAAAATGAGTGTAAATAGCAGGTACTTGGCTTGAACTGCAAGCTCACCACATACACTTGTAGCATGCCACAATGAGCCATATAAATTGTTCATACATGATAAAAGGCAGTGTGGAACTCTACATCAGCCATATTGTTCAGCAGTTCAAAGTGTTTATGTATATGGTAAGTGTGGTATCGGGTACAAAATGTACCAGATGTCATGCTGCCCATTTGTTGCAGGTTTATTGAAGAATATGGTGGTTTACTGCCTTTAGACACACCAAAGATGTCAACTTGACACTGATTTGATGCCAGACATGCATGGTACAATTATGATTAATTGTTGAATGATACATATGTACATGTAAAAGTGGAAGATCATGTGAAGTAGGTCAGGTGTTGTGAAATGGTCTAGCTCCCAGTAACCTTGACCTGACCTGTGGAGTTGACCTTTGCCCACTTAAAACATCTTCAGCTTAACATGTACATACTTGATTTCTGGGATTGTTTGTGCAAGTATGGTTAAAAACTTGTAGAGTGGCTTTGTAAGTATATACACTACAATGGAGAGGTTGCCAGATTTGTCTTCATGCTGTGTGTCGTGGTCAAGACATTAAGGAAACTAGAGACATGAGTATCTCTACCACAAGAAAGGTTAAAGTGATTGTACAGTACAAGCGACAAGACTAAACCCAAGGGGATGGTTATTTTATCTGCCAAATACAATGGAAATGTGTATCTGTTGAGACTAAATAGAGCCGTTCCACAGGTACTAATCAAGGGTCCACTGGTCTTATTTTGCCCAAGCATGGAAATATTGTAACATGCGTGGGCTGTACTCTCATGTGCTGTTTTCTGTGACTTGTGAGTGTGTACTATGTAAAACTGTTCAGATTACAGTAGTCCCTGTCTTCAGAGGCCACTCCAATGAGAAACCACTTGCTTTGGAAGACCAATTTTCAACTTACTTGGTTTAGTACTTTTCTTGCTATTTGTACCTCCTATGAGAAACCACCTGTCTTGAGAGACCACAATTTGGTCATCATTAGAGGTTGTCTTTGAAGACAGGTTTCGCTGTACATGTACGACTTGTTGCAAAGCAGATTCTGAGAAAAACTAAAAGTTGCCACTGTAGTGGTGTCATAATTAATCATTGACAGCTTGACAAGATTGTATATATATATATATATATATATATATATATACATATAAATATATATATATTATATTTTCTATGGCAAAACATACAGTTAAACAATAAGCCAAGGTATACTTTGCACACAGTGTGTCATGACATATCTCGGCAAGTCTATGGTCTGATACAGTCACTAATGGAAGAATTGTACATACATGTATTATATTAGTACAATTTATGTTGATTCATGGAAATTTAGAGATGTTTTTGTTAGCACAGCAGCACCATCATGACATTTCCTTGTATGCAAGCATAACACCAAAAAAAAAACAAACAAAAACAAACAAACAAAAAAAAAAAAAAAGAACAAAAACCCAACTAACAAAGCCAAAGTGGTTTTATGTCAGCATTACATAAGCCATGCTTGACAGGATCCAGAAAATTGTATATTTTGTCAGGAGGAGAGCAAGTTTTGGGGGTGGGGAGGGTTGACTTCTTCAAGGTGAGTCTGTGATTTTTTTTCCCTTCATCTGTGAGTTTTTTTCCAATTTTTGTCACTCATCGCCATCAGGGATTTCATTTCAAAATTTATGCAAATGATTTCACAAAGTCCTCAAACACTGTGTGTGACGACATGAACATCGGAATTTTCAAAACCCTGTTGCATAATTGTGTTTTGTTAACAGTTATTACTGTGGTCTGTCTATGTATCAAATCATAAAGGTCATACTCTTCATGTTACAGTTGTTCTGTACATACTGTTTGATTTTATTTCGTTGATATGTGGTGTTCATGATATAAATATTGGGTGTTATGTGTATGTGTACATGTATAACATGTATAAAATTTAAGAATTTGTACAGTCAATCACTGATTTTGTTTTGAAAGCAACATTTGTAGAATAGCTCCATCTGTTTAGCTATATTTTTACAGCCATATTGCTTGGCATTTCTGGTATGCAAATTTCAGTCTGCATTTCAAAATTTGAAGAGTTGCTTAAAGAATAATTGAGGTGTAATCTATTTACAAGCTTGGCTTAGAAGTAGTTCAGTGCACAGAAAACTATTAGGTAAACAGCAGGACCGTGCATTATAAACTCTTCCCCCCCTCCCCCCCCCCCACCCCCCCCCGAAACCGGCCAAAACCAGCTGGTCAAATGTCATCTGCTTCAGAGTTTTCAACTAATTTCAACAGTAACAAAAAACAATTTGACTGAGAATTGTAGACAAGACCTGTCAAGATAATGTCCCCAGGTCAACAGCTTTGCTTGGCATGCCAAGGAAAGCTGTTGACAGGGACTCAATTCAAGGGGGAAAGGGTTAAAAAGAGCAGATCATGTATTATTAATCTTTCTTTTTGTGAAAACACCCTTTGACAGAGCAGGTTGAAATGACCATACAGGCTGCATGGCAACAGAAGAATCATGGGTTGTTATAATATACTGCAAATATGTTCAACTTAACCTTTCAGTTAGAGCATCACATGGAACTTAACAATGGTACAAATCTGAAAATATTAGCTTGTAATGAACAGTCCCCAAGCAACACTGCTGTATGTCCTCCATGTGCTTGCTAAACATCATTTTGTGTTACTATTTGTAATTTGTAAGTGAGTCACCAGGGTTATGCCTTACCCAAGATGGTCTGTTGAACAGCTGCTCTGCAAATTGGATACATTATGGTTATCCCGGTGCTCTGTTTCCTGTTTCATTTTGTGCATGTAGTGTCATGAAAAGCCACAGGAATTTTGGACTTGGCTTTGTTTCTACTGACAATCGCCCTTTGTGTTTTATCCAACCTGTTGCAGGAATGTAGGCGCGTTATATATGAATTCTTTGTCATTTATCGGGAGGAATAGAAGCACCAAATACTTGATCAGGTTATTGTGTGTCCGTCATGATTGTAAATATTTAAACAGTTTTAACAAATCACAAAATGCCTTCACTGATGAGGACATAATGTTGCAATTGATTTTACATGACATTTGCTTTGCTGACGTGTAATTGCAATTACAGTGGCACCTGCTGTATGTGGCCACTGCCGTGAAAGGCCCACGTGCCTTTTTACAGCCACACTATCAGTAAATGGGAGTTTCTTGGCAAATTGACCTGCAATGAAATATCACCTGTTGTATGTGACCACTTTGTGTTTACAGGAGTGGCGGTCACATACAGCAGGTACTACTGTAAATGATATAAATGGGAGTTTAAACTGTTATTGTATGGATGGAGTTTTAAGTTAGCACAGCGCTTGCCTTGAAGATGTAATTTTTGCACAGCATTGTATATATATGTATGTATGCTTTTGGTCACTGTGAGGGACTGGTGACAATAAGGTTGTTGGCTATACATGCATTTAAATTATGGGAACTAGATTTCAGCATTAGGGGAGCACGCATGTACGAGTTGAATGAGATGCCATGCCATAACTGTATCCTAGACTTCACTGGCTTGTCTGCCAACTTTCTTTCAGTTTCATTTTGTTGTCCCCCACAGAATGTATACACCAAGTTTGTTCATAAATCTCCTCACTACTGCATAGAGATCACATTGTATATCAACAGATTTTCATTGCAGATTGTAGTTGATGTCTTGTGGTTTAAGTCCATTTGTGTATAATTAGGTGGGAAAGAAATCAAACAAATTATTGAATGCAATATTTCAATTTGATTTGACAGTGCTGGAGACAGGTAAAGGTGTATGCACTTTAGGGTCAATATCATTGTTTCACACCTTGTGGTATATAATGCAAACTCAGGAAAGGGTAGATATGGAATGGTATCATTTGTAGCTTAGAATCCCTGATGGTTCTTGTATATTCACAATAATGCAGAATTAATCCTTGTCTAAGATGGTATACGTGCTTGTATATTCACAATGCAGCATTAATCAATGGCTTTGAGATTTTCTAGGATTAAGATCATTGTTGGGGGACTTTGTCTGAGATTTTTATGTTTATTGACTAAGTGTTGAGTACTTGTATAACTTTGATAATTAATGCACATGGAAATATCAATTACAGTGAAACCGCATTGAAAAAGACACATCCAATATCTGATATATTTACTTAAAAGTAGACCTTTTGAAGGACTTAAAAACAATTTGTTTGCTATTTTGATTCATTTATCTGACTCATTTTTGTCGAGGACAGATGGATTCATTTATAACAAGGTTTCACCCTTGTAAACAAAAGTTCTGGATTAATGATATTAAGGGGCATCATTAATTAGTGATCGCCGATCGAAAACTTTGTGCAAATTGCCAAACTCCTACATAACCAAATAGTAAAGATCCTTTGCAGATAGACAAGTACATGATGGAGTGTCATTTGATCTGGTTCCACTATTGTATGTGTGTTTGACACCCGTAGACTGGATTCAGCACCAACTTTTGTATACAGGAATCCATCCACACCTGTGATCAAACTATTGCCGAGTCATACCACAGCAGTTCTGGTTTCGCAT
Source organism: Hermodice carunculata (assembly GCA_964020975.1). NCBI lineage: Eukaryota > Metazoa > Annelida > Polychaeta > Eunicida > Amphinomidae > Hermodice > Hermodice carunculata. The sequence continues at coordinate 45,870,196 of OZ026629.1, read as the reverse complement.
ATAGAGGAAGACGTAAAATGTAAACTGCTGTGGACAAGGCCTTGCATCAGGCTACAGACCAATCAACTGGACTGTGATGTTTCAGCTTGAGGAAAGAGAATTCTTCAGCATTCTTTGTGTGGTACTTGTGCATCAATTCTATGTATTCAAGAGTGACAGTGATGAGCAGTTCTTGGTTTCGTTATTCTTTTTCATCTTGTACTAACCACAAGCGGCATGATGATACTTTTGTTTGTGGTGGCTAAATAATTAAAAAAGGCACACAGACACACACAAACATATAAAGTGTTTCCTGTATTATGGTCCTTTCATGTTATATTGCTGTTCACCTTTTTCATCGTGTGCAGGGTAATCATACTGTAAGAAACTTGCTGTGGCTCAAATAAGGGGAAATGATTATTGAATATAAAAAAATATGTATATAACTAAAAAACACACTGTTTATAACTTCTTAGTTTTGTCATCATGATTATTGACCTGTGGGTGTGAACTTGGACAAGAATCACTAAATCAAGGCTTTCTGTTTTGTTAAAACTATACTGATTACTTTCTAATAAATTTTGTCTCTTTTAAGTGGTTGTGCACAATGAGAGATTACAATAAATTATTTTCAATATAAGCAACAAGCACTTTGTATTTTGTTCTCACAGCGGTACCTGTTCTTACGAACACCTCCAGTATACAATCACATAGTTTAAAGACCACTCTTTGGAGAGCCCTTACTGTACTCCTCTGTTAAATACACATGTATGTTAAACAGTAGCTAAAGACCACTTTGCTGGCAGTAAAAATGGTCTTAAATAGCAGGTATCACTTTATACATAAAGCTGAGGAAGTAGAGTTTGCTGAGAGAGAGAGAGAGAGAGAGAGAGAGAGAGAGAGAGAGAGAGAGAGAGAGAGAGAGAGAGAGAGAGAGCAGTTCATGTTACCAAATGATATGTATTAAATACTCTGTTTCTTGCTCATATGTTAGACTCCATAAAAGCAGATGCCCTTTCACCTTGTTAAATACACTTTTTCATTTGTTCATGTGTGTGGCCAAAAAAAGGTCAACAATACATAAGAGAACAGCAATTTTCTATTCCCTTCCTATCACCTGTTGTTATGTACACATTTTCATTTGTTCACATCTCTTTGCAAAAAAGTCTACTATGAAAGCGAACAGCTATTCCCTTTCCCCTGTTGTGGGTTGCATCAGAAGCTCTAGCTTAATATCCTTATCTAGTAACTGCAAAATTAAATTTGCTACGTTCAGGAGCCAATCCTTGAGGATTTCCCAGCAAGGGACACTGATGTGAATTGTCATGAGAAGGATTGATATAGGGCTTTGACACTTTTCTTTAGCTCTTTTCAAAATTCAAATGTTCACACCAATGACCTGGAAGTGTGAAGTCACTTAGGCCAAAAAAAAAAAAAAAGAATAGTTTCTTACCCCAAACTCGACTGATCCATCTCTAAACCCCCCTATCGACCCCTGTTAACTTACTTCCGACCAAAAAAATAAAAAAATTAAAAAAAAATAAATAGATTAAAAAAATAAATAAATAAAAACACCTACCTTCCAAAAATTGTGGAATATTTAACAAAGAAAACCTACCAACCCACCCAAATTGTCAGATTAAAAAAATTGTGCCTACCTACCTACCCCCCCCCCCCCCCAAAAAAAAACAAAATAAATTTTGGTCTGTTCGGGGGAATACATTATATTTTTTTTGGCCTTCGTACCATCCAGAAGCTGTAAATCACGACCCTTGTGCTACATGAGCAGAAGTAAGACCCAGGAAGTGAGACCATTAATTTACCTGCACACTGTAGAAGTGATGATACCTCAAGGTCATCAAGTTGTTTAATGACACAAGATACACCAAAACAATTTTTTAGGTAGCCACTACCTTCCAAGGCCTACAGATTGAAAACTTGCAATTGGAAACGTGGTGAAGCTATATTTTACTGGAAAGGCCCATTTGACATATTTTAAATAGGATTATAATTTAGAAATATTTCACTAACACTTCGATAAACATTCAGATACATGAGGAGAATGTCAGATTTCAGACACCGTCTAATAGATATTTCTCCGTTTTATTCAATCTTCAACGTTTTTCTCAGAAATAATGTACACCAGTCCAGCTCAAAAACATATCAATGGATTTTTTGATCATGCAGTGCTTGATTTACAGATATGACAAATTAAACTTCATGTTTCTGTACTTTTGGCTCCCTACATGTTTGAAAGCACAAATCAGGAAAGGCAAACAAGATGTATGTATAAAAAAAAATCATTTGACACCTTTTTTTAGCTCAGCTGACTTATCAGTAGCTGAGCTAATCTTATGGTCCTTTGTCCATTGTCATCTGTCATCTGTCATCTGTCATCTGTCCTCAACAATCAATTTCTCCAAAACCGTCAGCCAGATTCACTTCAAAGTTGGTGGTAATGTACCTTGGGTTAATCTCTACTCAGATTGTTCAAATGGTCTGCTGCAGTGATTTTTTTCATTTTTTTTGTGTGTGTGTTTTTGTTTGTTTGATTGTTTATTATTCTATTTTAATTTTTTTTTGGGGGGGGGGGCAAATCTTAAAAAACTTCTTTGAAACCTTTCACCCAATTCGTTCGATATCACACAGGAACACTCCTAGTTCTTAATTTGTTCAAAAGGTGGTGCTGCAATTTTTATTTTTTTATGATTTTTTTGTGTGTTTTTGCTATTTTTGACTTCTTCTCCAGAACGGTCACTCAGATTAAGCTGAAGCTTGGTGGATATTTTCCTTGTGGAAGGGTCAAAGAAGTTGTTCATGAGATGGCAATGCTGTGAATTCCTGATTTTTAACGATTTTTTTTCTCAATTCAGGTACTAATCGGTAAGTGCACTTTTTCACATTGATTATGGGCATAATAATGCTAATTCAGATTTTCAACTTTTTCTCCTAAACCTTCAACCAGATTGACTTTAAACTTAGTGACTGTGTACCTTGGGTGGGTCTCTGCCAGATTTGTGCAAGTGGTCATGCTTTATTGACTTTTGGATTTTTTGGGGGGGGGGGGGGGGAGATTTCTTTGTTTTTTGGGCACATCTTAAAAAAATCACAAGGGTATATTTACATGTCGGCTGTGCACAGGACTGTCACAGTCCTCTTGCTAGATACACTAATGTGCATTATTTTTGTGAAAAAAATTGAGTTTTGAATCAAACCAAAAGTAGTATCCTATTTGAAGAAGGGGTCTGAAATTTGACACGTTTGTCATTGATTACAATGTTTATTTAACAAGTAGCTCAAAAAGTTGAAATCATAAGTATATTTGAAATCTGTGGATCATGCTCTTTCTAGTAATTATAGGTTAAACCCTTTTTCATTAATACTTCTCAGCTCGTGGGCCTTAAAATATGGTGGTTACCAATAATGTTTTCGTGTATCTCTCGTCCTTATGGTCACAAGCAAAGTAGTGTCCCAAAAAGTGGAAAGAACGTGGCTTTGCCTAATTTTAAATCATGTAAAAATTGACTACAATAAGGTGACGGATGAAAATAAATAAATTTTAGGGAAATAAGTGGCGATACATACACCCCTGCAACATGGGGTCACAACATTTACCATGGACAATCACATGTATGTATAGCAGCCTGTAGGACATGCTTTACTTATTGTGTTGAACAAAAACCATTTTCAAGCTATTTTCTCAAACCCTTAATTTGACTGTCATTTTAGGTAATTCTTCATGGCCTGGAACTAAAATTGCTGTAATATAGGGCTTCAACTTTTCTTGTCCTTTCTGAATGATGGAATTCTCCAAATAGAACTCCTTTTGGGCCATCACTTTATCACGTAAAAATTGTATACTTGGTCGTGTTAAGATATTTACCACCACAATGCGATGTGTCGGACGTTTTGTTATAAACGGTCACACCACTATGCAGGCAGCTGCACAAGATTCAAGATTCTTGATTTGCACATTCAACATTAGGACATAGCAAAGGGAAACACATAGTGTTGCAAATGTATACAATAGAACATAAATATAAAATATCTATACTAAAAAAAAAAAAAAAAAAAAAAAATATATCCAGCATTCAATGATAAAATCCAGCATTCAAGAATGTGCCACAGCAGGCTCCCTCTGTTGGGGTTTCAATACATTAAAATGATAAAATCAGTCTCTCTCTAATATAGCTTCACCCAGGGTCCCAGGCATTGATTTTTTTTTTCTTTTACAAGGAAACAGTTTCCTTTTTTGTTTCAACAGACGAAAGTTTACATAATTCATGACCAGTCTTGCCACCTCTGTGTCTCCATTGTTAAAGGTCATGAGAAATATAAATTTATGATCTGAATCTAATAGGTGAAAGTTGTACGGCAGGTTCTAAAGCTAGGCGGAAGATCAGAGACCTCACGCCGCTAACTCTCCAGGCCGGCCGCACGGTCCCAGAAAACCCGCCCCCGCACTCCCTCAAAAAGTGGTAGCACATGATAGTTCTATAAATCTAATTGCACCCCTTCCTCTTTCAAGGATTTTCTTCCCAAATCCCCCCCCCCCCATTTGATGAAAACAAGGAGATTCAGGTCATTAACAAGTACCCTCCCCACTCACCCGCCCCCCTTTTTAAAATTTCAATCAAGGTTACAAGTCAAATGTGTTGGTCCATACCTTGAAAAACTCCCTATTCATGTTGCTCCATATACATCTAGGTTAAGCTTGTTATGAAATTCATACAATTATATGAAATTACACTATTGGATTGTTTCAAGAAATAGACCAGTACTGTGTCCATATTTCACCAGCTGATAAAATCGCAGACCTGGGCCTTTTAAAACACCCCAAACTTAATATTTCGTGGACCGTGCCTAGGCCTAAAAATGGCCTCCTCGCTCCGCAAAATTTCGAACGATCAAGCCCACATGTTTGGTGTTGAGTACGGGGGCCAGAAAATCAGCCTTAATCTATTATTAGTGTTATATTACTTACATACACATATGCGGTATACATCTCACAAATATAAGGCCATGAAGTGCACACAGTGATAAAATACACGTTTACGTCGCGAGCCGATGACCAATTTTCCGAGACCCGCCATCTTGGCATGATCTTTGTTGACAGTTAAAGTTCAGAAGGTTGGACAGTGCAGGGGTAAAATGCAAAATTGACAAACTTTGGCGAAGTGAGTTTTTTACTCTTATCTAATTTGGGCATCGAATCACATGATAATGAAAGCCGTGTTGTGAGTGATTGGTGTAAAATTAAATTTAATTAAAAAATAATTAAATTAAATTACAAAACGATGGGTTATGTGACATCACAAATCCCAGGGTTTTGCGAAATGTTCAAAACCGTGGGATATGTGACGTCACAAAACCCTGGGTTTTCTTAATTATTGAGCTAAGCAACTGCAATACCCAGAGATATCACAACAAAACTGAGGGTTTTGCAAATTATCAAGCTGACTACGGGTTTAGCATATTACAGTGCACTTAGTTTTGTGATGCCACAAACCCTGGGTTTTGCAAATTATTGACCGAAACAACTGCAAAACCCAGAGTTATCGTGACAAAACTCGGGGGTTTGAAACCAAAGCCTGAGTTTTGTGACAAGATTGGATAACAAACCAAAACTCAGGGCTTTATTACAAAACCCAGAGTTTTGTATATAAATCACTGTGATTTGTTCACAAAACTCTAACGGGGTTTGTAATAAAACCCAGGGTTTTGTGCTTATTATTGAACAAAGTTTAGAAATTATGATATTTGTTTTGTTATTCTGGGTAGTTTACAAAACCCTGGGATTTGCAAGCAAAACTCGGGGTATCGTTACAAAACTCATGGTTTTACGTACAATACCCTGGGTTTTGTTTAAAAACTCTGAGTTTTCTGAGCAAAACCGTGGATTTTAAACTGAAAACCCAGGGTTTTGTGAATTATTGAACAGTAAAACTTATAGGCCTGCTTTAGCGTTTGTAGGCTGCAGCAAGGGGCAACCCTCACCAGCCCTGACACAATGGGCGCTGACCAGTCATGCAAAACTATTCAGGACAGAGCGTAATCACCTGCCTGCTTTCCTCAGCAACGATCACTCTGGCAATGTGCCCGTTTCGAAAACCTGCTATCAGTTTTTTAATTTTTGAAGTGAACATTTCAATAATATATTTGCTCAGTTCTGTATAAATAATTTAGATAATGATTAAATCAGGGTTCTGATTATCAGGAGGCGAGGCCCAAATGGCCCATTTCTTGTTTAACCTCGGCCCTCTACATCTGGATTTTTGTAGTAATGTATATCTTTTGTACATCAAAATGTATCACGATTCCAAGTATTGGCCTCCTACTGTTTTCTTCAACCTCATGCTTCAAAACTTTATCGTTATTTATAATTGATTTTTAGATAGTAAGTTTATTTCAGTACTATAAATCTAATGACCAATCAATTTAAGATACGTAAAAATAATTTTTAGATGTGGCCATCTTCAAAGATATCTAAAACTAATTAACATATATCTATAATTCGAATTTCAGATATCTTAAATTCGGATTAAATGTTAAAACGGCTTGTCATACTATCACACTGTTATTGTTGATCAAAAAATCCGCAAAAATTCGTTGAAAAATATTACAAGTTTTGCAGTGCCATGTGATAAACAACTTAAGGTCCAGGGGTTAGCAGGAGCATACCTATTCACCATGCTCCTAAATCCGGTGTCTATTGTTCCAAGAAAATCGCATTGAAATAAAAAGTTGCCAATTCTTACGCATTTATGGCTGCCATATGACACATACTCATTTCTTCTGTCATGTGTTTTAATTATTGTGTGAAATAAACTTGTAGCTTTACCTCTGTGATGTCTTCTGAGAGTACATGTATTCCTTCTTGAAAACCTAGATGTTCATCAAAATAAAAACCCAAGTACCTAGTCTTTCCTATTGTATCCAATATCTTCCCGTCAATATCAAGGCTATAATTTGTTTGTGTTTAAACATATTTTATTTCAACAACCCGCCCCCCCCCCCCAAAAAAACCCAAACCCCCAAAACAAAACTAAAAAAAAAAAAAAAAAATTGGCCAACAGGCTTGCCAGCCCATATGAAGGCCTTTTGTACATATGCACAAGACAACATGAATATTTCAAATAAGCAGTTAACAGATAGGTATCGAATAAGACCACAATTAAGAAGAAAAGGACAAATAAGATGAAGTAGCACGATGTGTGGGTAGAAAGTAGAAAAAAAGGAACCTTTGCTAAGTTTTAGAACGAAATTATAATTTGAACCTTCCAGAAAGCTCAATGTATTTGTGAACAGCCTCAAAGATTTCCTTATTCTGTCTTTTTGTAATGCAACTTCTTTCAATGTCAAACAATAAGATTTTAATGTTAAAGTTACCACTCGGCAAAGTCTTAGTTGTAACTCGTTATAAAACATACCTATTGCATTTAAAAAAAAAAAAAAAAAAAAAAAAAAAAAAAAAAAAATTGACAAACCTTTTCGGAGTCTTCTCCATAAGAGCATTTCATTCACATTCTAGCATGAATTAAAGAAAGTTTTCTTACTCCAGTATAATACAACTCGTTACTTTTGGGTTTGTTTCGATTTAGCTCCCGCTTAAATTCGTCTAGATGATCAAGGTCCTTAACACGTCGGGCTAATAAATTCCATTCTTGGAAAGCTGATGGAATTATAAAATGTAGATTTTTTAGCTTCAAAAGTTCTTATTTGCTTTGCCCGCCCTGAGACTGTTTACTGTAAAATATTTCTTAGGTATGATGGACCTGTTCCATTAAAAATTTTAAACATAAGTACCAATTTTTGTTTTCTCCTACGCTGAGCTTGTTTTTCCCAGCCTGTTTCTGTATAATTTTTTTCAAGACTTGTCTGTGCAAATGCTGCTGTCAGGACCCGGGCTGCATCCTACTGGTCAGCTTCCAAACGATCTTTGTCAGTTTTTGCGCATCCATCTCAGACCACAATGGCATACTCCAAGCAAGGGAGTACAAAGGAAAAGTAAAGACATTCAAGGGATTTTTTATTCAATTTATATTGTAGGCGTTTTAGGACACCGGCTAATTTTCTTGATTTTGCGACAATATGGTCCGCATAGGTGGACAAGGACAGGTCAAACGAGAGCCATAGTCCTAAGTGTTTGTGCACAGTCACATTTTCACGAATATTGTTATTGAATCTCAGGTTGGGATGGTCTTCAGGATTATTTTTCTTGCACATTACCATTGATTTGGTTTTGGTGGGGTTAAAGGAAACTAGCCATTGGTCTGGCCATTGTGATATTGAATCAAGATCACTGTTTATATTCTCAGCTGCTTCGGGTGGATTGTAAAATGTAATATGTAAAGTCGTATCATCAGCAAAAAGGCGTATTTCAGATTTAACAATCTCAACAATATCATACACAAGAAGCAACAGTGAATCCAAAACTGAACCTTGTGGGACCCCTGCCCTCATGCGTGAAAAACTCGTTAAAAACCTCAGCTTTGGTTTTGCCGTCCGATATGACACAGTCGTTTGACAGCATAGATGATATAGACGTATTAGTATTACCAGACGTAAAATACTTGACCATTTCCCAACAATTTTTACTTTTAAACTCCCCAGTATTAACAATATTGCATTGTTTGTTATGATAGGCCTAATCATCATCGGCTTTCCTTAGATCACTAATATATTTATTCCTTAGTTCACGAAAATACCTCCAAAGTTGAGGGCTTGCGGTTGAGGCCTTTGCCTTCTCGTGAATTCTGTGAACTTTACCTTTTTGTGTCCGCAGTTTTGAGGTATACAACGGAGAGCCGTTTTGTCTAATGCTGACATTTTTATTTGGAATACATAGTCGAGCGACGTTCAAGAATGTACTTGTCCAATTCAGGCAGGCAGAATCGACATCAGGGGCATCAAGACAGGCGTCCCAATTGACTCATTTAGTTTTTCACGAAAGTAATCAAAATTTGCTTTCAATTGTTATACTGCCCAATAAACCTTTTTTTGTATGAACTATCCATTTTTATTCGAAAAAGTAGGCTTGCTGAAACTGTACAATGATCATTTTGTGCAACTGGAGGCAATACAGAGGTACCTCGTACAAATTGTGGAATATTACTTAATATCTGATCTAAACATGATGAGGTATGCTCAGCTATCCTTTTAAGTTCATTGATATGAATGGTGAGGTTGTTTTGGAGACTAAAATTTTGCAAATTTTTTCCATGATTAGTTTTAGGGTCTGCATTCAAGTCACCCATAATTTATTAGGTTACTAGATCCAGAGCTGCAGGCCTGGTCCACATGCAAATGAAAGTCATCCCAAAGCGACACACCTGAATTTGGGGATCCATAAACAACTGCTAATAAGAAGTTGTTATTATGAATCCGAACTTCCACCCACAAAATTTCGAGAGCAGAGTTCCCCAGGTCGGTACGTCTTTTCACAATCAAGGCCTGAGATGCATAAAACGCAATTCCACTGCCAAAACGATTGGCGCGATCATTGCATATGATCGGGTGAAAGCCTGGTAAAGTAAAGCCAGCACTGTCCTTATGCTGGTACAGAAAAGTTCCAGAAAGGGCTATTAAGTCGTATGACTGTGTTAGTGATGACCTAATACATGAAAGTTTGTCGTGGGAAAGACCACGGATATTCGCATGGCAAATACACAAGTACCCTGTTGTTTCAGTGGGGCCTCGGTTTGGAAGCACATCCCCTGAAAATAGTAATAGGAGGAAATGTAAAATAGCAAAGCCGTCCATAAAATTCTCCAAAAGCCGATGATACTGTAAAACAAAAAATAATTTGATGCATTGTCAAACCTCCATATAAATTATTGTCCTGTAACTCTTTCATTATAGGCGGGAAGGCACATAACATTAATGTGTTGTAGACCACGATCACAAAGTACACTGGTGGTAATTCAAACAATTCGGAAACCAGAAAGTAGTTAGACTCTATAGCAGATTTGAATAATTATTCACACCCTGTACGTGACAATAAAAGTACCATTCACATGGCAAGATGTGTAAACTTCCAAAGTGCTGCGTATCTTAACCCTTTCTCCCTTAAACCGACCAAAACCGGCTGGTGGTCAAATGTCGTCTGCTTCAGCGTTTTCAACTGATTTCAACAGCAATGAAAAACAATTTGACTGATAATTGAAATTGATACTTGTCAAGGCAAGATGACCCAGGTCAACAGCTTTCCTCGGCATGGGTTAGTGCCCAACCCATGCCGAGGAAAGCTGTTGACTCAGTCTTAATTCAAGGGGGAAAGGGTTAACACGTAAAGTACGATTATTCTTGCTAAGTAAAGGTAAACATGTGCAAATGTTTTCAATCGTAGAGACGGTGAAAATAAAAAATGATTGTCCATGGTTCCACTAGTACTTCGTACTTTTTATCTATTGTGTGTTCACTCATATAGCATATAACAAGACCTGTAGCTGAGCTGCATACATAATATACAATACAAAGTGAAAGTTCCATAGTCGATGAATCACTTTCACTGTAAACGTACTGTGCGTGTAGATTATGTTTCATACACTTCGCAACTTTGAAAAAGGTTTCATTATCATAAATATATCAAACAGCAGCAGCCTGAACAAGATATGATGAAAAACTCGGTAAAGGCACACTACTCTGTTGTATGTTTGGATAGAACAGAATTTATCAGCTTTAGTACACTTGTCATTATTGACACTCTTAGGCTGGTATGCACCAACTCCACTTAAATATTAAGACACACTTACCTCCATGGTAAGTGATACTTACTCAGTAAGTGTACTGCACCAAGCACACTTAATTTTAGGAGACACTTAAAAATAAGGTAAGGGTAAGTCTGGTCAAGGGTAGACTTAAGCAGCACTTACATTTCTAAGATTGGCTGTAATTTTCAAGTGACCTTCCATTTGATGAGTTAGCAATATGGAGGACACGGTGGACTCCCTTGACCGTCTGTGGCAACTTCAAAATTTTTATAAAATCGTCCAGGGAATACCGTTTATGGAGAGACAGGACAAATCCATTTGAATACCTCAGAGATGGAGAATTCCGTAAATGGTATAGGATGATCGAATAATCAGCATATGAACTTCTTCATCAAGTGGCTGCTGATCTAGAGTATGGGCATGATCGGAATGAAGCCATACCTGCACCATTGCAACTAACCACCGCACTAAGGTTTTATGCCACAGGAACATACCAAAATGGGGTAGGAGACCTTGGTGGAGTCCATCAGTCTACCGTTGGAAGAATTGTTCACATGGTCTCCCGCATATTGGCAGGTCTGCGACCTAACTATATTTAGTTCCCGTCAATGGAAGATAGGAACTATGTACATGAAAAATTTGACGAAAAAGGAAGATTCCCTGGGGTAATCGGTGCAATCGATTGCACCCATATCCGAATTAAAGCACCACCTGGGGTTAATGCAGAGCTGTTCAGGAACAGAAAGGGAATTTTTTCCATCAACGTTCAGGCGATGTGTGATGCTGATATGTTGTTCACCAATATAGTTTGTAGCTGGCCAGTTTCAGTACATGACAGTCGAATTTTTGACAACAGCTTCAAATGTGAGCGTTTCGAGAATGGTGAAATTCAAGGATGCCTCCTTGGAGATGCAGGATATCCCTGCCGTCCCAACTTGATGACGCCCCTTCAGCATCCTAATACAGCAGCAGAGCGGCGTATAACTATGTCCAATGAAAGACACGTATTGTCATCGAACGAACCTTTGATGCATGGAAAAAAAAGTTCCCCTGTCTTAAAAATGAACTACAAATCAAGATGGAGCGCTCCTTGACCGTTATTGTAGCCACCGCAGTTTTACACAACTTTCTTAGAGAAAGGAATGTGGTAGATGACTCTGACGATGAGGAGGATGCAGGGGCAGGTGATTTGGTCTGGGACCATGGCTGCTACCCGCTGTGTAATATTATCAGTTTCATCTGAAGATTCGAGTTGCCCTCCTCCTGTGACCTTTACCCTCTTGCATTTTTCTTTGGCCACATCTTTTTTCGCTTTTGTTTTCAGGTTATCCCAAATTTTTTCTCAACTGTTTGGCGTTCCTTTGGTATGTATTGGGTTGAGAACAGAATTTGTTTCAACCTCCAACCATGCTTTGGTCTTCTTTGTGTTTTCCTGGGTGTCAGACCTTTTGTCCTCTACAATATGTTTGACCTAGTCAATGATGTCCAGCAATATTTCCTTTTATCACAGTAAAGTTTGGCGATTTCTTTTTCGCAGCTATTTTACCAGTTTGGATTCCAATTGCGGACTGGTTTCATTTACAGTACAAGATACAGGGCTATGTTATGACCAAGTTTCAGGTAGTGGGAAACATTCAGACAAAGCTGTGTTTACGATAAGGTTCACTTACTTGAGTGATGCCTATTTTCAGTAAGTGCATTTGGTGCAGTCCACTCACAATTAAGTGTAACTTACAGGTAAGTGTCACTTACTGGGATTTAAGGCTCACTTACCCAAGGGTCACTTAGGTCTGTATGCACCAACCATACTTATATCTGTGCTCAAGTTGTCCTTTTGTAAGTCTGCCTCACATTCTCATAAGGCAGACTTACAATGCAAGCAATGCTCACTTCTAGGTGGACTGCGCCAATTGTGGTGGTAGAAAATAGGGCTCACTTTGCGAAGTCAAGCTCAAATGAACAAAAGTAAACAAGCTGTATTGTTAACATTGGCCATCCATGAAGTAATAGTTTTACATCATCAGGGCAGGGTATTTTTGATTGACTATGGCTGTAGCATGGAAAAGGAAAAATGTCCCAGCTTTGACGCTGGATGGTAAGCTAGATTTTGGTAATTGGAATTTTAATAAACAATAAAATAATACTTGCAAGTAATTTGTTTGCCTTAACTTCAACATGTTCAAATGTGAATGTCAATGACATCATGGAGGTATAATGATGACAATACAGCCATGGTCAATCAAAAATACTGATGCAGAAACGAAAGAGGTACAAGGTACAAACTCTGTCAACAGGCTACCACAAGCTTAATAATATTATGTATGCTCTTGATCACTGTCCATGTGTGCTCTTCCATATATGTGTGTGTGTGTGTGTGTGTGTGTGTGTGTGTGTGTGTGTGTATACACTTGTATATGTGTGCGTGCGTATCGTTGTGTGCATGTAAACATCAAGTTGAGAGCTGTAAGGATATTTTCATTTAACATTTTTGCAATTCCCAATACATTGGAAGGCCGAGGGCAAACCTCTGAGGGTCTCCTTGGAAACATAATTTTAAAGGAAAACATGAAGTATACTTTACACCATGTTCAAGTACATGAACTAAGATAATTGAATTATGGCAATTTGCCTTTTTGATGACATTTAATATTTATACCTCTTTTACTATATTGGGAAATTTTGGACGGTATGAACCCATTTTTGAGGAGATGAATATTATGTAAATGTAAAGGTAATCGCAGAGCAAAATTAGATGGAAACATACTGTTTATAATGATCCTGAATAACACACTGCTGAAATATCTGAAAATAATACTTTGGTCAACTTTCCAACTATACCCTCCCCCCCCCCGAAAAAAATTACCTTGTGAAGTGCTGCTCAATAATTGCCCTTCGAATGGCATATCCTGTGGCTGCCCTGCCAGCATCTAAACCAATGCCCCCATTTTCCTCATTTACTACCTGGCAATTGTCGTCTCCCTCTCCATCAAGATCTTGCACATCATGTGTGGCTAACAGAAAGTTGTGCAATACAGCTGTTGTCACTTGAAAATTTGAAATAAAACCCTTACACCATCCTCTTCCGAATGGTAACCCTTTCTATTGCGGAATAATTCTGCATTTTCCCCAGGTGGTGACGTGATACTTATATGTGAACAATCAATGGCATCAATCACCCCAGGAAATTGTGCCCTTTGGTAAAAATCTTCATGGATAACTTGTCTGTTTTGTTCAGTGTGGAAATTGATAAAATGTGAACGCAGGGCTGCTAGAGCTTGGGATATACCCTGTAGACTATTCTACCATTATACGGTGGTCTGGTGTACACCTGCCAAGTCGCCAATAACTGCCTGGTAGGAGCCTGTGGCATAAAATCTCAATGCCATCATGAGTTGAATAGGTGCTGGTATGGGTTCATTTCTGTTGTGACCATATTCCAATTCCTTAACAACTTGTCGTAGCAGTGTATAGGCAGAACCCTTTGATATTCTGTAGCGCATTCTAAACTCTTCATCCCTGAAGTGATGAAATGGATTAATTCGCTCCCTTAAAAGACGCGTCTCTGTGTACAAAAAATTCAAATTTTCAAGCTGCCACAACCTGTCAATGTAGTCGTCCATTTTGCAACCTCATAATTGTGTGAAAAGGTCACAAAGGGGTAACGAATATTGCTTACTGGATCTCTGTCCCAGGCTGTAAGTCTAGCCTTCACTTACCTTAGACTTAACCTTAAATATAAGGAAGACTTGGCAGTATGGTTGTTTGGTGAAGCACACTTGCTAGGTAAGTCGTGCTTACCATGAGGGTAAGTATGGCTTATAATTTAAGTATGATTGGTGCATACCAGCCTTAATCTCAAATTTAAGTGAGGTTGGTGCATACCAGCCTAAAACTTGACATTAAATAAAAATTTATAAATCTGCCCCCACATCGTAGGGAAACAATCAATACAATCTGTCAAGAGATCAATAAATTTGACGCCAAACGGGGCATAATGAAGTAAAATAGACAAATGGATAAATAATAATAATAATAATAATAATAATAATAATAATAATAATAATAATAATAATAATAATAATAATAATAATAATAATAATAATAATGATGATGATGATGATGATGATGATGATGATGATAATAATAACAATAATGATAATAATAATAATAATTAAAAAAAAAAGAAATACGAAATACAAAATAAATCAATAAAGCCAAGCGACTAAAATGATTTGTTGATATTACTAAAGGATTTTGAGAGATCGCCAAATCATTGATCGCAAAATCGTATCACAAAACCGATTCAGTGATTTTAGCGATATCACTAAATGATTCAGTGAAATTACAAAATGATTTAGAGTCATCACTAAAGTCTTAGCCAAATATTTAACGATATCGCTATATGATTTGGCAATATTGCCAAATAGCACTAAATGGTGAAACGGCTTGACACATGCCTCCGGCTCCAGGTTACAGACCACAGTTGACCACGGAGATAGTCTGTAATTGTGAAAATACTGTGTTTTCAGCATGCTGTAGCTTCTGTTTGAATAAAGTTAGCTAAGTCAGGTTTGCTGCATCGCAGAGTTGCCTCATTGGTGGTCATATTGGTGCACTGTCTTCCAGGCCAGGTGGGAACTTTATGGTGGGGAAGGACAATTGTGTGACACTGGCAAGAGCACAGTTCATACACCTGTATACAGCTGACATCCAGATGTTGTTTCGTATTTCAATTATCACAAATTAACGAGCTGGGAATTGTATGACAAAAATCCATCCATATTTTTCTGACATTTTTATCTGTTAAATGCCGTTCATGGAATTTTAAAATACCAAAATGCCTATTTTTTAGACTGAAAAATGCTAATATGAAAAATAGAAGGTATTTATAACTGTGGTCTGTGGCCTCCAGCCAGATACAGTCCACAAGTATAGCTCAACCAGGTAATTGATAATTTATAACTGAATATACCCCTTTACAACGGGGGCACAGCAGGCAGGGTAGAACCCGCGATGAGTCAGATGTAGTTCCGGACATCCTTGCCTTGCTGGCAAGATCAAATCTGGATATGAAACTTGTCTTTTCCCCTGAGGCTGATGTAGCGGTGCCAGTTTGTAAATTTGTACAAAGTCGATTAAAGGGCGTCGCACACTTTTACAGCATTTTGTAGAGAAAATACGGCTTTTCTCCAAAAACATATCCTTATATACACTAGACTTCTCATTTGAGATCATAGAAACTATATATTTTCTCAAAGTTCACATTTAGATTACACTATTAAAATACAAAAAAATCTATGTAAGTCTCAAGAATTTGAATTTGAATTTGAATTGCTGAATTAAAAACACTCACTTTACCTGTTTTGCAGAAAAAAATAGCACAACAACCAAAAATGGGCAACATTATTTTCTCATGGGGAATGAAACAGTACGCTTCTAGCAGGAAACCCGTATTTTGAATATTTGATAAAGGCTTTAGTTCAAAATTTACAGGATGTTTAAATTGAATTTGAAATCTAAAAAAAAACAGCAATAAAATTAGAACTAAGCCCTTTTTCAAAAATTTAAAATACTGTTTTGGAGAGCGATATGTCTTCTTTCATAAGAGAATATAAGCTAATTCTGATATTTGTTTTTAAAATACAATTCTAAATTTTATACCAAATTTAAGAATTTTAATTAAAATTTTAAAACATCAATAGCGATATTAAAAGTTTATATTCAGTATCAGAATCAAACTAGATGACGGTTTCTTTCAGACAATATATACTTTCTAAGGGTATTAGATGGTAACCACGGGCTGAAGTTAAACATTTATACATAAGCGTCATAAAGTATAACAGTCTCTTAAGCAGCGGCGACGTCAACAAATGAATTTGTGACAATGATCTGTTTTTTGCCTACGTACTTATATTTTGTATATATGTTGTGAGCCCGTGCGGGCCCAAAAAGCAATCAAGTTTTTTATTCAAGTTGTGATGTAGGCTTGTAGAGCTCCGCATCATCATGTGTGGTTACAGCATAGTGCCTTTTTCTACATTCTGCATTTAATAATGGCTTACAGGCCGCTACAACTAGTTAAAAGCTGCAAAAAAACTTTCTCTTCCACAATGAATGAATAAATGACAAATAAATGAGCTCCAGAAAGCCAGCATTTAGAAAGTTGGTTTTTTTTTTATATTAGAGGTCAAGAGCAGGTCCGGTCATGATTTCTAGGCTGGAAAGTAATTTTTGTCAAGGCCTGTTTGAATTGCTCTCTCTCTCTCTCTCCGTTTGCCCGTCTGTCTGTATCTGTCTTTTTATTTCAAAGAGTAAATGCTCTGAGCCGGTTTTATTATTTATAGGCCTATTGACTGAGACCGGATGTTTTAAGTGAATCAGAAAATCGCGTCTGGTTAACGACCCCATGTCCGAGGTCATTTACGCATTGTTCTGGAGAGGCCGCAAACTGGGACAATGTGGGTTCTGGACCGTTGAAAGGAGCGGGGACAATATCCACAACGGCCGGCATGCACAGGTTATTATGAAATAGTCTAAATTTGTCATCATGTGTTAGTGACAACCAGACAGTGTACTCAGAAACAATAAGGCAAATATTTCATGGCATTGTTTCAACAATTGACTCGGAAATAAGGACAATAAAGAAAAAGAAACGGAAATGAACTTTGCCTATTAATACATCTAAACGACGTTTGGTATGGCCAAATGGTTACAGCACTGAATGGTTTCACACTCCGTCGATACAGTTTTGCGAGTTCGACTCCCTCCTGTGTTATTCTTTAAAGTGTGTGTGTCAACGCACACTTTTCTGTTTGTCTAGGAATTCTTTCTTTCTTTCTTTCTTTCTTTCTTTCTTTCTTTCTTTCTTTCTTTCTTTCTTTCTTTCTTTCTTTCTTTCTTTCTTTCTTTCTTTCTTTCTTTCTTTCTTTCTTTACCGGCAAATTTGTCCGACATTTCATTTGAAAAGTATTACATGTAGAAACTCCAAACTTTGCACAATTATACTTCTATGGATAAAGTCTGGCCTTTTTTATAATGAGAGGTCATGCTTTTGAAAATTATGCAAATGAGGGCTAATTAAAGTTTTAAATCTTCAATATCTTGTATACTATAGTAGATGTGGTTCCGAGTGTATAGGAGTTTGATCATAGCAAGGTAAAGGTCATCTCAAATGTCAAGGTCACGTCAAAGTCAAAGGTCATCTCAAGGTCAAAGTTTAATTTTAAGCCAAAATGTCATTTTTGAGGTTAAGGTTCACTTCAGGTAGAGGTCATCTCAAGGTCAAAGGTCACTTTTCATGGTAACTTTCTTCTAGCCATAACTTAGTCAATTTTTATCCAATTTTGATCATGTTGGGCTCAAATGGTAGCTATGGTAACACTACACATTTTGAATTTTGCGACCTCTAAAGGTCAAAGGTCAAGGTCATGTGGACCTTTGAAAGTTTCATCCAGTCATAACTAGGCCAATTTCCATCCAATTCTAATCAAGTTGGACTCAAATTGTAGGTATTGCAACCCTGCACATTTTCATCAGAACATGAAACCTCGAAAGGGCAAAGGTCAAGGTGATTTGGCCCTTTGAAAGTTTCATCTTGCCATAACTTGGTCAATTTTCATCCAATTTGGTTCATGTTGGGTTTAAATTTTGGGTATTGTAACACTGCACAATCTACATGTGACCAACTTCTACTAGGGGGTTGTTGAGCATTGCGCAGCTAATGAACTAAAACTAAAAGTTGTAGCAATTTAAATTATGCTAAATAGCACCATTAGAAATTTTGAATCTTGAATAACTTCAAAGCTATAATAGATAGACATGCCATTCCAACTTGTACTCCTGTGTTATGGAATAGTTGTACATTGCCACACCAATATGCTTTGAAGACACACACACTCATTTGCTATGCAGCAAATAATCTTTTCTAGTTTCTTTCTTTCTTTCTTCTTTCTTTCTTTACCGGCAAATTTGTCCGACATTTCATTTGAAAAGTATTAAACGTAGAATCTCCAAACTTGGCACAATTATACTTCTATGGATGAAGTCAGGCCTTTTTATAATGAGAGGTCATGTTTTTCAAAATTATGCAAATGAGGGCTAATTGAAGTTTTAAATCTTCAATATCTTATATACTATAGTAGATGTAGTGCCGAGTGTATTGGAGTACGATCATATCGAGGCAAAGGTCATCTCAAATGTCCAGGTCAAAGGTCATGTCAAGGTCAAATGTCGGTTTTCGGTCGAAATGTGATTTTAAAGCCAAAATGTCATTTTGAAGGTCAAGGACCACTTCAGGTAGAGGTCATTTCAAGGTCAAGGGTCATTTCAAGGTCAAAGGCCACTTTTGATGGTAGCTTTCTTCTAGCCATAACTTAGTAAATTTTTATCCAATTTTGATCATGTTGGGCTCAAATTGTAGCTATTGTAACACTGCATATTTTTGAAGTCTCGCCTTTTTATAATGAGAGGTCATACTTTTCAAAATTATGCAAATGAGGGCTAATTAAAGTTTTAAATCTTCAATATCTTATATACTATAGTAGATATAGTTCCAAGTGTATAGGAGTTCGATCATAGCAAGGCCAAGGTCATCTCAAATGTCAAGGTCATGTCAAAGTCAACGGTCATGTCAAGGTCAAAGGCCAATTTTAGGTCAAATATCATTTTAAAGGTCAAATTTGACTTCAGGTAGAGGTCATCTCAAGGTCAAAGGTCATTTCAAGGTTAAAGGACA
Source organism: Hermodice carunculata (assembly GCA_964020975.1). Lineage (NCBI taxonomy): Eukaryota > Metazoa > Annelida > Polychaeta > Eunicida > Amphinomidae > Hermodice > Hermodice carunculata. The sequence continues at coordinate 45,850,771 of OZ026629.1, read as the reverse complement.
CTTTCGATGGTGGCTTACTTCTAGCCATAACTTGGTCAATTTTGTCCAATTTTGATGATGTTTGGCTCAAATTGTAGCTATTGCAACACTGCACATTTTGAAAATTACATTTGACCCCCAAAGGTCAAAGGTCAACGTCATCTGGACCTTTGAAAGTTTCACCTAGCCATAACTTGGCCAATGTCCATCCAATTCTAATCATGTTGGACTTAAATTGTGGGTTTAGTAACACTGTACATTTTTGCAATTTACATGTAACCTATAAAGGTTAAAGGTTAAAGGTCAAGGCCATTTGGACCTTTGAAATTTTCATCCAGCCATAAGCTGAATGGAATTTGAAGTACCAAAGCACAAAATGTGATACCATTTAATATTTACAACTTTGGAAGGCACACTGACAGATTTGCCTTGAAGCAAATCTTCCTTTCTAGTTTTTTCTCTCTACGCTGTACGAAAAATAAAAAAAAAGCCCAATACGGAGTACGGGCAACCCCTTTCCGACCCACTTTGTATTTGTAACTTAATATTCAGCATAAGGAAAAAGTGTCGGTATCGTCCCACATTTGGGTGTTACGCACTTTTGATACTGCAAAAATCCAGACAGCAGGGACTTAGGACTCATAAGAACAGTATTGTTCAGTGAGGTCATAAAACAATATAGTTTTTATCCAGACGTCAGCAACTGTGTTGCCTTGTCTTTCACGTCTGTTTCATGCAAGGTGAGTGGTTGTGTTCCCTTATGTGCGCGCGTAAATGAATCTGTTCTTTCACTTTTCTGTTTGTGGCGCAAAAAGATATGCATGTTCTTAGTGCATAAAGACCTAGAGTGATAGGTTCCATATGGTGTGTCTCCATTGTTGAAATGAATGATAACTAATTTCCATTTCCTTAATTATTAACTGTAATTGTGGTTTTTCTTTTCCCGGACCTTCACAGTAACTTAAAGTCAACCGACTAAATTAAATTCTCCTGTGAAAGAAAAGACTTAAAAACAGGGCCACGACATTATTGTGCTAGACCTGGTGGAGCGTTTACTTAAATTAGTGTAAATGGTAAACGTTCCAATGTTCACAGACATTATTGAAACTCTTGGCATTCACTGAAATTGAAATGTTCACAACATAGTTCTTTTTATTCTTTATCATTGTATATTCACTGAATATATCTACTATATCGATGTGAAATTGATCTTTTGTACACTAAGCTTTTTTCAAGCTTATCAAACAACTATTTTCCAACAGTCACTAAGTGGGTTCATGTAGAGAAACATGAAACAAATAAGAAAGATTACGCATAACACATGTTGTTCGCATATTACAAGTTTCAAAAAAAGGTCATAAATTTACGAATCAGGATTTTATTGAATCACAGAGCACATTGAAACGAGTTTGAAATATTAAATGACAAACGCATGCTGACGACGTCCCCTTAAAACAAGAACTGTGCATTTCATATGCATTATTTAATTCCTTGTGGGCCCCTCATATCACTGATTGACAGTTGGTATTCAGGCATAAAATGACCAGAGTCTGACTAAACATTGCATTTTGATTGTGAATAAGATAAATAACAGAAACGAAAAAGCCCTCGACCTCGAAAATGACTCTCTTTATCAGAATTATTAAAACGATAATACACAAGGTAACGAAGGAATAACGTTAGCTACACCCCACTTTGCTTTTACAGTATTCGGGATAATATTTATGCAAACTTCAAGCAGGTTAAAATCATCAGGGGGATTGTGTTGTGAATACTTTTATTTAGCATACGACACTTATACGAAATTGTTGCACCACTTGTTTAAGAAAAACAAAAGCCCCCACCCAAAAAAGCCACCCCGCAAAAAATAAAATAAACAAAACAAAACAAAAACAAACAAACAAACCGACACACAATAAATAAATAAATAAATAAATAGATAGATAGATAGATAGATAGATAGATAGATAGACAGACAGACAGACAGACAGATAAATAAATAAATAAATAAATAAATAAATAAATAAATAAATAAATAAATAAATAAATAAATAAATAAATAAATAAATACATGCCCAGTGACAAAAATGATTTTTTTTATATCGCTAAACGACTTTGAGATATCGCGAAATTGTTGGTCGCAAAATCGCATCACAAAATCGATTTAGTGATTTCAGCTATATCGCTTAATGAATCAGTGATATTACTGAATGATTTAGAGTTATTACAAAAGTTTTAGGGAAATATTTAACGTTATCTCTATATGATTTGGTGATATCGCCAAATAAGACTAAATGGCAAAACAGCTTGACACATGCCTCCGGCTGAAACCTGCTGAGGTCCACAAGTGTAGCTCAACCAGGTAATTGATAATTGATAATTTATAACTGAATATACCCCTTTACAACGGGGGCACAGCAGGCAGGGTAGAACCCGCGATGAGTCAGAAGAAGTTCCGGACATCCTTGCCTTGCTGGCACGACCAAATCTGGATATTAAACTTGTCTTTTCCCCTGAGGCTGCTGTAGCAGTGCGCCAGTTTGTAAATTTGTACATAGTCCATTTAAGGGCGTCGCACACTTTTACAGTACTTTGTAGACAAAATACGACTTTCCTCCAGAAACATGTCTTTAAATACACTAAATTCTCATTTGAAATCATATAAACTATATAGTTTCTAAAAGTAAACATTTGGATTCAGCTATTGAAAATAATAAAATCTATGCAAGTCTCAGGCAATTGAATTTTAATTGCTGAATTAAAAAACTTAATTTTGCTTATTTTGCAGAAAAAAAAAAAAAGAAAAGAAAAAATAGCTAACAACCAAAGATGGGCAACATTATTTTCGTATGGGAAATGAAACAGTACGCTTCTAGCAGGAAACCCGTATTTTGAATTTTTGATAAAGAGTTCAGTTCAAAATTTACAGGATGTTTAAAATGAATTCAAAATGAAAATAAAAAAACATAAACAGTAATAAAATTAGAACTAAGCCCATTTTCAAAAAATTAAAATACCGTTTTGGAGAGCGATATGTCTTCTTTCATAAGACAATATATGCTAATTCTGATATTTATCTTTAAAATGCAATTCTTTATTTTCATGCAAAATGTAAGATTTTTTACTACAATTTCATTACATGAATAGCGATATTGACATTTTTTATTCAGTATCAGAATCAAACTATATGTTATGTTATCTTTCAGACAATATATACTTTTTGAAGGGAATTTGATGGTAACCATAGGCAGAAGTTAAACATTTATACATAAGCGTCATAAAGTATAACACTCCTTTAAGCAGCGGCGACATCAACAAATGAATTTGTCATAATGATCCGCTTTTTACCTACATACTTATATTTTGTATGTATGTTGTGAGCCCGTGCGGGCCCAAAAAGCAATAAAGTTTATAACGTGGGCTTGTGGAGCTAAGCATCATGATTTATGGTTACAACAAAGTGACTCCGTCTACTGTATGCATTTCATATTGGCTTTCAGGCCGCTACAACTACTTAAAAACTGCGAAAAACTTTCTCTTCCACAATGAATGAATGAATGAATGAATGAATGAATGAATGAATGAATGACAGATCAGAATCAAACTATATGTTATGTTATCTTTCAGACAATATATACTTTTTAAAGGGAATTTGATGGTAACCATGGGCTGAAGTTAAACATTTATACATAAGCGTCATAAAGTATAACAGTCCTTTAAGCAGCGGCGACATCAACAAATGAATTTGTGACAATGATCTGTTTTTTGCCTACGTACTTATATTCTGTATATATGTTGTGAGCCCGTGCGGGCCCAAAAAGCAATCAAGTTTTTTTTAAAATTGTGATGTAGGCTTGTAGAGCTGCGCATCATCCATCATGTGTGGTTACAGCATAGTGCATTTTTTTTCATCCTGCATTTAATATTGGCTTACAGGCCGCTACAACCAGTTAAAAGCTGCAAAAAACTTTCTCTTCCACAATGAATGAATGAATGAATGAATGAATGAATGAATGAATGAATGAAAAATAAATGAGGTCCAGAAAGCCAGCATTCAGAAAGTTGTTTTTTATATATTAGAGGTCAAGAGCAGGTCCGGTCATGATTTCTAGGCTGGAAAGTAATTTTTGTCAAGGCCTGTTTGAATTGCTCTCTCTCTCTCTCTCCGTTTGCCTGTCTGTCTGTATCTGTCTTTTTATTTCAAAGAGTAAATGCTCTGTGCCGGTTTTATTATTTATAGGCCTATTGACTGAGACCGGATGTTTTAAGTGAATCAGAAAATCGCACGGTTATTGCATTTCCTAGTCAGCTATGATGCAACCGCGTGACAGAAAAAATTCAGAGCCAGTGCACATGATGTGATTGAATGTGGGCGTTACAATATAACACTCGCAGATAATAGAATTTTTTACCGTGCTATTGTCCCAGCATAGAAGACGAACCACAATAAATAGCCTACAGTAGATTGAAGAACTCAGCATTGAAACTACAACATTATATAGTTACTAGGGCCTACACCCTGATGACAAGTTTATGTTCCTTTTGACAGGTTCACATGTGGACAAAAATGTACTGAGATATGTTTTAATTTTGAACGGAAATCATTTATTTCAAGGGAACCCAGCAAAGAATCTGCTTTGGTTATTTGTAGGGTATTTATGTCTGTGTGCCAACAACACAGGAATTAAAGTGTGTGTGTCAACGCACACTTTTCTGTTTTTCTAGGAATTAAACTGTGTGTGTCAACGCACACTTTTCTGTTTTTCTAGGAATTCTTTATTTAAAGTGTGTGTGTCAGCACACATTTTTCTGTTTTTCAAGGAATTATGTCTGTGTGCCAACACAGACATACTGTTTTTCAAGGAATTCTTTATTTCTTTCTTTCTTTCTTTCCTTTCTTCATTCTTTCTTTCTTTCTTTATTTATTTCTTTACAGGCAAATTTGTCCGACATTTCATTTGAAAAGTATTACACGTAGAAACTCCAAACTTGGCACAATTATACTTCTATGGATGAAGTCAGGCCTTTTTATAATGAGAGGTCATGCTTTTCAGTATTATGCAAATAAAGGCTAATTAAAGTTTTAAATCTTCAATATCTTATGTACTATAGTAGATGTGGTTCCGAGTGTATAGGAATTCAATCATAGCCAGGTAAAGGTCATCTCAAATGTCAAGGTCAAAGGTCAGTTTTGAGCCAAAATGTCATTTTTGAGGTCAAGGTTCACTTCAGGTTGAGGTCATCTCAAGGTCAAAGGTCACTTCAAGGTCAGAGGCCACTTTCAATGGTTGCTTTCTTCTTGCCATAACTTGGTCAATTTTTATCCAATTTTGATCATGTTGGGCTCAAACTGTAGCTATTGTACACTGCACATTTTTGAAACTTGCATGTGACCTCTTAAGGTCAAAGGTCAAGGTCATTTTGACCTTTGAAAGTTCCGTCCAGCCATAACTTAGCCAATTTCCAACCAATTTTAATCATGTTAGACTCAAATTGTAGGTATTGCAACACTGTGTTTGTATAAGAACATGTAACCTCAAAAGGGCAATGTCAAGGTGATTTGGCCCTTTGAAAGTTTCATCTTGTCAAAACTTGGTAAATTTTCATCTGACTTGGTTCATATTGGCTTAAAATAATCGGTAATGTAACACTGTGCAATTTACATGTGACCTGTAAAGGTGAAAGGTCAAGGTCATTGGACTTTGAAATTTCCATCCAGGCATAGGCTCAAAGTGATGTGAAGTACCATAGGATAAAGTTGTAGCATTTAATATTTACAACTTTTGAAGGCACACAGACAGATTTGCTTTGAAGCAAATCTTCTTTTCTAGTTCTTTCTTTCTTTCTTTCTTTCTTTCTTTCTTTCTTTCTTTCTTTCTTTACAGGCAAATTTGTCCGACGTTTCATTTGAAAAGTATTATATGTAGAAACTCCAAACTTGGCACAATTACACTTCTATGGATAAAGTCTGGCCTTTTTATAATGAGAGGTCATGCTTTTCAAAACTTTGCAAATAAGTGCTAATTAAAGTTTTAAATCTTCAATATCTTATATACTATAGTAGATGTGGTTCCGAGTGTATAGGAGTTCGATCATAGCAAGGTCAAGGTCATCTCAAATGTCAAGGTCAAAGGTCATGTCAAAGTCAAAGGACGCTTTTAGGCCTAAATGTCATTTTTGAGGTTAAGTTTCACTTCAGGTAGAGGTCATCTCAAGGTCAAAGGTCATTTCAAGGCCAAAGGCCACTGTCGTTGGTGGCTTTCTTCTAGCCATAACTTGGTCAATTTTTATCCAACTTTGATAATGTTGGGCTCAAATTGTAGCTATTGCAACACTGCATATTTTTTAATCGTACATGTGACCTCTTAAGGTCAAAGGTCAAGGTCATTTAGACCTTCGCATGTTTCATCCAGTCATAACTTGGCCAATATTCATCCAATTCTAATCATGTTGGACTCAAAATTGTAGGTTTTGAAATACTGCACATTTTTATCAGATTATGTAACTTCAAAAGGGCAAAGGTCAAGGTCATATGGCCCTTTGAAAGTTTCATCTTGCCATAACTCGGTCAATTTTCATCTGATTTGGTTCATGTTGGGGTTAAGTTGTGGGTATTGTAACACTGTGCAATTTACATGTGACCTGTGAAGGTCAAAGGTCAAGGTCATTTGGACTTTTTAAAATTTGCATCCAGCTATAAGCTTAATGTATGTGAAGTATCAAAGGATAAAAGTTGTAGCATTTAATATTTAAAACTTTTGAAGGCAGACAGACAGATTTGCTTTGAAGTAAATCTTCTCTTCTAGTTATATATTTCGTTCCCTTGCAATACTATTGCATTACCTCAAAATAATATTAAGTTCCGTCACAATACTATTGCTTTCCCTGGAATAAGTATTTCTTTCCCTCGCAATAATATCATGTTCCTTCGAAATAATTATTTCATTTGCTCGCAATACTATTGCGTTCCCTCGAAATAAATGTTTAGTTTCTTCGCAATAACACTTTGTTTTGAGGGTATGCAAAGTATTGTGAAGGAGCGAAATTGTTTTTTTGCGGGTACACAATAGTATTGCGAGGGAATGGAATGAAAACATTTTCTTATGTCCCTTCTAGGCCATGTTGGATTGCTCCTTCTACAAATATGTATTAGGTACGTAATGTTACCTCTCGACCACCATTGCCAAGATCTCCGTGTCTGGCAAAAATTGCCCTAAACAATTAAGTTGGGTTACTCACTCGATTGTTCCCAAAAACCTGATGCCGGAAAAATGAAGATCCCGGTGGCGCCATCTCTTGGCTCCTATGGATATGGTGGTGACTTCTGGTGCGCATGCTCCCATGTTCTCCCTACCTCCTCGAGCACCATTTTTAGCATAGTGTAAAGAGTTCAGAGCTCTGTGATCTTTTGTTCGCTACCATTGTTGCAGTGCTGCTTGCACTTACCCTTCTGATAGCTTATATTTGATCTATGGATACCTGTGGAAATGTGGGAGTAGAGCTAGTCATGTTGGCATGAAACCAAGTTTCCCAAGATGGTGTCTGGCAAATCAGATGGCAGACAGAGGGAGGGCAGTGCCCACCAGGCAATCACTGCTTGGCACAGAGCCGTAAGTGTTGATCCATTGACTTCTTCTCCTTCCTTGTCATTGAAAAGGTCAGAAGAGGGATTTATTGATCAACATCATGGCAACCTCGGAGGACCATGGCCATTTTGTTAGCAACTTGGCCGTGCGTGAAAACATGTCAGTTTTGTGTTGTTTAGGGAAAGGACAAGTGGCTGCTCAATGAGCAGGCCTGGAGAAAGAGCAAGGTGGCACCTGCTGTTGCAGCCAAAGGCTGAGCCTCGGACTCTGACTCCATTGTCTACACTTCTCCAGTGACTCCACTAGAGAAGTGTAGAAAATTCCATATGGAATGTTCACAGGCTCAGGTGGCCACCATCTCTACACCTGAAACCCTGGAGGAGTAAGGAGAGGAGGCAATGCTGTTGCAAGCAGGGCAGCAAGAGATCACCTTTTGGGGATCTTGAGGCCTCAGCTCAACTGAAGGTGATGGCAGGTGTTCGCTTGGCCAGTGACCCGAGGCTTTTGGTAGCCTTAGAGTCTATGGCTAGGACTGCACAGATGCAACTCGATCTGTTCAGGGCCCTGAATACTCCCTCTCAGCCTACCACTTTGGAGTCCCCTCCGAAGAGGCAGGCTAAGCATGTTTGGATCTCTCAAAAGCTTGGGTTGGAGCACATCGAGTCCAGACCCCATAAGTTGGTACACCCTTGATGGAAACCTATGGGGTTTTGTCCAGGCTACTTCCCAAACTCCCGGGTCCGAGAGCTCAGGTCCAGAGTCCTAGCATGTCTGAGCATGGAAGAGGGTACCCAGGTCTATGGTGGAATCATCTACTTGTAGTGAGCCTTTGCCTTCTCTGGTCCTGCCCACTGTCATGCCAGCTCTGCCAAGATAGAGAAGCTGGCAATCTCACTAACTCCAGCCTTCAAGCTGGGTACCCTGCCTCCCTCCCTGTAGAGGCAAACAGAACTCAAGCTCCAGGAGGAGCAGCAGTTGCAGAGGGAGACTTCATCTTCATCTGCCCCTTTACCATGCCTTTGTCATGCCTGAGCAGACCATCTCAGATGAGCAGCTTATTGCCTCTACTTTGAGTCTGCTCTTGCTCTATTTACAGCTTCAGGAGCTCCCACAGCTCTTGCAGGTCCTCTCTGGCCAGCAGACCTCTGGGGCAGCTGTGGCCCCTGCACTGTGCCTCTCAGAGACTGAGGAATTCTTGGAACTCCAGCAGGTAGCCTGCAGCCAGCAGACTTTCTGAGATGGTGGCAGTTGTGTCTCCCACACTGAGTCCTTCAGAGGTCCTGCTAACTTGCCCCAAGTGAGAGGAGCAGATGCAGGACATGACAGAGGCTACCATGACTTCCAAGGAAGATGTCAGTATCGAGGCCTGGTGACAGAATTGCTTCTGTCACAAGTGGCTGCCCCATTTCCATCAGCCAAACAGCTGTTCAACAAGGACTTGGGTCTCCTTGCCCCTCTTGAGCATCCCAAGTCTTCGGACATTGATACCGATGAGGAGGAGAAGCTCCTGCTTTTGGATTTGTGTGCCAGAGGGTCCCAGCTGCTGGATTCCAGCCGACCTTCATGCTCTCATAATTGCTCTGAGCATCTGTTGAGCAAGTGGAACCCCCTTCAGCATCCATGGATACAACCCCTGCTCTACCCCAGGGCTTGGCTATGTAAAAGCCCTTATTTGGAGCCTGGTGGGTGACCAAGCCCGGTCCCTCCAATGGAGGAGAAGTGAGGGCCCATTGCCATGTCCTGCTGGGGCTTATCCCTGGAGGATGCATGGCATAAGACACCCATCTCTTTCTAGCTCTTCTTAGCCAAGTTCTATGATCAGATGATGACCAAGATTCACAGCATCCTCCTGCCCATGGAGCCCCTGACTTCTGGCTATCTGTGACAAGGACGACTCCTCTCCTATCCAGCCATTCAGGGAGAGTGGTACTCTGAGCCTGAGCAGATTTTTTCCGTCACATCCTCTTCCAGTGGATTTGGATTGGAAGGAATTTGATTTATCCACAGCTGAAGTCTGTCTTTGTGAACACCTTCCAGACACTGAAGGAGGAGACCAGGGGCTCTGTCCTTATTGTGTCTTCCTCTGAAGTCTCCTTTGCAGCTTTGAGGTCTATCTTGGAGGACCTCCAGCAATCTAATCAGGTCACAGAGGGATTCCAGGACTGGCTTGACCAGGCCACTTTGCTCACAATATCTTTGTTGAGAGCAATTGATCACCAGGTAAGACAGCCTGTATGCTTGGGGTGAACCTGCATTTGTTAAGTAGGGATGCCCACCTCCAGGGACAGAAGTTGTGGGACCCAATTTTTCACAGAGCAGGAGTGGGGCCTCTCTTCTCTAGCACTCTGTTTAGAGGAGATATGGCAAATGTCATTTGCCTGATGCAGGATCTTCAGGCCTGCTTCTGCTCGTGACAAGTGCAAATGCAAACTTCCAGTTTAACCTTCACTTATCCTGAATCTACAGGCCCTAGTGGTGGATATGGACCTCAAATAATGGAAAACTTGTCCATTAACACTCACTTCCAAGGCTTGAAGAAGCAAGATCCATGCTCTAGCACACAATGGAATCCAGTGGTCACTGGACCACTCCCAGGAGACCCGGAGGCATTACTTGGGCTTTCTTGTAAAGAACCAAGATCCATCTATGGCAGAAAAGGGTTTCATCCTTTCTCCGATGTAGAGGGCTCTTCCCTCAGAGGAAAGAGCCCTGTGACTGGTGAAAGGACTGCATTGGTATCTCTCACACATGGATGATGTCAGGGATCAGAAGTGCACCCTCTTTTTGCCCCTGGGAAACCCTGGGAATCAGCAAGTTTGCCAAAACATGATCTCAATGTGGATCAAGCAGACAATCCTGGAGGACAACAAAAATGCTTTGGATAGACCTGCAGCACTAAGGCAAGTCTCGGTCATAGCTGATGAGGTGCCAGTCTTTAATGTCTCCTGGTATGCCCTAAGAAATATTGCCGTTGTTGATATGCTCTAGGTCTGCTGCTGGTGATCATCAATGTCTTTTGCTGAGCACTACTTGCCTCACTTGACAGTGCTTGAGGACGGCATGTATGCCTTTGCCGGTTAAGCAGGCCCTTTGCATAGGTTCCTGATACTTGTCCATCAGACTTCCCTTGTCCCCTGAGGGCACCCACATGTTCCAGTTTATGGTGCCCTCGGGTTTTTGACTCAGATGCAGTTTATAGGTCAGTCTAGAGTAGGGCTAGACCTTCTTTCAGACTTGGATTGGGCGGATGTCCTCAATGGCCTCAAGTTCAGAGCCAGTGGACCTATTTTTGGACACTGTCTCATGGAACCATATAACTGGTCCCCTGTGTCTGCCATGTTTTCCAAGACACACCAGTCTTGTTAGATCTCCAGGACCAGAAGAATGGAAATAGACAGCATATACCAATGAGGCAGACAGCTACCAGGTTGGCGGGCAATTTCCGGGGGGGGGGGGGCAGTGCAGTCCCATGCTGATTGGTAAGGAGGGTTTCCAGGTTTTGGCAAGGATTTTGCTGTTGGTGGCCTCTAGTCCACATACCTCTGAGGTTTTCTTCTTCAGACGTCGCTCCTCACTTGGACTGATGGTTCCCCTCAGGCTGTCGGTTCCGGCAGTCTTTGGTCAGTATGCCAGAGATGCAAACTGTCCCTCATCATCAGGGACAGTCTCTGAAATTAGCTGAAATCTTGTCCAACTTACCAGTGTTTGTCTGACATTGAAACTGAGTATTTTACATATATTCTTTGTTAAATATGCTCTGTACCTGATGTTCTCACTTAAATGTCCCTAAAATGGAATTTGGAAGTTGCCATCTCTGGTATGCATGTAATGTTGCACCCTCCTGCACTGCATTTGTACATTGGCAATGGTGGTCAAGAGGTAATATTACGTAATTAATACGTACAATTTTCAGTAATTTCGGTATTAGTAATTATACTTACATCTGGACCACCAGAGAAGCCCAACCGACCACCCTGCTTCCTCCATGCAGGTGATGTCAACTGATCAATTGTCCAGGAGGAAGGAAAACACGAGAGCCTGCCCACCAGGAGTCACTACCGGATCCATATGAACCAAGAGATGGCGCCACCGGCAATGTCAGGTTTTTGGAAACAATCGAGTTAGTAATCCAACTCAATTTTGTGAGGCGATTTTGTCCAGACACGGAGGTCTTGGCAATGGTGGTCGAGGTAAGTATATACTTGCTAATACCGAAATTACTGAAAAATTCTCGTTTTCATTGCGAGGGAACGAAACAATATTGCGCGGGAACGCAATATTTAAGGTGAAGGCAAGAAATAAAAAAAATCTCATGCTCCCTCTAGGCTGCGTATTTTAGAGTCAGACTGTGAAATAAATAAAGTGTAAGAAGACACAGTTAAAATAAATATTGTATCGATGGAAGACGGTGAAAAACTGACCACAAACTGACCTTTCACTGTGTCAGTGTTTTTGTAAATTTACACAAACTGATTCGGAGCTGGGTCCCCCTTAGTGAGCCACCGGTGCAAATATTATGAGTGCGGTAGAGGAAAAAAAGGAGGGGAGGGGGTTGAGAACGAAAGAGTAAGCGGAGATCTGTAATACCCAAAGCCGACATGACAAATCTATTCAGTTGCATGTACAAGCGACTCACAATTGCATTAGTTCCTCACCGTAATGAAAATAAAATTTGTCTAACATATAATGAAATGACCTAAACCATTTTAATTACGGTGGACGTACGCGCCTGTACTTCAAAAAGTTTAAGGGGCAATAGGAACAACAGTAACAAAAAACAAAAAACAAAAAAACAAAAAAACAAAACAAAAAACAAAAAGAAAACAAACAAACAAAAAACAAAAACAACAACAAAAAACAAAACAAAACAAAACAAAAACAAAACCCAACATATTCTCACTTCTGATGGCCCATGATTGCGTCAAATTTCGTATATAAAAGTCCACAGGTTCTCCCAAACACAGTATCCATGCACTTTTTAAAAATCTGCCTTTTCAAATTATTTAATAAATGGACAAGTGAGGGTGGACAATGGAGTTTGCCAACCATGCAGATTTACTGCTCATTGCAGATGAATAACAAGATAAAAGACGAACAGATCCGCGCTTCAATCTACAATGTCCAGGCGCCCGGAAACACCACTGAGGATACAATAGAAGTATATAAGGCATGGGCTACGAAGTACGAGCAGGTGCGTAGACATTACCTCCCTGTCCCTTTAGGAGAAAAATGTGATACCCAAAACTGTCACCAACGCGGAACCATGATGTCTTTTTGCTTTTAGAATACAAGCAAATACATTTCTTTTTCTACCACCTTATGCCAGGCTACTGAAATTTTAGCATTAGTCGGGAGATTTGAGATTTATAAGGACTTTCTCAGTGTTTGTGAGAAGCTAAAGTAGACATCATTGCAATCAATTACAATAATGTTATAATCATACAAGTATAAACATATCTTGTTTTATGCTTTATGCTTGCAAGTCTATTTAAACTTGGGGATTTTTGTCTGCAATGTCGAAATGTCTTGTAAAATTCTACTGTAGTGTACAATGCCTAAAATCAATCTTGTTTTTCTAAAATTTGCAGAGATAAGTGACAAAAACCACGTGTCAATAGATACTATTCATGACATTGGAAATTTTGGTGGTATGATAATTTTTGTTGCATTTATTGAATAGACATTCTTTATTGACATAGCAAATGTGAACAAAAATTTTCCACCAAACATATCTATTTTGGTGAAAAATGTGGAAAATAAAACGAGAAGTTTCAAATCTAAAGTTCAATTGAAAAACATGAGATGCCGCTAGATTAACACAAGTTAAGATTTGAATTCAAATGTATTCAGTTTGCATGAATTCAAGACACTTGTTTAGGAGTCTTTCAGGAAAGAGGCCACACGGTGTGTTGACTGATTTTCGAATTCCAAAATTCACGGGTTGCAGAAAAACAAACAAGGCAAAGTGTGTGTGTGTGTGTGTGTGTGTGTGTGTGTGTGTGTGAACAAAATTAAGATAAGCACGCAAAAATGGCAAATTGTAAAATATAGCAGACATCAAAGACCTGTGATCCCCATAATGAACAGCATCTGCAAGTATTGGTAAAAAATATGGATGATGCACGACTCTTTCTGCTTGAATGTCCTAATAATATCTGTAGTGATATCCGTAGTAATATACTAACATTTTACACTTGATCCAAACAGATACAGAGGCATATCGCCGTGAAGTTGTTTCTTCAAACCATTCTTTATTATTTTGAACAAGAGATTAAAAACTATATATAGACAAGAAAAGAAAAAAAACATTATTATCAAATTGATTTCTTAATAGGTTCCTGTACCAATGATCACATACTGGTATCAAACACCCTCATCGATAAACATGCAAAATTATGTCGAAATGGCAAACACTTATTTGCATGTATTATTGATTTTAAACAAGCATTCGATAGAGTTTGATATGAAGGCCTATTCTTTACAGTACTATATAACAACATACAACTGGCTATACGTATAAAATGACAAGGGACATTTATAACAGAGTTTCGATGCGGCTAAAATTTTCAGATGATATCGCCGATCAAATCTTTCTCAATGACGGTGTTAGACAAGGTTGCTCTCTCAGCCTTACGCTTTTTAATATTTGCATTAACGATCTTAAGAAAGTTTCGATGATAATGGTAACACCGTTACCATAAATAACAGAGACGTAAATCGCTTGTTCTGTGCGAGCACTGTGCGTCTTGTTGCGTGCCTTCCCTGCTCCTCCTTCCACCCCGTGCTTCCTCCTGCTAGCTTTGCTGCCTTGCACGATGTTGGAGACCTTTCGCAACTCCCGAGTTTTTCGAGAACGCGGCCGTAGACCCTGGCGAGGGACATATATAAAGGCCACAGAGCCCCTTTACTGATTATGGTTACATGCTTTCTGCATGATAACTTTTACCTTGGAGCTAGAACTTTTATATTGCCCAGTTTTATGGTTCTCTGTAAAGGCTAGGTTGAGTTTGAAGATGGGTGACCTTGACCTAATTTCAAAGGTCACAGAGCCATTTGGTTGAATACTGTTTCTGTATGATAACTTGCATTTTAGAGGTAGCACTTTTATATTGCACAGCTTTATGGTTGCCTATAAGGGCTGGTTTGAGTTTGTAGATGGGTGACCTTGACCCAGTTTTCAGGGTCACACACAGACAGTAGACTTCCTGTGGTGCTTGCACAATAACTGAAGAAGGTCAAGTGAAAATGAGTGACCTTGCTCTAATTTCCAATTTCTTCACCTGATTCATACCTGCCGCGTTGGCTCCTTGTCTGCACACGTGGTGGTTTGTACCAGGTGAGTCCCGGGTGCCTTCTCGGGAAACCCTGTTTTTGACAACCCGCGTACTAACAATACGCTGGTCTAGCGAAAGGGGTCTGTTAACTGCCCACACGCTCACGTCGCCTTCTCGCCACTATGCTGAGTGCGCTCGGTCTCTCGCCGCACAGGTATTCCATGCACAGAAAGGGTGGGGCTTCCCTTTGTTACAACATTGGTTGCGATTTCGCGCACTTGAGTGCATGGGGGAGGGAAGGTGGGTGAGCTAGTGATGCGGTATTCCGGTGTACCTTTTCTGACCTCAGCGCGCAAGCTGTTTTACCTACGCAGATGTCTACTCATATCTTGTCCTCTTAATACAGTTTGGCGTTCTTTACTTCTCCCTACTACTTTGGTGGCGTACACTCAGCTTACGTGCACGCAGTAGTTTATTATTATAGGTTGTAATTAATGAGCTTAGTGGATGTCATTAAAGTATTTGTTTCGCCATTCTGTGTTGTGTCTTTCCTGACCGGTACCAAATGTGTTGGGAATAGATGCTATTCATTCCTTGGCATTGGCGCCGGCCAGTAACCGACCTTTGACCCTGAGTGACCGCTGGTGCACCGAGATCAGGGTTGGGCACTTTACACATGGGTTCGGCTTCCCTCCCTCACTTTCAGTTCAGTTCACTTGCCTGCCCTCCCTGGATCCCCAGTTTCCCATTTATTGTTATATTAATTGTTTTGTTTACTGTTGGTGCTTAGTGGCGCATACTCAGCTTACACTACGCTCATTTAACTTACTTAAATGAGTTTAGTGGATGTCATTAAAGTATTTATTTCGCCATTCTGTGTTGTGTCTTTCCTGACCGTTACCTAGTGTCGAATATATTCATACCGATAAATGTCAATGGATATCGTTGCAAATTGTGTTTCACCAGATGAGTTTCAAAATACGTATCGGAAAATACAATAAATCTGTATTTTCTTTTGATATCTTTCAAAAGAGATTTAAAATTTTGTAACAGTCAATGTAAAAAAATATGCCAAATAACGCATAGAAATGGAGAACACGTATACAAAAACGTCTTCAAGATGAGATAAAGTGATTATTTACCATGAGAAGCTTAGAGTTGCTGCATGCAGTCGTTTTCAATTTGCAATCACCGAAAATGGGAGCACATAAAGTATAGACACATTTGTTTTATACATGGATTGTGAAAGAAGTCAAGCATTGACTTATCGAGTCACTCTCCATGGCACAGATGTTGGCGTACTCTTCCTACCTTGTCTGAGGAAACTGAAGAACTCGGAGAAAGCCACCGTGCACAGTTAACGTGTTAGGAACTTTCTCCACATGCTTCCCAGGACGAGAATCGAACCCGGGTCGCAGTGATGAAAGCCGAGCGTCTTACCGCTCAGCCAACCGTGAGCACATAGCATGCATTAGTCTTATCTTAGTGACAGACAACAAAGAGTAGTTTTGGATGGCACTTTTCCAGACTTTATCAATATTGCATCAGGTGTGCACCCGGGTTAGTCGTCTTTCCCCTCTGTTCTTCTTAGTTTTCACCCGTGATCTTGTTGACTATCCCTCATGTTCCGTGTACATGTTTACCGATGATACTTCTCTGATCGAAATTGATACCCCTGAACCAATTGTCATCAGTTTGAATGAAAATTTATGAGTGGTAGTAGAATGTGGATGTAAATGGAACGTTGACTTTAACCCACTGAAAACTGATCAAAGGGAAATCTCAACAAAAACAAACAAACTAAATCACCCTTCCTTACATTTCATGGGAAAAATAGTTAAGAGGATACTTGAACACAAAGATCTTGGTGTCATCCTCTCACACAATCTATCATGGAACAGCCACATAAAATCATTTTTAAATAAGGTTTATATATGTATATATATATATATATATATACATATATATATATATATATATATATATATATATATATATATATATATATATATATATATATATATATATATATATCAAGAACATGTATGTTTACTTTACCTTGGAATGCTTTAGAATCTATTTATACAGGGGGGTATCAGGTTAATTTTGGAGTACCCAGCGCCCATTGTCGATAGTTATTCTTTTAAGTCTGCTATGTTCAAATAGTCAAATAGTCGGTCCATGGTTCAAATCACTTCAATATAGAGATAAATTAATGGTAACGGAACTCATGAATACATCTAGCTGTGTCAAAGTTCTCAATTGTTTAGGGTGGCTTAGCCTTGCTGAAGGACACAAGTACAATAAACTGGTGCTTTATTTTAAAAACATAAATGGCTTATGCCCCACTCATCTGATTTCTCTTCTTCCAACACAAAATCAAGAAAGACAATCACTACTTATGTGGCCTAGCTGACAGACATTTCACCGTCGCTTTGGTAATATATATTTACAGAAGCTTTGTACCCTCTACAACTCAACTCGGGAACTCCTTATCGGAAAATCTACGTGCTTCTGGCTCCGTTTTCCGCTTCAAGACGCACCCGGAACTCTTTCCTTTCCCGCTAGGCCAGGGCACGGTCCCCGTAATATTAACATATTAATCAACCGCCTTGACGCCCATTTGTTTTCCAGAAGTCCGAAAAAAATTCATCTAAACTGTATATGTGGATCCCAGTCGAAAATAACGTGTTACTTTCTTCTGCAGGGTCCCCTTTATTCTACATCAGACAAATTCTTTTGGCTAGGTTGTCGGATATCTTTCTTACTAATCATCTCAATATACTCTTTGATGATCTTTGCACCCTCGAGAAGGTAAAAATTTGATGACTCGGCCACAGTAGGCTCTCTTCTGACTCAAAATGTAAATTGTTAGATGCCACAATGGGGTTAATATCAACGAGATTCTTAGCAAATGACAGTGAAGAGGTTTGACCTGCTAATTCATGAAGTAGTAATCGTCTACCGTCTGTTGTTTTCCTCTCTCTCTCTCTTTTCATTTTTATTTGTATACTTAACTGTTTTGTTGTATTTTTACCCCTTTTCAGCACTTTTTGTATTGGTACATCTGATTTTTATCTTGCACCATTTCTGTTCAGAACTAGATACAATAATGTGAAGTTCCAGCTTGCGCGGGTCGTCCCTGAAAAATTAAGAAGAGGTTGTGAAATAGACATATTTTGCATGTTTATTTGCTCAGTGAATAATCATTCATCTCAAGGTATAGCACCAATTCAGTCCTTTATTTATATCTGATTGATAAACGACTGTTAAAGGATCACTGGTATTCATGAGACTTGAAGGCGCGGACATTGCAGCCTATGCCGATTTCAGTGACACTAGTACATGGGCTCACAATTATATAATTTCTTTGGACAATTGGATATCAATTATATTACAATAATTTCGATCCGAAATCGGAGAAAATCTTTGCGTTGAAATCTCAGAAGGTTGCAATTACTTTGGGGTACCCGATTACAAGATACAATAGTTACTTTTATTAAAAGGCAATGATTAAAAAGTTGTAGATATTTTTTGTTGAGATTGCATCGTGTCATCGCTCTCGTAGTCCTGGGCTGACATTTCTGTGATTTGGTGCAGATTGCTGCATCTAACTTCTCAATTTTATAACAAGTAAGACATCAGAGTATAAAACGTGATATGACTCTTACTGTCCAGCCATTTATATGATACATCACCATGCATGTTTCATCAGTACTTTCGTGGGCTAGACCCCCCCCCCCCCCCAACCCTGGCTTCATGCCTATGAAGCGTCAGTGCATTTGTTTCACACTACTGTTTGTTACTGATATCAGATGCTCTTGCTGGTTACTTCTATCGCCCCGTGTTCATCAAATTATGCTGTGTCCACAGGAAGTCCTTTCGATAGGGTACCAACCTCACAAAATTGCAGCTGACCGACTGGCCCAACAGAAACTACCCAAAGATGCACGTATACTGGATGTTGGAGCTGGCACCGGCTTGTGTGCAGAAGCGGTGAGTATAAACAACTGCCAAGGGTCCGTCCAAACATTTATTAAGCATCCATAAATGAAAAGTAATTCTAATTGGTAATTGGATGTCACGATCAAATGATCTGCAAAAAATATTGGTTGTTGAGTGAGTGTTGAAAATTTGCATCGCAACTCTTCAGATAGACTACTGACATAGCTACTAAAAACTAACTGATATGACAATCATACGTGATCAGCTTAGATTTGTGAGGTTGCCAGGCGAGCGAAAGGACTCCACAGGAACTTCACCTGACGCTCAAGTTGTGCGGGCTGGTACTCGTAACAGGTAGGATATATTTCTGTACAAAGTGGGGGGGGGGATGGTCAGTACTCTGGTACAGGTAATCAGTTTTCTAGAGTACGGAGTACGAAAAATAAAAATCTTTCAAAATTTTGGATAGTACGAAGTACGTAAAACAAGAGGGCTTCCAGTACGCCAGTACGGTAAATAAAAAGCCCCAGTAAGCCAGTGCTGGAAACCCCTTACCGACCCTTAAAGTACGTACAACGTACATGGCCCTATAGGATGTATTCATATCTAAATGCGGTCCTACTCTAACACCTATTGAGCAAAAGAGGGAGCCACCTGCATCAGGGCAGATCCATGTGTTTAGCATGGTCAAAAGTACTTTCTCAACAAAAAGAACAACACAAACACATAATAATCTGAAGAAAATGTATTAACATATATTTGAAACATAAAGGATGCCTAAATTGATTAGAAATGGGCTCTCTTTTGGTTGAAAGGGTGTTATTTATGGATGTTTATGTAGTATGTAATACAAATCTGCACTGATCTTGGTGGAAGCATCAGTCTGTTACCCTGACAACACAGGAAGTGAGCAGGATTACAGTTAAATATGAATGTCTCCTATTAGTTGCACACCTGTATTATTTTCTTATCTATCATACATGAGCTTACTTCTCCGTAACATGCGCACGTGCTTAAACTGCATCCATTAAACTACAAGCAGTATGAATGGCGACATCTATTCTCCCTGACAAAATATGTAAATATTAGCACCAGTTGCTCAGCAAAGAGGGTCAAATGTAATGGTTTCGCTGGATGTGACATGTGATATCATGGTACACTGAAAACTTCGGTGCTGGCTTCACTATACCATAGAGCAGATCATATCGTTTCCTTTTGATAACCGAAGTCAATCAGCATCTGTTACTTTTCATTGTAGGTGTTCAAATTATTATGTTGTCCTATGGCTAAGACAACAGCAAAGTAATAATTGCCCATGTTATTCAGTGTATTGTGGTCTGGAATTTATACCGCTCACCTATTAAAAAAAAAAAAAAAAAAGAAAAAAAAAAAAAAAAAAAGAAAGAAAGAAAAAAACGACGCCGATATAACATGCCAAATACCGTGTTACATAATATATGACTTGTATCTTGTAATCGATTTTGATAAAATGGCCATATTGGCCAGACCCGTATATGTGTAACTTGTTAACTTGTCTGGCTGTCTGACACACCAATATATGATCTCATTTATGCTAGTTCAATTTGGAAATCCATCACCATAAGTGATATTGAGACGGTAATAAGAAAAAGGGCAGCCGACAAGACTGTCTCCATTTGATAGAAACACCCCCCCCCCCCCGCCAAGGCCCTACAAGTAGAATTAGAACCAAATAAACTTTCGGGTGAGTCTTGTTTTGGGACCCTATTCTGATGTGCAGGAGTAGACTGTAACCCCCGTTTTTGCTTTTTCTTATGCTGTATTGTATTTTAAGAATTATTGTTTAAATATACAACTGCTTTGCATACCATACGTGTACTTCATTCTTGCCCAATCTTGGGGGTTCCAAACGTTTTATCAATGTTTCACTTTCGAGACATGTTTACTGTGTTTTGTTCCTGCTTGATGCAGTTAATAAATGACCACGGTTATACCAATATCGAGGCTTTAGACGGTACACAAAAGATGCTTGACATAAGTGCTACTAAGAAGATCTATCGACAATTACACTGTCTTTTGATTGGTGATGGGCGCAAGTTACCCTTTGCTGACAGTAAGTTTTCCTTTATGAACAATAATAAAGCATCAAAATCAAATCAGTAGAGTTCAAATTAATGGGAATCTAGTTCCATCGAGAAATTAAATATGCACCGTTCGTACACAATGGTTTCGTGGCAACAAATACAAGGCACATTATACTTTCACATTATACATTCTCGACAGCTTGTAAATTTGAGATATATTTATGAGACTGCGCCAATGATCGTAAGGGTCAATGTTGGGACATCGCCGTTGTTCCTAAGATACAAATGAATGATTGTAAAAGATGACCTATGAAAAACAGCCTACCTTCTGGCCTCTGCAGACAAAGAAGATTAAGATGAAGAGTCGACAGGCGCTACCTATTTGCACAATGCACTTGCCTTTTTGGAGCACGATACAAGTCAATATGTCTAAACCTGAACAATTTGAAATTAAAAATTGTGCGAACTCTAATCATGCACCTGTGTGATTGTAATTTACAAGATAAACAGATACAAAGTACTAGAAAATATATTTGCAGTTTGTTAGCTTCCAAAAAATACATACTTTATATCCAATTAAAAGTAAGTTATGTAATGCAGGGCATGCTCAGTGAAAACTGACTAATGTGCTGAAATACTCGTGTACTACTGTGATCGGGTAGAATGGAACACCCTTCGCCTATCAGAAGACTAATAGTATTTACTGCGAGACTAATGTGAGCCAAATAACGAGAAGAAGAAGGAGGAGGAGGAGGAGGAGGAGGAGGAGGAGGAGGAGGAGGAGGAGGAGGAGAAGAAGAAGAAGAAGAAAAAGAAGAAGAAGAAGAAGAAGATTGGGCAACAAATGGATCATAAACACAAAAAACCTCAGAAGAAAACTAGCTCTTCCTCATAGGTCTTTCGATATAAGTTTGACTGCCGTACACTTGTATCTAGTGACCTAGCTATGAACATAATCAGAGAATAAATATCACGGAGTATGTGGAACTAATATGCTAATGTGAGAGCGAGGAACAAAAAAGTACTTTACATTACGTCCTATAATGCTTTTTTTTATACATGTACATGTGTATGTACATGTATGTGTACATCCATTTGTAAAATATGTATGAAATATATATATATAAAATCAGAATTGAGGTAGCACTTGCTAACATGTATATTTGTCATTCATTTATTGACAGACACGTATGATGCTGCGGTTTTGTCTGGGATTTTTTTAGAGGGACACGTCAAGTGTGACTGTTTTGAAGAGCTTATTCGTATTGTCAAACCAGGTAAATTTTACAATTTCGACCCAAACACTACAACGGCATGTACTGGTAACTTATCTGAGCAATGGTGTTAATTTATTTATATAAATTCACGTTTTCCCACACCGAGATGATATATTTTCATTTTTTTAATATGTAAAATGATGGAATCGTCCTGTCACAGAGCGAAATTAGATTCCAAGTGATGTTTTTTTCACAACGCATCTATGACAATGTGACTACATCACAATATACCATCTCTGTAATTGGAGTAAAGCAGTAGATCGATAACTCGTCTTGTAATGGTTCATGGATAGACTGGTGTGTTCATGTTGGCACAGGTGGATACATTGTCAATACAATGCGGGATGAGGTTCGAACCAACGTTCCAGAATACAGAAAACTGGACGCAGTGCTTCAAAGTCACGTGGACAATGGGCAATGGGAAAAGGTCCTGGAAGAAACTACTCTGTACTACTATTTGGACAAGCCCGCTATTACCTGGGTATTCCGGGTAAAATAAGACATACAAATATCAATTATTTCCACGGAGTTAAAGAAACTGGGTATTATAATATAGCAGAACATGCCTGGTTGTATCTTTTTTCACATATAAAACTATTAACTTTTTGAAACTTTCATAAATAGGAACCATGCAAATATATTATGGATATTAGAAAGGTATAACTGTATGTAGGCATTAATATAGAAACACATAACCATGACCACATGTTTTAATGTCAATCAAAAGAAACCAATTTGATCTGGTTGACATGAGATTGCAAATGTTAAGGAAAGATGTTTCATATGTGAAAAAAAGTTTTACGTATTTGTGTAAATTAGGCCCGATTTACCAAAACAAAAGCCACCTTCACAGTTAGATCGATCACATTTTAAAGACAATAAAAATCGCTCACAGCACAGCGTGTTTGTTTACTGTGCTAAGTGCTTTATAACTTATATCTTATCTATAATACCAACATGACGAATTTTATATACTTGAAACATAGACTGGGCTCCAACCCAGGATTTGAGAGAAAATATCCAGGATAATCTTAGATGTATCCCTCAGTGTTTGTTGATGCTAATTTATCCGATAAGGCGTGTAATTCGCCCCGGGTGTGTTTGCTGGTACTTCGATTTTATCTTGACGAGAAAGTGGTTTCTTTTGTTGTCACTCTGGGAGGGACTTTTTTTTTTTTATCAATCAGTGTTTACAATTACAATTAATATGAACAAAAGGAACCTTAACTTGCTCGACAGTGCATCAATGTAGTTGTTTATAGCATGAACAATATCAGATATGTCGTTCAAAGCAGAAATGTTAATCTCTCTCTCTCTCTCTCTCTCTCTCTCTCTCTCTCTCTCTCTCTCTCTCTCTCTCTTTTTCTCTCTCTCTGTTTTTCCCCTTTTTTGGCAGCAAATTCAGGACTCTTGCAAAGGATGGGGTTAGCGTCTCACTTATAATTTCTAGAACTACACCCAACGGTACATGTAGGGACATATACAATACCCAAACAACAACCAATGCAGATTACTTGTCGCGTCCCCTTGAAATAATGATTTCCGTTCAAAAATAAAACATGTCTTAGTACATTTTTGTCCCCATTTGAGCCTGTCATAAGGTACATAGACTTGTCATCAGGCTACAGGCCCCAGTAACTATACAATTTTGTTAAGTCTTCTATTTTGGAGCAATAGCATGGTAAAAATTATATTATTTGCAAGTGTTATATTATAACGTCCACATTCAATCATGTGCATTGGCTCTTAATTTTGTCTGTCACGCGGTTACATTATATCTGACTAGGAAATGCAAAAAAAAAAAAAAAAAAAAAAAAAAAAAAAAAAAACCACACTGCAATTTTCTTATTCAGTGAAAATATCCAGGCTCAGTCAATATAAACAAAACAAACCAGCACAGAGCGAAATAATTCTTTGAAATAAAAAAGACAGAGACAGACAGACAGACAGACAGACAGACAGACAGACAGACGGGGGGACGGACGGACGGAGAGACAGCAACTCAAACAGGCCTGGACAAAAATTACTTTCCCAGCCCATAAATCATAACCGGACCTGCTCTTGACCTCTAAAATGAAATACTACTTTCTAAATGCTGTCATACTATAGATCATTAATTTTTCATGCTTTCATTTATTTATTGATTCATTCATTGTGGAAGAGAAAGTTTTTCGCAGCTTTTAACTAGTTGTAGCGGCCTGTAAGCCAATATGAAATGCATGAAGTAGACGGAGTCACTATGTTGTAACCATAAATCATGATGCTTAGCTCCACAAGCCCACATTATAAACTTTATTGCTGTTTGGCCCGTACGGGATCACAACATATATGCAAAATATAAATACGTAGGTCAAAAGCGGATCATTATCACAAATTCATTGGTTGACGTCGCCGCTGCTTAAAGGAGTGTTATACTTTATGACGAATTATGTTTGAGTGTTTCACTTCTGCCTATGGTTAGCATCTAATACCCTAAAAAAGTATATATAGTCTGAAAGAAAACATAGCGTCTAGTTTTATTCTGATACTGAATATAAAATTTTAATGTCACTAATGATGTAATAAAATTTTCATTAAAATTCTTAAATTTTGCATAATTTTTTAAAATTTTAAATTCAATATAAACATCCTGTATATTTTGAACTAAACTCTATCAAAAATTCAAAATACGGGTTTCCTGCCAGAAGCGTACTATTCCATTTCCCACCAGAAAATAATGTTGCCCATCTTTGATTGTTTTGCTATTTGTTACGGTGCGACTTCTATTTTGGGACAATAGCACGGTAAAAAATTCTATTATCTGCGAGTGTTATATTGTAACGCCCACATTCAATCACATCATGTGCACTGGCTCTTAATTTTGCTTGTCACGCGGTTGCATCATAGCTGACTAGGTAATGCAAAAACCGTGCGATTTTCTGATTCACTTAAAACATCCGGTCTCAGTCAATAGGCCTATAAATAATAAAACCGGCACAGAGCATTTACTCTTTGAAAAAAAAAGACAGATACAGACAGACGGGCGAACGGAGAGAGAGAGAGAGAGAGAGAGAGAGAGAGAGAGAGAGAGAGAGAGAGAGAGAGAGAGAGAGAGAGAGAGAGAGAGAGAGAGAGAGAGAGAGAGAGAGAGAGAGAGAGAGAGAGAGAGAGAGAGAGAGAGAGAGAGAGAGAGAGAGAGAGAGAGAGAGAGAGAGAGAGAGAGAGAGAGAGAGAGAGAGAGAGAGAGCAATTCAAACAGGCCTTGACAAAAATTACTTTCCAGCCCAGAAATCATGACCGGACCTGCTCTTGACCTCTAATATAAAAAAAAAAAAAACACAATTTCCTAAATGCTGGCTTTCTGGAGCTCATTTATTTGTCATTTATTATATTCATAGTGGAAGAGAAAATTTTTTTGCAGCCTTTAACTAGTTGTAGCGGCCTGTAAGCCAATATTAAATGCAGAATGTAGAAAAAGGCACTATGCTGTAACCACACATGATGGATGATGCGCAGCTCTACAAGCCTACATCACAACTTGAATAAAAAACTTGATTGCTTTTTGGGCCCGCACGGGCTCACAACATATATACAAAATATAGGTACGTAGGTAAAAAACAGATCATTGTCACAAATTCATTTGTTGATGTCGCCGCTGCTTAAAGGACTGTTATACTTTATGACGCTTATGTATAAATGTTTAACTTCACCCATGGTTACCATCTAATACCCTTTTAAAGTATAAATTGTCTGAAAGAAACCGTCATTTAGTTTGATTCTGATACTGAATATTAATATCGCTATTGATGTTTTAAAATTTTAATTAAAATGCTTAAATTTGGTATAAAAATTTAGAATTGCATTTTAAAAATAAATATCAAAATTAGCTTATATTGTCTTATGAAAGAAGACATATCGCTCTCCAAAAGAGTATTTTAAATTTGTGAAAAATGGCTTAGTTCTAATTTTATTGCTATTTTTTAAACTTAAAATTCAAATTAAACATCCTGCAAATTTTGAACTAAAGCCTTCATCCAAAATTCAAAATACGGGTTTGCTGCTAGAAGCGTTTCATTCCCCATGAGAAAATATTGTTGCCCATTTTTGGTTGTTGTGCTATTTTTTTTTCTGCAAAACAGGTAAAATTAAAGTTTTTAATTCAGCAATTCAAATTCAAATTCTTGAGACTTACATAGATTTTTTGGTATTTTTAATAGTGTAATCTAAATGTGTATTTTGAGAAAATATGTAGTTTCTATGATCTCAAATGAGAAGGTTACTGTATATATGGACATGTTTTTGGAGAAAAGCCGTATTTTCTCTGCAAAATGTTGTAAAAGTGTGCGACGCCCTTTAATCGACTTTGAACAAATTTACAAACTGGCACTGCTACATCAGCCTGAGGGGAAAAGACAAGTTTCATATCCAGATTTGATCGTGCCAGCAAGGCAAGGATGTCGGGAACTACATCTGACTCATCGCGGGTTCTACCCCGCCTGCTGTGCCCCCGTTGTAAAGGGGTATATTCAGTTATAAATTATCAGTTACCTGGTTGAGCTATACTTGTGGACCGTATCTAGCTGGAGCCGGAGGCATATTGCACGCCGTTTCGCCATTTAGTGCTATTTGGCATTATCGGATAGTTCATACAAAAGTTTTATTTGGCAGTATAACAATTGAAAGCAAATTTTGATTACTTTCGAGAAAAATTAAATGATGTCAATTGGGACGCCTGTCTTGATTCCCCTGATGTCGATTCTGCCTGCCTGAATTGGACAAGTACATTCTTGAACGTCGCTCGACTATGTATTCCAAATAAGAATGTCAGCATTAGACAAAACGACTCTCCGTGGTATACCTCAAAACT
The DNA here is from genome assembly GCA_964020975.1 of Hermodice carunculata. Taxonomy (NCBI): domain Eukaryota; kingdom Metazoa; phylum Annelida; class Polychaeta; order Eunicida; family Amphinomidae; genus Hermodice; species Hermodice carunculata. The sequence continues at coordinate 45,823,801 of OZ026629.1, read as the reverse complement.
GCGGATACAAAAACGTAAAGTTCACAGAATTCACGAGAAGGCAAAGGCCTCAAATGAAAGCCCTCAACTTTGGAGGTATTTTCGTGAACTAAGGAATAAATATATTTGTGATCTAAGGAAAGCCGAAGATGATTAGGCCTATCACAACAAACAATGCAATATTGTAAATACTGGGGAGTTTAAAAGTAAAAATTGTTGGGAAATGGTCAAGTATTTTACGTCTAGTAATACTTATACGTCTATATCATCTATGCTGTCAAACGACTTTGTCATATCGGACGGCAGAACCAAAGCTGAGGCTTTTAACGAGTTTTTCACGCATGAGGGCAGGGGTCCCACAAGGTTCAGTTTTGGATTCACTGTTGTTTCTTGTGTATGTTAATGATATTGTTAAGATTGTTAAATCTGAAATACGCCTTTTTGCTGATGATGCGACTTTATATATTACAGTTAACAATCCACCCGAAGCAGCTGAGAATATAAACAGTGATCTTGATTCAATATCACAATGGCCAGACCAATGGCTTATTTCCTTTAACCCTACCAAAACCAAATCAATGGTAATGAGCAAGAAAAATAATCCTGAAGACCATCCCAACCTGAGATTCAATAACAATATTCGTGAAAATGTGACTGTGCACAAACACTTAGGACTATGGCTCTCGTTTGACCTGTCCTTGTCCACCTATGCGGACCGTATTGTCGCAAAATCAAGACAATTAGCCGGTGTCCTAAAACGCCTACAATATAAATTGAATAAAAAATCCCTTGAATGTCTTTACTTTTCCTTTGTACTCCCATGCTTGGAGTATGCCATTGTGGTCTGAGATGGATGCGCAAAAACTGACAAAGATCGTTTGGAAGCTGACCAGTAGGATGCAGCCCGGGTCCTGACAGCAGCATTTGCACAGACAAGTCTTGAAAAAAATTATACAGAAACAGGCTGGGAAAAACAAGCTCAGCGTAGGAGAAAACAAAAATTGGTACTTATGTTTAAATTTTTCTATGGAACAGCTACATCATACCTGAGAAATCTTTTACAGTATCTCAGGACGGACAAAGCAAATAAGAACTTTGGAAGCGAAGAAATCTACATTTTATAATTCCTTCTTTCCATCAGCTTTCCAAGAATGGAATTTATTAGCCCGACGTGTTAAGGACCTTGATCATCTAGACGAATTTAAGCGGGAACTAAATCAAAACAAACCCAATAGTAACGAGTTGTATTATACTGGAGTAAGAAAACTTTATTTAATTCATGCTAGAATGTGAATGGGTCGCAGCCAGCCGAACAGTGATCTCTACAAAATCGGTGTTGCTGAGACTCCATCATGCTCTTGTGGAGCAGACTCCGAAAATGTTTGTCATTTCTTAATTTTAATTTTGTACTGCAACTTCGCAAAAGGTTCACAGTTCTGGAATCGTCTTCTCCATATGTAATATGATAGATTGCCACGCATAATTTCCGAATTGGATTACTTTAATGGTATTGGTTGGTGTGCAGCAATACACAGGTTATTTTGCTCTATTGATTGCGAGGAAGTATTTGAAGGTAAGTTGATTTGGGATACTGATTTTGTTAGAGATTTATTTGTAACAACACATGCAGAAGAATGAAGAGTAAATGTAAATTCTAAATCCCAATTAAGTACTTATTTTTGAATTAAATCAAGTTTTTGAAACCGAAAAATAGGTTACAAAAATGTTAGCTAATCATGATGGTTCTTTATTGGCACAATTGCGAATGGAAGTTTTGCCACCGAAAATTGAGACAGGACGATTTAGGGGGATTCCAGCAGATATGAGATTTTGTGAACTTTGTAATATAGGACTAGTAGAGGATGAAATTCATTTTATTTGTGTTTGCTGTGTATATACCGATCTAAGAAATCAATTATTTGAGAAAGTATCGTTAAATTTGAAGATTTTTTAATTTTGCCAGGCCAAGAGAGTTTGTTTATTTACTGAAGAGTGATCATATTAAGGACATTGCGACTTAAGTTACTAGTTTTTGGTACAGAAGCAGGCGTATTGTACATAGTAATTTTGAAGAGTGTTATTTGAACTAAGTATCATTGAGGAATTCACAGTCTGGCACCGATTTGCGTAAAATGCGTCTGTACACCTTTTACTTATGCATTTATTGTTACATAGTGATGTAGTAATAATAATAATTGAATATATTTATTCTGGGAATCCGATTCAGCAGAAATGCTGTTTTTCAATTGGGCCCAGTAAAAATCATATACAGAAGTATAAATAGTATGAAAAGTGGTACATAAAAGAAACATGATGAGATTCACGACATACGTAAAATTAAGACACATAAAACCATAGCCTATAATGTGAAAAATGAATGTTAAACTACGAAAGCCCATTAAAAGTTAATGCTATATATGGTCCAAACGTCAAGATTGTTCTCTGGTCCTTGTGAAATAAAACTGTTCGTATCTGAGCTTAAAAGACAATATGTCGTCTACACGTCTAATAGCGTCCGGTAAGCTGTTCCACAGAGTAGCACCATAATAAGAAAAAGAACGTTTAAAAATTGCCTTGTTCACTGCAGGAACAACATCTAATGAACAGGAATGTCTAGTGTTGTATGAGGCAACATCAGATACAAGCGTGTATAGTATTATGTTAAGTTTACATTTTAATTTACCATATGACAGTTTATATTCAATAGGCTTTTGTTCACTGTTTAGATACATATTCAAACAGTTATGATACTAGTTTAAAGTCTTTTTGAATTAATTTGTTTATATTCTCTTATTTTTCGCTGGCTTTAAGTGTAATTTCTTGGAAAAATGCGTTTGTGTTTTTCGGTAACATGTGATTAAATTCTGCAGATGACTGATAAACCCAAGAGGGCTTATCAGAGTTATTGTAATATTTATGCACAAGTCACTTTAGCAAAAAAAAAAAAAAATCATGTGTTCAAATTTGAAATTTAGGTACGTTCGCAGTTTCGAAGCAGAGCCAGTGCTTGCATTGTACGGGAATAGTACAGAGTTCAAAACTTGACAGTACTGTCACGTAATCGACCTTACAATTCACTAAGAACACTTAAATTATCATCGGTGGCCCAAACCTCTCCGAAACCAACGAAAATTTTACGTACAGCGGTGATCCAAACAGTTTGCCCCATCAGATCTGGATCGACTTTATCTTGAGATCGTTTCAGTGTATGTGCGTCAAGTAAATCTATTATGCGTAACCAGTATTTGACAATTTTCAGTTTTATTTCTATGGATATTGGGTGTCTACCGAGTTCTCCTTTCGAAGCATTTTTCTGGCATTTGTTAGAAGCCCCAAGTACGAACTTGCAAATATTATGTTTGTATATAAAATCACCATTGTGCATACCGTCAAAAATTCAATACTGTAATTCCGGACATTTTAGCTTTCCTATAATATTTGGCTTTATTGCTACACCAAATCCGTGCTGGAAATCCATTGCCGTCATACAATTCAGGAAACTCTTTTGGTCGGATAACAAAAAAAAAAAAAAAAAAAAAAAAAAAAAAAAAAAACCAACATGTATATGTGTACATATATGTGGTTTTTTTTGTTTTTTGTTTTTTGTTTTTTTTTTGTTTTTGTTTTTTGTTTTTGTTTTTGTTTGGTTTGTTTTTTGTTTTTATTTCAGACGCATCGCGGGTTCTACCCTGCCTGCTGTGCCCCCGTTGTAAAGGGGTAGATTCAGTAATGAATTATCAATTATCACTTATCAATTACCTGGTTGAGCGGTACTTGGTATGAGCATTTGAATTGAGGGAAATTGTGAGACAATGATTCCATAACCTGACAGTTGAATCAAACAATACCTTTAAAAAACCCACAGTCAGTGTGATCTCGGAAGGGAAGGAGGGGGCCAATTTTTCACAGGCGTTCTTTAAAATGCAGGTGCAAGATGCCGAAACAGTGGAAAGGATAGAGCATAATTAATCGGCAGCAAGCTTGTTAACAAATTTCTACAACTGATTTACATTGGATATTTTCCTTCGTTTGGTCGCAGTTAACCATCCAGTTTATTCCTTTAATTTAGCTATACTAGACCAGCAACAGTACGAGCAGCATTTAACTGTTTGTTTAGACTGTTGACTCTTTATATTGTGCAGTACAGTTTCTCTGTCATGAAGAGTCTGTCCAATGACTGAGATAAAAGTAATTGCCAATGCTGTCCTGTCGAAAATGCATTATACAATCTTCATGATAATAATCAATTTACTAGATTTGTTCGAAACATCAGTATCATGATCAGACCATTTCAAATTCTACCGCATCGATGTTTTATATTGAGCAACATCCTTTAAAATACTTTGCTTTACACATATTTACCGACATACCCACTACGGACCAACAGTCCGTTACAGTGACCATTGAATTATTTAATTGTAAAGGTCTGAAACAATCAATCAGCTATGGCATTAAACATATCCAAAGCTGTGACATTTTGCAAATATAGGTTATTCTGACACTGCACCACATTCTCGCCCGAGCCCACTGACATGAAAATGCCGGGGCCTGGAGCCTTCAATCAACCAGAACAACTATCTCGTCAACCAAGGGGTTGGGGTGGGAGGGAACAACAACAAGAGAAGCGGCAAGAGATCGTTAGCTATATCTCCCGTTATTGGAAGGGACTTCCAGATGAAAGCCAAGTTACAAAACAAAACAAAGAGCCACACAAAGACGCAACCTCAGACTGATCGTGGCTTTGCCGTGTAACTCCAGGAAATAAAGTTCTAATCATGTAAAATAAAATGAAATGTGTTTGTTGTTTGATTGTATTTTGATTCGACTTTTTAATACAGCATGATGCTAAATGGGGTGTCAAATCTCAATTAAACTGCAAACAAGCCATAATCCTGGTATATATTTTACAAGATGTGACATGAAAATGACCCTTTGAAAATGCGGCATCCCCCGACTCATTCAGGACAGAAGTCTTCATTTACTGTCAGAAAAATTTGTATCAAAGGGATATACTGAGTATTCTTATCTTTTAAATGAGGGGGTTCTGATTTCAAATTTCTGACAACCATAACAGAATATAATATCTGCTCATGATTTGTGATATTCTGACTTTTTTTTATTTGTTTCACACATTGTATTAGCAATGCAAATTTGAAAGAATTAGCAAAGAGCATATCCTTTGGGTTCATCACTGAATGAGTTAATTTTGTCATATAAACATTGGCTGCATTGATTGAATAGCTATGTCTGTTTGGTAATTTAATCATAAGTTAATGTTTTCTTTCTGGACACCAGTCAGTTTAGTGGCTCTTAAAAAAACATTTTTGGCTGCATTATTTACATAAAATTACACAGTCCAGGAAATGCTCAAGATCCCTGCTAATGCATTCTATCATTATGTGTGTGTGCCAACACCGACATACTCTTTTTCTTTCTTTCTTTCTTTCTTTCTTTCTTTCTTTCTTTCTTTCTTTCTTTCTTTCTTTCTTTCTTTCTTTCTTTCTTTCTTTCTTTACAGGTAAATTTGTGCGCCATTTAATTTGAAAAGTATTACACGTATAAACTCCAAACTTGGCACAATTATACTTCTATGGATAAAGTCTGGCCTTTTTATAATGAGAGGTCATGCTTTTCAAAATTATGCAAATGAGGGCTAATTAAAGTTTTAAATCTTCAATATTTTATATACGAGAGTAGATGTGGTTCCAATTGTATAGGAGTTCGATCATAGCAAAGTAAAGGTCATCTCAAATGTCAAGGTCAAAGGTCATGTCAAGGTCAAAGGTCAATTTTAAGCCAAAAATGCCATTTTTGAGGTCAAGGTTCACTTCAGGTAGAGGTCATCTTAAGGTCAAAGGTCATTTCAAGGTCAAAGGCCACTGGCGTTGGTGGCTTTCTTCTAGCCATAACTTGGTCAATTTTTATTCAATTTTGATCATGTTGGGCTCAAACTGTAGCTATTATACACGGCACATATTTGAAACTTACTTGTGACCTCTAATGGTCAAAGATCAACATCATTTGGACCTTTGAAAGTTTCATCCAGTCATAACTTGGCCAATTTCCATCCAATTCTAATCATGTTGGACTCAATTGTAGGTATTGCAACACTGTGCGTTTTTATAAGAACATGTAACCTCAAAAGGGCGAAGGTCAATGTTATTTTGCCCTTTGAAAGTTTCATCTTGTCATAACTTGGTCAATTTACATCCGATTTGGTTCATGTTGGGCTTAAATTGTGGGTATTGTAACACTGTGCACTTTACATATGACCTGTTAAGGTCAAAGGTTAAGGTCATTTGGACTTTGGAATTTGCATCCAGCCATAAGCTTAATGTGATGTGAAGTACCAAAGGATAAAAGTCGTACCATTTAATATTAACAGCTTCTGAAGGCACACAGATTTGCTTTGAAGCAAATGTTTTTTTCTTTCTTTCTTTCTTTCTTTCTTTCTTTCTTTCTTTCTTTCTTTCTTTCTTTCTTTCTTTCTTTCTTTCTTTCTTTCTTTCTTTCTTTCTTTCTTTCTATCTTTTTTTCCAGGCAAATTTGTCCGACATTTCATTTGAAAAATATTATATGTAGAAACTCCAAACTTGGCAAAATTATACTTCTGTGGATAAAGTTTGGCCTTTTTATAATGAGAGGTCATGCTTTTCCAAATTATGCAAGTGAGGGCTAATTGAAGTTTTAAATCTTCATTATCTTATATACTATAGTAGATGTGGTTCCGAGTGTATAGGAGTTCAAACATAGCAAGGTAAAAGTCATCTCAGATGTCAAGGTCAAAGGTCATGTCAAGGTCAAAGGTCAATTTTAAACCAAAATGTCATTTTCACTTCAAGGTTTACTTCAGGTAGAGGTCATTTCAAGGTCAAAGGCCACTGTCGTTGGTGGCTTTCTTCTAGCCATAACTTGGTCAATTTTTATCCAATTTTGATCATGTTGGGCTCACATTATAGCTATTGTAACCTTGCACATTTTCAAATTTACATGTGACCTCTAAAGTTTAAAGGTCAAGGTCACGTGGACCTTTGAAAGTTTCATCCAGTCATAACTTGGCCAATCTCCATCCAATTCTAATCATGCTGGACTCAAATTGTAGGTATCGCTAAACTGGACATTTTTATAAGAACATGTAACCTCAGAAAGGCAAAGGTCAAGGTCATTTGGCCCTTTGAAAGTTTCATCTTGCCATAACTTGGTCAATTTTCATCCAATTTGGTTCATGTTGGGCTTAAATTGTGGGTATTGTAACACTGTGCAATTTACATGTGACCTGTGAAGGTCAAAGGTCAAGGACGTTTGGACTTTTTTAATGGAATGTGAAGTACCAAAGGATAAAAGTTGTAGCATTTAATATTTACAACCTTTGAAGGCACACAGACAGATTTGCTTTCAAGCAAATCTTCTTTTCTAGTCTTTCTTTCTTTCTTTCTTTATTTCTCTCTCTCTTTCTTTTTTTTCTTTCTTTCTTTCTTTCTTTCTTCCTTTCTTTCTTCCTTTCTTCTTTCTTCTATACCATCAAATTTGTCCGACACTTTTCTCGGACACTATTGTACATAGAAACTCCAAACTTGGCATGATTGTACCTCCACACAAGGGGTTTGACTGTTTTATACACAGAAACAAAGATGTTTAAAATTATGCAAATTACGGGCATTTGAAATTTTCAATCTTGAATATCTTCAGCACTATAATGGATAGAGATGTCATTCCAACTTCTACTAGGGGGTTGTTGACCATTGCGCACCTAATGAATTAAAAATATAAATTGTAGCAATTTAAATTATGCTAAATAGCACCATTAGAAATTTTAAATCTTGAATAACTTCAAAGCTATAATAGATAGAGATGCCATTCCAACTTCTACTCCTGTTTTGTGGAATAGTTGTACATTGCCATACCAATATGCTTTGAAGACACACACACTGATTTGCTTTGCAGCAAGTCATCTTTCCTAGTTAAAGTGTGTGTGTCAGCACACACTTTTCTGTTTTTCTAGGAATTCTTTATTTCTTTCTTTCTTTCTTTCTTTCTTTCTTTCTTTGTTTCTTTCTTTCTTTGTTTCTTTCTTTACAGGCAAATTTGTCCGACATTTCATTTGAAAAGTATAACACGTAGAAACTCCAAACTTGGCACAATTATACTTCTGTTGATAAAGTCTGGCCTTTTTATTATGAGAGGTCATGCTTTTCAAAATTATGCAAATGAGGGCTAATTAAAGTTTTAAATCTTCAATATGTTATATAGTATACAGTGCATTCCAACTTGAGCTCTGGGGGCCGTCTCATTAGTTGTTACCACAGTGCTAGTGGGCCAAACAGCCTATCACTGACCTCTTTGCCCTGCCACTCAACCCGGCTGCTATAATTAGTGGTGTTTGTCAACAGGTCCACATGGGTGCTGCTGTAGACATTTATATGGGTTTTATTTTCACTTTTGTAGCGTCAAATAATTGGATTTTTTACAAAATAATCCGGCTAAAGGGACACCATTTTACTGTGGAGCTGGCCCTACTATGTGTCTGCCACCCCACCAAACACACATGACCAGTGACAGTGAATGAATGGTATCAAATGGCCAGCTTATTCCAAAGTCCTGGCAAGTGTAACTACATCAAAATAAACCCTACCCTTTCCGCCTTAAGTTTATGTGTATTTTATTACCCCAACAGATTTCACTCATAATCCAGAGCCTTTATCAACATCGTAAGACCTGTGGGACATTTTTACAGGGGTGAGTTAGACAAAGCAAGTAGCCAAGAAGAGGCAACTGGAAACTGTGCGAGGTGTTTCGACCTGTCTAGGTCTCATCAGGCACTGGCAGACATTTCAAAATGTTCCATATATATAGTTAGGGGTAACAAATGCGTTGCTAAATTTTTACAGGGGTGTCACATCTCAATTAAACTGCAAACAAGCCATAATCCTGGTATGTATTTTACAAAATGTAACATCAAAATGACCCTTTGAAAATGAGGCATCCCTTGACTCATTCAGGACAGAAGTCTTCATTTACTGTCAGTAAAATTTGTATCAAAGAGATATACTGAGTATTCTTATCGTTTAAATTAGGGGGTTCTGATTTAAAATTTCTGACAATCATAATAGAATATAATATCTGGTCATGATTTGTGATATTCTGACCTTTTTTATTTGTTTCACACATTGTATTAGCAATGCAAATTTGAAAGAATTAGCAAAGAGCATATCCTTTGGGTTCATCACTGAATGAGTTAATTTTGTCATTTAAACATTGGCTGCATTGATTGAATAGCTATGTCTGTTTGGTAATTTAATTATAAGTTAAAGTTTTCTTTCTGGACACCAGTCAGTTCAGTGGCTCTCTAAGAAAACATATTGGGCTACATTATTTATATACAATTACACAGTCCAGGAAATGCTCTGAAAGATTCCCGCTCATGCAGTCTATCATTAAAGTGTGTGTGTGTGTGTCAACACACACTTTTCTTTCTTTCTTTCTTTTTTTCTTTCTTTCTTTCTTTCTTTCTGAATTTGAAAATTTCAATCTTGAATATCTTCAACAGTATAATAGAGATGTCATTCCAACTTCTACTACGGGGTTGTTGACCATTGGCACCTGATCACCTAATGCATTAAAAATAAAAGTTGTAGCAATTTAAATTATGCTAAATAGCACTATTAGAAATTTTAAATCTTGAATAACTTCAAAGCTATAATAGATAGAGATGCCATTCCAACTTCTACTCCTGTTTTGTGGAATAGTTGTACATTGCCATACCAATATGCTTTGAAGACACACACACTGATTTGCTATTCAGCAAATCATCTTTCCTAGTTAAAGTGTGTGTGTCAGCACACACTTTTCTGTTTTTCTAGGAATTCTTTATTTCTTTCTTTCTTTCTTCTTTCTTTCTTTCTTTCTTTCTTTCTTTCTTTCTTTCTTTCTTTCTTTCTTTACAGGCAAATTTGTCCGACATTTCATTTGAAAAGTATAACACGTAGAAACTCCAAACTTGGCGCAATTATACTTCTATAGATAAAGTCTGGCCTTTTTATAATGAGAGGTCATGCTTTTCAAAATTATGCAAATGAGGGCTAATTAAAGTTTTAAATCTTCAATATGTTATATAGCTGTGGAGCTGGCCCTGCTATGTGTCTGCCACCCCACCAAACACACATGACCAGTGACAGTGAATGATTGGTATCAAATGGCCAGCCTATTCCAAAGTCCTGGCAAGTGTAACCACATCAAAATAAAACTTACCCTTTCCTCCTGAAGTTTATGTGTATTTTATTACCCCCAATAGATTTCACTCATAATCCACAGCCTTGAACAACATCGTAAGACCTGTGGGACATTTTTACAGGGGTGTCACAACTCAATTAAACTGCAAACAAACCATAATCCTGGTATATATTTTACAAGATGTGACATCAAAATGACCCTTTGAAAATGGGGCATGCCTTGACTCATTCAGGACAGAAGTCTTCATTTACTGTCAGTAAAATTTGTATCAAAGGGATATACTGAGTATTCTTATCTTTTAAATTAGGGGGTTCTGATTTAAAATTTCTGACAATCATAATAGAATATAATATCTGCTCATGATTTGTGATATTCTGACCTTTTTTATTTGTTTCACACATTGTATTAGCAATGCAAATTTGAAAGAATATTAAGCAAAGAGCATATCCTTTGGGTTCATCACTGAATGAGTTAACTTTGTCATATAAACATTGGCTGCATTGATTGAATGGCTATGTTTGTTTGGTAATTTAATTGTAAGTTAATGTTTTCTTTCTGGACACCAGTCAGTTCAGTGGCTCTTAAAGAAAACATTTTAGGCTACATTATTAATATACAATTACACAGTCCAGGAAATGCTCAAGGTCTCTGCTCATGCATTCTATCATTAAAGTGTGTGTGTGTCAACACACACTTTTCTTTCTTTCTTTCTTTCTTTCTTTCTTTCTTTCTTTCTTTCTTTCTTTCTTTCTTTCTTTCTTTCTTTCTTTCTTTCTTTCTTTCTTTCTTTCTTTCTTTCTGACTGAATTTGAAATTTTCAATCTTGAATATCTTCAACAGTATAATAGAGATGTCATTCCAACTTCTACTAGGGGGTTGTTGACCATTGGCATCTAATCACCTAATGAATAAAAGTTGTAGCAATTTAAATTGCTAAATAGAACCATTAGAAATTTTAAATCTTGAATAACTTCAAAGCTATAATAGATAGAGATACGATTCCGACTTCTACTCCTGTTTTATGGAATAGTTGTACTTTGCCATACAAATATGCTTTGAAGACACACTATAGGCTAGCGGCCAAACCTAAAAAGTGGCTTAATTAAGGATATACCCCTCCCTATGGTAGAACAAGTCACAACCCATTTTTTATTAAAGATTGGCATATTCTGCATTGGATTATGATGGTTGTGGTCTATTCATTTGATGACAGGGGTATTTCATAGCCATATCTTTGAAAATAGTAGTCATCTCTTTTACTATCATTCCATACAAGACACTACTGAGCATAACTTCAAAAATAAATTCAAGAAACATACCAAATATGGCTCATAGTATCTGAAATAATGTGGCAAGCACTGTACAAATGATGTTTGCATGGTTTTGTTGTCATAAAATGTCGAAAAATACCAAATTTGGGTAAATTAGTGCAAAAATTCCTTCAGATTCGATATTCTACGGTGCATAAAATGTTACACTGTGCTCGAAGTCCTTGCTCTAGGAAAACATTTAATGCACCACAAATTGCCCTAATTGTCGAGCTAATAGGCAATATGCTAAATATAGCCTCACCTTTCTCAGAATTTAAATTCGAGAGAAAAGAGTTACCCCACCCCCCTTATTTTCTGGCAGGTCTAAAATGGTAATTTTTTGACCAGAACTGCCATAATCTAACTATACAATCAAAAGTGAACAGGTAATGGTTGCAAATCATAACAATGTATGTTTTCAGTCATCCAGTAGTTGTCAAATAAAGCATAAAACTAGAAAAGAAGATTTGCGTCACAGCAAATCTATCTGGGTGCCTTCAAAATGAGAACCATAGTTCAACATAATCTAAATTTCGTGCATTAGCTTAATTTTCATAAATTAAAATGCTCAGCCTTGGTTCTTGGATCAAGGGATGTGGCCATGTCCCAAACTTGTAAAGTTAAGTTTGAATGAAACTAGTATCTATAGTAATTTTGAACCTAATCAACATTCTAATTTTGTGTATTTGTCTTATTTGCATGAATCATAAGCCTAGAAGAACTTTGGTTTATTATTCATTGGATGGGGTTATGCCACAAACCCATAAATTGAAGTAGAAGTGGCACCTCTATGATAGATTTGAAGCTATTAAAGATTTACATTTTGCATATTCACCTAATTTGCATAAATTAAAATCCTACAACTTTAGTTCATATTTCATTAGATGCGGCTTTGCCACAATCCTACAAATTGAAGTTAGAATGGTATCTCTATGAACAATAGTTTTGGAGATACTCAACTTTTAATTTTTTTCAATGCCCCTTATTAACATAATTTGAAATTCTACAACTACATGTATACTGTCCATTATAGTGGCAAGTGTCACAAAGGTATATATGCAGATTGAAATTTTGAGTCCCTCTGCAATAGTTTGGAAGATATGGCGCTTTTAAAATTTTTGTTGCCTCTAAAATTTGCATAATTTAAAACATCATGACTATTCCAAATGAGGTGCACACTTTTCCTGGTTATGTCAGTCACCATGGTAAGCTTGGTGATTTTTTCCAATAGTGTCTGAAAAAAACTCTGGACCAACTTGGTCAGAAAGAAAGACATTGGCCTAATAATTTCTTTGTTAATTTATCTGAAATGAAAGACAACCTCTCCTATGTGACCACTTTTATCTGGCTTTAGGGGTGATCTTAAATTGCAGGTACCACTGTACAGTGAAACCTCTCTACAGTGGGCACCTTCGCGACCAGAGAAAAGTGCCCATACCTGAGAGGGTCAGCCCTTCTGGGCAGTATTGATGAGTATAAGTGCATGTACAGTGTACACATATAATAATACGGAGGGATGTATATACATGCAATACAAAACTGTCTTTGTTCCTTTATTACCTAAACAAATTTTAACAGATGCTGTCACAAAACTACATGTACATGTACCTGTGAACTGAGACATGCACTATACTGACTCAGTATTGGCTATGAAGAACAGGCTTCATCTCACTGGTTACAAGAAAACAAAGACATGAAAGTGTCCATTGAGATGACACAAATTCGCTCACCTTTTCAAAATTCACCAAAATGTGAAAACAGTCACTGAGGACTTTAAGTCAGACTTTGATCGGCCCAACAAACTCAGCTCTGTATGTAGTCTATTTTTAACAGAGGATACACCCTGGCTTGTTCTGCCTAGAATTCCAAATCCTCTGATCCCTTGGAACTGATAAGCCTAGCAGGCTCCTAGCCTCATGCAGGCAAACTCTGACTGGTCATTCTCAGCCATGGTGCACTTACAGCTCTGTCCAGCATTAGTGTGAACATGGATCAGATATGTTGCTTGCACAAACAGAAAGAGATTCTCTGTATTTTTTTGAGAACCTCATCACACAGTGGTTGGGAGTTCCCCCACCCCACCCCACCCCACTCCTACCTCCCATTTGCCAGAAGACCCAAACCTTTCAAACCATAAACCCAGCAGGCATGGCCAAAAGGCTGCCTATGAAGGTGTTACGCCACTAATTCAACCCGCAAAAATGTGAACAAACCAGGTTGCAGTCTGTTCCTTCCAAAATAACTTAAAAACCCAAACATATCCTATGCCAAATTGTTCCTTACAATATTCTCAATAATCCGAGAACAAGAAGATATTACCGTTTGCTACTGCCAAAGTGGTGACAGCAGTCACACCGCCTTGCGCGATGACTTGAAGTACTCACATTGTGGCTATGTGTATTCAGTCACTACGCTGGGTATGTTGAAAACTGACCTGTCAATAAATACCGCACACTGTACGTGCCAGTTTCAGAAAAAAAAGATGTTACTGTGGTCAGAATTATGTAAGAGGCAGCCCCCTGTACCTGTAAGGGTCATTTCTAATATGCATTCTATAATCCTTCTACCCGGAAGCCGGCCGATTTACTCACGTAATACCTTAAGGGAACAAGTCATCTCTACAATTATCAAACAAATGATCTTTAAGATTGGAAATATTGTTTTGTGTACAAATCATATTAAAAAGCTTGAACTGGGGCTACTATTTTTCCCTAACAGCCATATGTAATGCAATAAACCAGAATGCATATGAGCAAAAACTGAAAAATTGTATGTGCATGTTGCAGGGGTATGCTACCAAAAAATTTTCCCAATGATGCCTATTGTAAATTGTGTTTTTCATGAGGTAAATATTGTGAACTTCCATAAAAAAAATACATGTCATGTCGGTTTATAGACTTTGGAATTGAATAGGGTGACTGCAACTGAAACTCCATACCCTCTCAGATACAGAATTTTGCCCATAGTTGAAATCGCCATCCATCTACACTGAGTTTTCTGTTCTCTTTAAAAGTAATATCCTATTTTTTTGGAGTTTTCATAGTCATGGGTGTGCTCTCCATAATGAAATATGACCCAGGAACCCATGGCATCAGTTAAAATTGTGTGAGACATGAATCACAAAGCAAATTGTTTGCGGACCTCCCTCATTTTGTACAATTGAGTGTTAATTTTGAGCATAAATGTGATTTGAATTATCAAAATGCACTTTTATGTGTTTATTCATTCATATAGAATGTAACATTTCAAGTAATTAAATGAAATAATGACCGTACAGACCTGATAATGGGTCTTTCTGCTGCCCAAAGTAGTCACCTGCAGTGCCCCTTAAGGTGTTACGCTACTAATTCAACCCACAAAAAATGTAAACAAACCAGGGTGCAGTCTGTACCTTGCAAAATAACTTATAAACCCACGTAATGCCATGAGACAGGTTCAAGTATCATGAATGCAAAATGGTTGCCTAGCACCATGGAGGCTTATAACATGCAGTACAGCAGAAGCCCTAGTCAAAATGTGGATTGTTGGGAAATTCACTGAATTTAGCATAAATTAAAATTCCCCAACTTTTGTTTGCATGCTATTGGATTTGCCAGTTGTCTCAAACCTATATGTGTAAGTTAGAACTTTCTGTTTATCTCCAATAGTTTAGAAGATATGGAGCTTTTAAAATTTTAATTGCCCCTCATTTGCATAACTTTAATCATCATGACTATTCCAAGTCAGGTGCCTAATTTCACTGGTAGGTCAGTCACCATGGCAAGTTTGGTGGTTTTCGAAATAGTAGGGTCTGAGAAAAACTCCAGACAAATCTGGTCATAAAGAAGGAAGAAAGAAAGAAAGAAAGAAAGAATTCTTGGAAAAACAAAATGTCTGGGTTGGCACTCAGACATAATAAATCACATACTGGAACTTACTTTCTCAACTGTGCGATGCTGCGCCCGATACCGCCGGGCTCGTCAAAGCCCAGTGGTGTCGGGCGCCACATCGCACAGTTGAGAAAGTAAGTTCCAGTATGTGATTAATGTTATGCTTTGGTTGCAAATCATATAACACAACCCTGTATCATCAAATACAAACAGACAAACAGGCAGATATTATCTGTGCCAGTGTTTGGGTAAGTTCCATGTACTATGCTTCCATCTCCTAAGGTTATGATAGATCATGGGATATGGATAAATTCACAGATGATGGTGCCATGCTGAGTCCTGGGAAAAAAGTGGGTAGTGAATGTGCGTTAGTATATGGCATTCATTGCCAGCATTGGCAAGCTATTTGGAGATGGTGGACGATGTGACAAGTTTTTTTTTCCCAAAAAATTGCCAAATACTAGTATGTTTATAATTTCTGTAACACAGAGTCATTTTCCTTATTATCAAAGTACATGCAAATTCTGATATATGGTTTTTAACTGCAAAATTTTGGTAGAAAATTTATCAGTGTTTTGGACGAAATAATAGGTTTGATCTTCATTCCATATCCAAACTCAAAATTTTAAAAGAAGGTGACATTAAATTCACTTGCACTGGATTAATACGTTTGTTCTTGTGTCAAGTTTTAATTTTATCAATGAGGAAGTATTATCAATTGAAGAATAGCGTCCTATAGCGAAAAGCAGTGTTTTTTCTTATTTTCAAAAATAAGGGGGTAGGGGTAATACTTTTTGGTGCTTATAAAATTTTGAGAAACTTGGGATAATAATTTCCATGTAACCTCGTAGCCTTATGGCTAAGGTAATTTTTGGTGTATGAAAATGCAATATTGGACAAGAATTGCAAGTTTTTTGACATATTTTTGGGAGATAAAAATGTCAAAATCAAAAATATTTTTGCTTAATTGTGCAGTTTTCTACATTTTTTCCCATCTTTAAGTTCCTAAATGTCTAGTATCATTATTTTCTTACTTTTTCACATAAGTTTTCTTTAATATAAGCCTAGTGTCATCAAGTTTCAGCATATATTGCTGATTTTATGCAAAAAACAAGCATAGTGAGAATTTATTGATTTTTAGAGTGATTCTTCATTATAAATGGTGATAAGATACACCTGTCACTAAAATAAATGACCACAACCATCATTTTCTTATATCTCACAAACCAATCTTCAATAAAAAATGGGTTGTGTCTTGTTCTACCATGGGGAGGGGTACCCGAGTACTTTTGGGCTTTGACCACTACCCTACACACACTGATTTGCTTTGCAGCAAATCATCTTTCCTAGTTTCTGTCTGTTCCCTTTGGTGCGTTAAACCGTTGACATACAAGCTATGCGGTCACATGTGTTGCTGATACGCTTCACGCATAATAAATTTTGATCAGTACGGAGTACATGGTTTGCTGTCAGTACGCTATGCGGTGAATAATTTTTTTCTCTCTAGGCTGTACGAAAAATAAAAAAGCCCAGTACGGAGTACGGGTAACCCCTTTCCGACACACTTTAGTATTTGTAACTTAATATTTAGCATAAGGAAAAAGTGTCGGTATCGTCCCACATTTGGGTGTTACGCACTTTTGATACTGCAAAAATCCAGACAGCAGGGACTTAGGACTCATAAGAACAGTATTGTTCAGTGAGGTCATAAAACAATATAGTTTTTATCCAGACGTCAGCAACTGTGTTGCCTTGTCTTTCACGTCTGTTTCATGCAAGGTGAGTGGTTGTGTTGGCTTATTTGTGCGCGTAAATGAATCTATGTTCTTTCACTTTTCTGTTTGTGGCGCAAAAAGATATGCAGGTTCTTAGTGTAGAAAGACCTAGAGTGATAGGTTCCATATGGTGTGTCTCCATTGTTGAAATGAATGATAACTAATTTCCATTTCCTTAAGTTTTCACTGTAATTGTGGTTTTTTTTTTCCCGGACCTTCACAGTAACTTAAAGTCAACCGACTAAATTAAATATCTACTGTGAAAGAAGAGACTTGAAAACAGGGCCACGACATTATTGTGCTAGACCTGGTGAAGCATTTAGTTAACTTAGTGTAAATGATAAACGTTCCAATGTTCACAGACATTATTGAAACTCTTGGCATTCACTGAAATTTAAAATATTCACGACATAGTTTTCTGTATTCTTTATCACTATATATTTACTTAATATGTCTACTATATCGATGTGAAATTGATCTTTTGTACAATAAAGCTTTTTTGAAGCTTATCAAGCAACTATTTTGCAACATTCACTAGGTGGGTCCATGTAGAGAAACATGGAATAAATAAGAAAGCTTATACATAATACATGTTGTTTGCATATAATAAGTTTAAAAAGAGGTCACATATTTATAAATTAGGTTTTTATTGGCTCAATGACACAGTTTATTGGAACAAGTTTGAAATATTAAATGACAAACGCATGCGGACGACATCACTTTATAACTTGGAACAAGAACTGTGCATTTCATACGCATTATTTAATTCGTTTGGGACCCTCATATCACGGATAGACAGTTGATACTCAGGCATAAAATGACCAGAATCTGACTAAACATTGCATTTTGATTGTGAATAAGATGAATCACAGAAATGAAGAGGCCGCGACTCCGAAAACGACATTCTTTATCAGAATGATTAGAATGAGACAACACAATGTAACAGAGCAATCATGTTAACTGCACCCCAGTGTGCTTTTTGAGTACTCGGGATAATATTTACACAAACTTCAAGCGTGTTGAAATCATCAAGGGAATTGTGTTTTGAAGGATTTTATTTAGCATTCGACACTTACACCAGATTTGAACATCATTTACTAAAAGAGAAAAACACCCCACAAAAGAAACAGCAATCCCCAAAGGAAAAAAAAAATAAAACAAAACAAAACTAGGAAAGATAATTTGCTGCAAAGCAAATCAGTGTGTGTGTCTTCAAAGCATATTGGTATGGCAATGTACAACTATTCCATAAAACAGGAGTAGAAGTTGGAATGGTATCTCTATCTATTATAGCTTTGAAGTTATTCAAGATTTAAAATTTCTGATGGTGCTTTTTTACATAATTTATATTGCTACAACTTTTATTTTTAATTCATTAGGCGATTAGGTGCCAATGGTCAACAACCCCCTGGTAGAAGTTGGAATGACATCTCTATTAAACTGTTGAAGATATTCAAGATTGAAATTTTCAAATTCAGAAAGAAAGAAAAAAAGAAAGAAAGAAAAAAAGAAAGAAAGGAAGGAATAAATAAATAAATAGAGAAAGAAAGAAAGAAAGAAAGAAAGAAAGAAAGAAAGAAAGAAAAAGAAAGAAAGAAAAGTGTGTGTTGACACACATACATTTTAATGATAGAATGCATGAGCAGGGACCTTGAGCATTTCCTGGACTGTGTAATTGTATATAAATAATGTAGCCTAAAATGTTTTCTTTAAGAGCCACTGAACTGACTGGTGTCCAGAAAGAAAACATTAACTTATAATTAAATTACCAAACAGACATAGCTATTCAATCAATGCAGCCAATGTTTATATGACAAAATTAACTCATTCAGTGATGAACCCAAAGGATATGCTCTTTGCTAATTCTTTCAAATTTGCATTGCTAATACAATGTGTGAAATAAATAAAAAAGGTCAGAATATCACAAATCATGAGCAGATATTATATTCTGTTATGATTGTCAGAAATTTTAAATCAGAACCCCCTAATTTAAAAGATAAGAATACTCAGTATATCCCTTTGATACAAATTTTTCTGACAGTAAATGAAGACTTCTGTCCTGAATGAGTCAAGGCATGCCCCATTTTCAAAGGGTCATTTTGATGTCACATCTTGTAAAATATATACCAGGATTATGGCTTGTTTGCAGTTTAATTGAGATGTGACACCCCTGTAAAAATGTCCCAATGGTCTTACGATGTTGTTCAAGGCTGTGGATTATGAGTGAAATCTATTGGGGGTAATAAAATACACATAAACTTTAGGCGGAAAGGGTAGGTTTTATTTTGATGTGACTACACTTGCCAGGACTTTGAAATAAGCAGGCCATTTGATACCAATCATTCACTGTCACTGGTCATGTGTGTTTGGTGGGGTGGCAGACACATAGCAGGGCCAGCTCCACAGTAAAATGGTGTCCCTTTAGCCGGATTATTTTGTAAAAAATCCAATTATTTGACGCTACAAAAGTGAAAATAAAACCCATATAAATGTCTACAGCAGCACCCATGTGGACCTGTTTACAAACACCACTAATAATAGCAGCCGGGTTAAGTGGCAGGGCAAAGAGGTCAGTGATACGCTGTTTGGCCCACCAGCACTCTGGTCACAACTAATGAGACGGCCCCCAGAGCTCAAGTTAGGTGGAATGGACTGTATACTATATAACATATTGAAGATTTAAAACTTTGATTAGCCTTCATTTGCATAATTTTGAAAAGCATGACCTCTCATTATAAAAAGGCCAGACTTTATCTATAGAAGTACAATTGTGCCAAGTTTGGAGTTTCTATGTGTTACACTTTTCAAATGAAATGTCGGACAAATTTGCCTGTAAAGAAAGAAAGAAAGAAAGAAAGAAAGAAAGAAAGAAATAAAGAATTCCTAGAAAAACAGAAAAGTGTGTGCTGACACACACACTTCAACAAAAAATGAAACAAAAACAAACAGACAAATAAACAGATACACAATCAAACCAACACACAAGCAAACAAACCAACACACAAACTAACAAACAATACATAGATAAACAAATAATAAGTAAATGAAAAATAAACTAGAAAGGAAGATTTGCTTCAAAGCAAATCTCTCTGTGTGCCTTCTAAAGTTGTAAATATTATATGGTATCAAATTTTGTGCTTTGATACTTCACATTCCATTAAGCTTATGGCTGGATGAAAATTTCAAAGGTCCAAATAACCTTGACCTTTGACCTTTGACCTTTATAGGTTACATGTAAATTGCAAAAATGTACAGTGTTACAAAATCCACAATTTAAGTCCAACATGATTAGAATTGGATGGACATTGGCCAAATTATGGCTACGTGAGACTTTCAAAGGTCCAGATGACGTTGACCTTTGACCTTTGGGGGTCAAATGTAATTTTCAAAATGTGCAGCGTTGCAATAGCTACAATTTGAGCCAAACATGATCAAAATTGGACAGAATTGACCAAGTTATGGCTAGAAGAAAGCCACCATTGAAAGTGGCCTTTGACCTTGAAATGACCTTTGACCTAGACATGACCTTGACATTTGAGATGACCTTGGCCTTGCTATGATCGAACTCCAATACACATGGAACTATATCTACTATAGTATATAAGATATTGAAGATTTAAAACTTTAATTTGCCCTCATTTGCATAATTTTGAAAAGTATGACCTCTCATTATAAAAAGGCGAGACTTCAAAAATATGCAGTGTTACAATAGCTACAATTTGAGCCCAACATGATCAAAATTGGATAAAGATTTACCAAGTTATGGCTAGAAGAAAGCTACAATCAAAAGTGGCCTTTGACCTTGAAATGACCCTTAACCTTGAACTGACCTCTACCTGAAGTGGTCCTTGACCTTCAAAATGACATTTTGGCTTCAAAATCACATTTTGACCCAAAACCGTCCTTTGACCTTGACATGACCTTTGACCTTGACATGACCTTTGACCTTGACATTACCTTTGACCTTGACATGACCTTGACATTTGAGATGACCTTTGCCTTGATTTGATTGAACTCCGATACACTCAGCACTACAATTACTATAGTATATAAGATATTGAAGATTTAAAACTTTAATTAGCCCTCATTTGCATAATTTTGAAAAGCTTGACCTCTCATTATAAAAAGGCCAGACTTCATCCATAGAAGTACAATTGTGCCAAGTTTGGAGTTTCTATGTATAATACTTTTCAAATGAAGTGTCAGACACATTTGCCGGTGAAGAAAGAAAGAAAGAAAGAAAGAAAGAAAGAAAGAAAGAAAGAAAGAAAGAAAGAAGAAAGAAAGAAAGAAACAAATAAAGAATTCCTACAAAAACAGTATGTCTGTGTTGGCACACAGACATAATAAATAGATAAGAATAAAGTCAAGTGACTAAAATGATTTTTTGATATCGTTAAATGATTTAGAAAAAGTTTTAGCGAAATATTTAACGATATCGATATATGATTTGGCGATATCGCCAAATAAGACTAAATGGCGAAACGGCGTGCCATGTAAATCGGGCTCATGCCTGGTAAGGTTCACATGAACAGTAAAACGACCCCCCCCCACCTCCCCGAATTGGGTATAGGCCTGAGGTCTGTTGTTCGTACATGTGTGACTCAAGTTAAATTTGCATTGTGCTATCATTTATGAGATAAAGAGAAACAAGTGGGAACTAGAAAGGAAGATTTGCTTCGAAGCAAATATTAAATGCTGCAACTTTTATCCTTTGGTACTTCACATTACATTAAGCTTATGGCTGCATGCAAATTTCAAAGTCCAAATGACCTTTTTGACATTTGCATCCAGCTATAAGCTTAATGTATGTGAAGTACCAAAGGATAAAAGTTGTAGCATTTAATATTTAAAACTTTTGAAGGCAGACAGACAGATTTGCTTTCAAGTAAATCTTCTTCTCTAATTATATTTCATTCCCTTGCAATATTATTGCATTCCCTCAAAATAATATTTAGTTCCCTCACAATACTATTGTGTTCCCTCGAATAAGTATTTCTTTCCCTCGCAATAATATTGTGTTCCCTCGCAATAATTATTTCATTTGCTCACAATACTATTGCGTTCCCTCAAAATAAATATTTTGTTTCTTTGCAATAAAACTTTGTTTCGAGGGTATGCAAAGTATTGTGAAGGAACGAAATTATATTTTTTTGAGTGCACGCAATAGTATTGCGAGGGAATGGAATGAGAACATTTTCTTATGTCCCTTCTAGGCCACGTTGGACTGCTCCTTGTACAAATATGTATTAGGTACGTAATATTACCTCTCAACCACCATTGCCAAGTTCTCCATGTCTGGCAAAAATTGCCCTACACAACTGAGTTGGGTTACTCACTCGATTGTTCCGAAAAACCTCATGCCTGAAAAATGATAATCCCTGTGGCGCCATCTCTTGGCTCCTATGGAAATGGTGGTGACTTCTGGTGCGCATGCTCCCATGTTCTCCCTACCTCCTCGAGCACCATTTTTGGCATAGTGTAAAGAGTTCAGAGCTCTGTGAACTTTTGTTTGCTACCATTGTTCTAGTGCTGCTTGCACTTACCCTTCTAATAGCTTATATTTGATCTATGGATACCTGTGGAAATGTGGAAGTAGAACTAGTCATGTTGGCATGAAACCAAGTTTCCCAAGATGGTGTCTGGCAAATCAGATGGCAGACAGAGGGAGGGCAGTGCCCACCAAGCCATCACTGCTTGGCACGGAGCCGTAAGTGTTGATCCAGTGACCACTTCTCGTTTCTTGTCATTGAAAAGGTCTGAAGAGGGATTTATTCAACCACAACCTTGGAGGACCATGGCCATTTTGTTAGCAACTTGGCCATGTGTGAAAACATGTCAGTTTTGTGTTGGTTAGGGAAAGGACAAGTGGCTGCTCAATGAGCAGGCCTGGAGAAAGAGCGTGGCAAGCTGTTACAGCCAAAGGCTGAGCCTTGGACTCTGACTCCATTGTCTACACTTCTCCAGTGACTCCACTAGAGAAGTGTAGAAAATTCCACATGGAATGCTCACAGGCTCAGGTGGCCACCATCTCTACACCTGAAACCCTGGAGGAGTAAGGAGAGGAGGTAATGCAGTTGCAAGCAGGGCAGCAAGAGATCACCTTTTGGGGATCTTGAGCCCTCAGCTCAACTGAAGGTGGTGGCAGGTGTTCGCTTGGCCAGTGGCCCGAGGCTCTTGGCAGCCTTAGAGTCTATGGCTAGGACTGCACAGATGCAAGTGGATCTGTTCAGGGCCCTGAATACTCCCTTTCAGCCTACCACTTTGGAGTCCGCTCCAAAGAGGCAGGCTAAGCATGTTTGGATCTCTCAAAAGCTTGGGTCCAAGTACTTTGAGTCCAGACCCCATATGTTGGTAGACCCTTGATGGAAACCTATGGGGTCTTGTCCAGGCTACTTCCCAAACTCCCGGGTCCAAGAGCTCAGGTCAAGAGTCGTGGCATGTCTGAGCATGGAAGATTGTACCCAGGTCTATGGTGGAATCATCTACTTGTAGTGAGCTTTTGCCTTCTCTGGCCCTGCCCACTGTCATGCCAGCTCTGCCCAGATATAGAGAAGCTGGCGATCTCACTAGCTCCAGCCTTCAAGCTGGGTACCCTGCCTCCCTCCCTGTAGCGGCAAACAGAACTCAAGCTCCAGGAGGAGCAGCAGTTGCAGAGGGAGACTTCATCTTCATCTGCCCCTTTACCATGCCGTTGTCATGCCTGAGCAGACCATCTCAGATGAGCAGCTTATTGCCTCTACTTTGAGTCTGCTCTTGCCCTACTCAGAGCTTCAGGAGCTCCCAAAGCTCTTGCAGGTCCTCGCTGACCAGCAGACTTCTGGGGGCAGCTGTGGCCCCTGCACTGTGCCTCTCGGAGACTGAGGAATTCTTGGAACTCCAGCAGGTAGCCTGCAGCCAGCAGACTTTCTGAGATGGTGGCAGTTGTGTCTCCCACACTGAGTCCTTCAGAGGTCCTGCTAACTTGCCCCAAGTGAGAGGAGCAGATGCAGGACATGACAGAGGCTACCATGACTTCCAAGGAAGATGTCAGTACTGAGGCCTGGTGACAGAATTGCTTCTGCTACAAGTGGCTGCCCCATTACCATCAGCCAAACAGCTGTGCAACAAGGCCTTGGGTCTCCATGCCCCTCTTGAGCATCCCAAGTCTTTGGACATCGATGCTGATGAGGAGGACGAGCTCCTGCTTTTGGATTTGTGTGCCAGTGGGTCCCAGCTGCTGCATTCCAGCTGACCTTCATGCTCTCATAATTGCTCTGAGCATCTGTTGAGCAAGTGGAACCCCCTCCAGCATCCATGGATACAATCCCTGTTCTTCTCCAGGGCTTTGTCCATGTAAAAGCCCTTATTTGGAGTCTGGTGGGTGACCAAGCCCGGTCCCTCCAATGGAGGAGAGGTTAGGGCCCATTGCCATGTCCTGCCGGGGCTTGTCCCTGGAGGATGCGTGGCATAAGACACCCATCTCTTTCAATCCCTTCTTGGCCAAGTTCTATGATGAGATGATGACCAAGATTCACAGCACCCTCCTGCCCATGGAGCCCCTGACTTCTGGCTATCTGTGACAAGGACGACTCCTCTCCCATCCAGCCATTCAGGAAGAGTGGTACTCTGAGCCTGAGCAGATTTTTTCCTTCACATCCTCTTCCAGTGGATTTGGATTGGAAGGAATTTGATTTATCCACAGCTGAAGTCTGTCTTTGTGAATGCCTTCCAGACACTGAAGGAGGAGACCAGGGGCTCTGTCCTTATAGTGTCTTCCTCTGAAGTCTCCTTTGCAGCCTTGAGGTCTCTCTTGGAGGACCTCCAGTAATCTGCTCAGGTCACAGAGGGAGTCCAGGACTGGTTTGACCAGGCCAATTTGCTCACAATATCTTTGTTGAGAGCAATTGATCACCAGGTAAGACAGCCTGTATGCTTGGGGTGAACCTGCATTTGTTAAGTAGGGATGCCCAACTCCAGGGACAGAAGTTGTGTGCCCCAATTTTTCACAGAGCAGAAGTGGGGCCTCTCTTCTCTAGCACCCTGTTTAGAGGAGATATGGCAAATGTCATTTGCCGGATGCAGGATCTACAGGCCTGCTTCTGCTTGTGACAAGTGCAAATGCAAACTTCCAGTTTAACCATCACTTGGCCTAAATCTCCAGGCCCTAGCAGTGGATGTGGACCTCAAAGAATGGACGTGGAAAGCTTGTCCATTAACACTCATTTCCAAGGCTTGAAGAAGCAAGATCCATGCTCTAGCACACAATGTAATCCAGTGGTCACTGGACCACTCCCAGGAGACTCTGAGGCATTACTTGGGCTTTCTTGCAAAGAACCAAGATCCATCTATGGCGTTTAAGAGTTTCACCCTTTCTCCGATGGAGAGGGCTCTTCCCTCAGAGGAAAGAGCCCTGTGACTGGTGAAAGCACTGCACTGTTACCTCTCACACATGGATGATGTCAGGGATAAGAAGTTCACCCGTTTTTTGCTCCTGGGAAACCCTCAGAATCAGCAAGTTTGCCAAAACATGATCTCAAAGTGGATCAAGCAGACAATCCTGGAGGACAACAAAAATGCTTTGGATAGGCCTGCGGCACTGAGGCAAGTCTCGGTCATAGCTGATGAGGTGCCAGTCTTTAATGCCACCTGTTATGCCCTGAGAAATATTGCCGTTGTTGATATGCTCTAGGTCTGCTGCTGGTGATCATCAATGTCTTTTGCTGAGCACTACTTGCCCCGCTTGACAGTGATTGAGGACGGTATGTATGCCTTTGCCGGTGAAGCAGGCCCTTTGCATAGGTTCCTGATACTTGTCCATTAGACTTCCCTTGTCCCCTAAGGGCACCCACATGTTCCAGTTCATGGTGCCCTCGGGTTTTTTTTACTCAGATGCAGTTTATAGGTCAGTCTAGAGTAGGCCTAGACTTTCTTTCAGACTTGGATTGGGCGGATGTCCTCAAATGGCCTCAGGTTCAGAGCCAGTGGACCTATTTTTGGACACTGTCTCATGGAACCATATAACTGGTCCCTTGTGTCTGCCATGTTTTCCAAGACACACCGGTTTCGTTAGATCTCCAGGACCAGAAGAATGGAAATAGACTGCATATACCAACGAGGCTGACAGCTACCGGGTTGACGGGCGATTTCCCAGGGGAGCCCAGTGCAGTCCCATGCTTATCGGTAAGGAGGGTTTCCAGGTTTTGGCAAGGATTTTGCTGTTGGTGGCCTCTGGTCCTCATACCTCTGAGGTTTTCTTCTTCAGAAGTCGCCTCCTCACTTGGACTGATGGTTCCCCCCAGGTGGTCGGTTCTGGTGGTCTTTGGTCAGTATGCCAGAGATGCCAACTGTCCCTCATCATCACGGACAGTTTCTAAAACTAGCTGAAATCTTGTCCAACTTACGGGTGTTTGTTTGACATTGAAACTGAGTATTTATATATATTCTTTGTTAAATATGCTCTGTACCTGATGTTCTCACTTAAATGTCCCTAAAATGGAATTTGGAAGTTGGCATCTCTGGTATGCATGTAATGTTGCACCCTCCTGCACTGCATTTGTACATTGGCAATGGTGGTCAAGAGGTAATATTACGTAATTAATACGTACAATTTTCAGTAATTTTGGTATTAGTAATTATACTTACATCTGGAGCACCAGAAAAGCCCAACCAAGCTCCCTGCTTCCTCCATGCAGGTGATGTCAACGGATCAATTGTCCAACAGGAAGAAAGAACACGAGAGCCTGCCCACCAGGAGTCACTACCGGATCCATATGAACCAAGAGATGGCGCCACCGGCAATGTCAGGTTTTTGGAAACAATCGAGTTAGTAATCTGTGAAATAAATAAAGTACAAGAAGACACAGTTCAAATAAATATTGTATCGATGAAAGAAGGTGAAAAACTGACCACAAACCGGTTGACCTTTCACTGCGTCAGTGTTTTTGTAAATAGACACAAACTGATTCGGAGCTGGGTGCCCCTTTGTGAGGCACCGGTGCAAAAATAAATGAATGGGGGAGAGGAAAAAAAGGGGGGAGGGGGTTCAGAACGAAAGAGTAAGCGGAGATTTGTAATACCCAAAGCTGACATGACAAATCTTCTCAGTTGCATGTACAAGCGATTCACAATTGCATTAGTTCCTCACCGTACTGAAAATAGAATTTGTCTACCATATAATGAAATGACCTTAACCATTTCAATTACGGTGGGCGTACGCGCCTGTACTTCAAAATTTTTTAGGAGCAATAGGAACAACAACAACAACAACAACAACAATAAAACAAACAAACAAACAAACAAACATATTCTCACTTCTGATGGCCCATGATTGCGTCAAATTTCGTATATAAAAGTCAACAGTTTCTCCCAAACACAGTATTCATGCACTTTTTAAAAATCTGCCTTTTAAATTATCTAATAAATGGACAAGTGAGGGTGGACAATGGAGTTTGCCAATCATGCAAATTTACTGCTCATTGCAGATGAACAACAAGATACAAGACGAACAGATCCGCGCTTCAATCTACAATGTCCAGGCGCCCGGAAACACCACTGAGGATACAATAGAAGTATATAAGGCATGGGCTACGAAGTACGAGCAGGTGCGTAGACATTACCTCCCTGTCCCTTTAGGAGAAAAATGTGATACCCAAAACTGTCACCAACGCGGAACCATGATGTCTTTTTGCTTTTAGAATACAGGCGAATACAACATTTCGTTTGTCGGGAGATTTGAGATGTATTAGGACATTTAAACTTTCTCAGTGTTTGTGAGAAGCTAAAGTAGACATCATTGCAGTCAATTACAATAATGTTATAATCATATAAGTATAAACATATCTTGTTCTATACTTTATACTTGCAAGTCTATTTAACCTTGGGGATTATTGTCTGCAATGTCGAAATGTCTTGTAAAATTCTACTGTAGTGTACAATGCCTAAAATCAATCTTGTTTTTCTAAAATTTACAAAGATAAGTGACAAAAACCACTTGTCAATAGATACTATTCATGACATTAGGAATGTTGTTGGTATGATCATTTTTGTTGCATTTATTGAATAGACATTCTTTATTGACATAGCAAACCAAAAAAGCATTTTTTTTACCAAACATATCTATCCTGGTGAAAAATGTGGAAAATAAAATGAGAAGTTTCAAATCTAAAGTTCAATTGAAAAACATGACATGCCGCTAAATTAACACAAGTTAAGTTTTGAATTCAAATGTATCCAGTTTACATGATTTCAACACACTTGTTTAGGAGTCTTTGAGGAAAGAGGCCACACAGTGTGTTGACTAATTTTCGAATTCCAAAATTCACGGGTTGCAGAAAAAAAACAAGGCAAAGTGTGTGTGTGTGGGGGGGTAGCTTAAGATGGAGAGAGAGAGAGAGAGAGAGAGAGAGAGAGAGAGAGAGAGAGAGAGAGAGAGAGTCACGCTTTGCACATAATTTAGCATTAAGGTGTGTGATGGCCACTAATAAGGAGTGTTTTGTCATATAAGTGCAAGTGTCCTGAAGAAAGGACGGAAATGCCTGGACAAAATTAAGATAAGCACGCAAAAATCGCAAATTGTAAAATATAGCAGACATCAAAGACCTGTGATCCCCACAATGAACAGCATCTACAAGTATTGGTAAAAAATATGGATGATGCACGACACTTTCTGTTTGAATGTCATAAGCTCGATAATATCTGTAGTGATATACTAACATTCTACACTTGATCCAAACAAATACAGAGGCATATTACCGTGAAGTTGTTTCTTCAAACCATTCTTTAACATTTTGAACAAGAGATTAAAAACTATAAATAGACCAGAAAAGAAAAAAAACATTATTATCAAATTGATTTCCCAATAGGTTCCTGTACCAGCGATCACATACTAGTATCAAACACCCTCATCGATAAACATCCAAAATTATGTCGAAATGGCAAATACTTATATACATGTATTATTGATTTTAAACAAGCATTCGATAGAGTTTGATATGAAGGCCTATTCTTTACAGTACTATATAACAACATATAACTGGCTATACGTATAAAATGACAAGTGACATTTATAACAGAGCTTCGATGCAGCTAAAATTTTCAGATGATATCGCCGATCAAATCTTTCTCAATGACGGTGTTAGACAAGGTTGCTCTCTCAGCCTTACGCTTTTTAATATTTGCATTAACAATCTTAAGAAAGTTTCGATGATAATGGTAACAACGGTGTCTTTATCTTGCATTCTGTTATGTGTCCGTTTATGTACTGTCCTGTGGTTTGTGCCGTTACCTTTCACACTATACTGTGTATTTTACTCCTTATTATTATTTTTGTTTTTGTTTTTGCAAGAGGAATTTGTATAGGCTATGCCTGATTTCCAATTGCTTTAATAAAATATGTTTAAACCAACGTTACCATAAATAACAGAAACGTAAATCGCTTGTTCTGTGAGAGCACTGCGCGTAATGTTGCGTGCCTTCCCTGCTCCTCAATCCTTCCTCCCCGTGCTTCCTCCTGCTTGCCTTGCGGACTTGCACGATGTTAGAGACCTTTCGCAACTCCCGAGTTTTTCGAGAACGCGGCAGTAGACCCAGGCGATATATATATATATATATATATATATATATATATATATATATATATATATATATATATATATATATATATATATATATATATATATCTATATATATAGTATAAACATATTTATTTTCTCTGGTTTGCCTAATAGTACACAAAGACTAATCTGGAGGCTCTCCAGTATATATATATACACATGTATATCTATATATATATATATATATATATATATATATATATATATATATATATATATATATATATGTCTAGCGAAAGGTGTCTGTTAACTGCCCAGTGCGCCCAGTAGCTCGGGTGTTCCTTCCCGCCTTGTCATTGTCGACCCACCTGTGGAGACACGATAGAGGACATGGTAGTATTAAAGGTACATACGTTGAACATACAAATACACTGCAATGGTATATGCTGGTTTCGGGATACATATATATGATAAGATACTACACGGTTACAATATAAATCGGCGTGTTTCAACAACAAAATTTTGCATTGCTCTGAAAATTACTGTATTGCATTCTTCTGAAAGTTCTTTACTCCCGAACAGTAAAATACTACATAGTCTGTCACTTGCAACATGCATTATCAGGTTTGGATTAACACCAGGGGCTAACAAAGGAGTGATGGTAAGCAGGAGCTTCTTTCTCTCCTGGACATATTTAGGGCAGTAGAGACAAAAATGTTTGAAATCCTCAGTTGGGTGGGAGCAGGCACAGGTTGGCTGTTGAATGATATTTACTTTATGGAGTTCACTTGCCTGCCCTCCCTGAATCCCCAGTTTCCCATTTACTGTTATATTAATTTTGTTTAGTGTTGGTGCTTAGTGGCGTATACTCAGCGTACACTACGCTCATTTAACTTACTTAAATGAGTTTAGTGGATGTCATTAAAGTATTTGTTTCGCCATTCTGTGTTGTGTCTTTCCTGACCGGTACCTAATGTGTTGGGAATAGATGACTATTCATTCCTTGGCATTGGGGCCAGCCAGTAACCGACCTTTGACCCTGAGTGACCGCTGGTGCACCGAGATCAGGGATGGGCACTTGCCACGTGGGCTTGCCTTCCCTCCCTCACTTACAGTTCAGTTCACTTGCCTGCCCTCCCTGAATCCCCAGTTTCCCATTTATTGTTATATTAATTTTGTTTAGTGTTGGTGCTTAGTGGCGTATACTCAGCGTACACTACGCTCATTTAACTTACTTAAATGAGTTTAGTGGATGTCATTAAAGTATTTGTTTCGCCATTCTGTGTTGTGTCTTTCCTGACCGGTACCTAATGTGTTGGGAATAGATGACTATTCATTCCTTGGCATTGGGGCCAGCCAGTAACCGACCTTTGACCCTGAGTGACCGCTGGTGCACCGAGATCAGGGATGGGCACTTGCCACGTGGGCTTGCCTTCCCTCCCTCACTTACAGTTCAGTTCACTTGCCTGCCCTCCCTGAATCCCCAGTTTCCCATTTATTGTTATATTAATTTTGTTTAGTGTTGGTGCTTAGTGGCGTATACTCAGCGTACACTACGCTCATTTAACTTACTTAAATGAGTTTAGTGGATGTCATTAAAGTATTTATTTCGCCATTCTGTGTTGTGTCTTTCCTGACCGTTACCTAATGTCGAATATATTCATACCCATAAATGTCAATGGATATCGTTGCAAATTGTGTTTCACCAGATGAGTTTCAAAATACGTATTGGAAAATACAATAGATCTGTATTTTCTTCTGATAGCTTTCAAAAGAGATTTAAAATTTTGTAACAGTCAATGTAAAAAAGATATGCTAAATAATGCACAGAAATGGAGAACGTATACAAAAACGTCTTCAAGATGAGATAAAGTGATTATTTACCATGAGAAGCTTAGAATTGCTACATGCAGTCGTTTTCAATTTGCAATCACTGAAAATGGGAGCACATAAAGTATAGACACATTTGTTTATACATAGATTTTGAAAGAAGTCAAACATTGACTTATCGAGTCACTCTCCATGGCACAGATGTTGGCGTATGCTTCCTACCTTGTCTGTGGTGGAGGAAACTGAAGAACTCGGAGAAAGCCACCGTGCACGGTTAAAGTGTTAGGAACTTTCTTCACATGCTTCCCAGGACGAAAATCGAACCCGGGTCGCAGAGGTGAAACGCGAGCGTCTTACCGCTCAGCCAACCGTGAGCACATAGCATGCATTAGTCTTATCTTAGTGACAGACAACAAAGAGTAGTT